>OZ007534.1:2843990-3012893 GCA_963931895.1 Eupithecia pulchellata | reverse complement strand
CTCCGCGGGATAGAGTCCAGTGTCTTGTGCAGCTGCGAGCGGCGCTCGCGTGCGCGCCGCGCCACCGCCGCCGCGACCAGAGCCAAAGCGCTGAGGAAGGTGAGTCTTATCTCCGTGGGATAGAGTCCAGTGTCTTGGATATACCTGTAACATAATATATTTATAAAATTCTAGAAGTCCGAACCGGCTTCGCGCAGGTATTTAACAAAAATATTTCATGCGGATCCCTTAGTTTTTAAAAATATTCTATAGCCTATATTCATCAAAGCAAATTTAGGATTCTAATGGTGAAAGAATTTTTCAAATCGGTCCAGTCGTTTCGGAGCCTATTCAATTCAAACAATCAAATCTTTCCTCTTTATAATATTAGTATAGAAGACAGTATAAGAAATTTATAAACGTAGTAGTATAAGAAAACCATAAATCTTAGCCCCTTGTAATAGTGTTAAGAACCCAAAGCCACTTTAAATCTAATTTTAACCCTTACAGATCGAAGAACCACTAGACCAGATACAAAGCAGATCGCTGGGCGGTGACCGGGACATCATAGCGCGAATGTTCGCGAAGCATGACGTCAGAGAGACGTCGTACCATCTGCTCGCGCCCAGGATAGACCTGCATTTGTGTGACGACCCTGGATGTAAGTCATTTTAGTTACATAGATCAAATTTACCATTAAAACTCTTCCTTCATATATCTATAAGCCCCTTATGTAAAAATGGGAAGCATGTGTGTGACCGTAGCCAGCACAGAGGCTAAAGGGTTTTGAGTTTAAGTACTTTAGTCTTCAGATTACCTATTGTGGGTTGGATTGAATGAATGATGGTTTTCACTTTAACTGAGTCTATTCAATATAAGAGACACGAGCACATAAATTACAATTACGATGTTCTTTTTTCCTAATTAAGGATTGATGGAAGGGTTGATGAGTGACTGGTTGGACTCTGCTTAACGAATGAATTAGCTTAGTTGCAAAACTGCCGTGTGGTGCCGGCATAGAATTTCACCACCCCAACACTTCCCGTGGGTGTCGTAAGAGGCTACTAAGGGAAATACACCGGGGGGCGGGAAGCAGTGCCTTCTGCAGAACAACTACACCGAACTGCGATCCCCAACCCGCATGCCCAGCGTGGGGATTATGGGCAATAACCCCCAAATAATGATGCCATCTATTGCGCTCATTAGGGGAGGCCTATGTCCAGCAGTGGACTATTATAGGCTGGTGATGATGAGTTGCAAAACGCAAAAGTCAAGACCATTTTCTATAACTGTAACTGTATATACTGTGTCACCACAAGGCCTCTGAGGGTTAATTTTAAAGGCGGGGCCTACCTATAGTGGGTATCATCCTCGTTATTATTATTTTTTGTTATATCAGCCCAGAAAAGTCCACAGCTGGACAAATTCCTCGACGCCACAAATAGCGGTTCTGGTCCACCAAAACTCACGTCGATAGAAACGCGGCTTAGTTCTCATATTCTGTTCTTCCGACTAACTACAACTCTCTTCAAAACTAGAGTTAATAGGTGTCTGCTAGGTTTCGTGATCCAACGTCGGTCACATCTTCACTTTACATCAGGTGAGGTCGTAGTCAAACGGAGGTCTATCAGCTATAAAAAAACGCTTGTTTCCAGTGCTTGTTCCAATTTTAATTTACAATTGTATTTAATATTTACCTATTTGAACTGTGCATAATTCGGTTGTTTTAATTGCTACAAATTTTTATATTATTTAGTCATAAGTGCAGTTTATCCCTAACGCCAACAAATGGTTCTACCGGAAGACCAGCGTTGGTTGCTTACTAGCAACCAACTCATGCTGAGGCAGAGGTTATTTTGTGGCTTTCGGGCTTACATTTAATACATATTACCCTGTATAAGTGACAACCACATAATGTTAAATAACCAATAACCCCCAAATAATGATGCCATCTATGGCGCTCATTAGGGGAGGCCTATGTCCAGCAGTGGACTATTATAGGCTGGTGATGATGATGATGATGATGATGATGATGATGATGACATAATGTTAAAGTCACTTTTGTAAACAGGCTTCCCGCGATACAGGCTTGCCTCGTGCGCGGGCCGTCAGTAACGTCTACATATCTCTTAAGTTAGGTTAAATAAATCATTTTGTATTGTATGTTTTTTTATTTACATTTTTGTTTACAACTGACTACTTTTAGTGCAAATAAATTATTTACTTCTTTCCTTATTGTATTCAGTGGGCAGATCAGAAAAGCCGAGTCTAAGCGGCGGTGGCGCGCTGCAACTCACTCTAGTCAGCATGCAGGCCGATCTCTTTCCTTACCACAAGGCGGCTGACGACCGCCGCCACTGGAGGGGGTATAGGTAAGGGTAGACTCTGGGTTGCATATTGTAGAATAGTGTGAATTTGTTATAGTGTGTCAACCCATGCCGTGTGGTGCCGGAATAGAATTTCACCACTCCCACTCTTCCCGTGGATGTCGTAAGAGGCGACTAAGGGAAACACACCGGGGGGCGGGCAGCAGCGCCCTCTGCAGAACAACTACACCGCACTGCGATCCCCAACCCGCATGCCCAGCGTGGGGATTATGGGCAATAACCCCGAGATGAAATAACGCCACCTATGGCGCGCATTAGGGGAGGCCTATATGTCCAGCAGTGGACTGATATAGGCTGATGTTGTTGTTGTTGTTGTGTCAAGTCAACCCTTACACTCGGGGTAATTTGTTAGAAATTAAATATGTATCGCAAAAAATTATATCAAAAAACGGTGCTATATAGTTCGAAGAGAGTCGCAAAGATTTTCGACCAGTCGGGAACTAGATTTTGTGTCGCAGTGGTTAGCGCATCACGTCAAAGAAAAATACTTGTTCCAGTTTTAGAGTAGCAAGCTTCACCTTTGTAGGTTTCTCATAATTTTCTTGCATTATGTTGATTTATGTCTTACAAAATTAGAAACGAGTATCTTTATAAATACGACGGACATTCAAAGTAGCACCCATAAAGGAATAGCTAAACTAAAACCGACTACTATAGTACAGCAACACGAGGGCCGCATTCGAGAATCATGTTGATCACAAACTAAGTTTAATTCCGCTTAAGAATAAGACCACTGAGTTATAAGTCCTGATTAATGATTAAATTATTTGGATTTTATTTAATTTCTTGTAGCTTTTGTATATCACTAGAAAGAATTTAGTGTTTGTTTCACAAATATTTCATCGTTCTTAGTGTCCCACGTCTGATGTCAAACCCGTTGTTTCAGAGAAGCCGCGACGCCACACACTCAGTGGCTGTCTCAAGCCCTCAACGCGTTCTGCGGGACCCTGCTAGAAAACCTGGACCCTAGGCCGATGCCGACTAATCATAAGGTATTCTTGATTCTGACCGACAAATCTGTTGTGATTTGAATGAGGATTCTTCAATGCAATTTTAAAGAAAATCATGCTTATTTTGACACTAGATGGCGCTGTACTTTAAGGTGCTGGGCTGGTTAGGTTAGGTTTGCCTGTTTAGGCAGGGGGATAATGGACAAAACACTCCCATGCGAGATGTCAGGGCAGATCTCAGTTCCCCCACTTAGAATTTACATACGAATTAGGCGCTGTATGAAAGTCGAGGCAGGTTTATGATACTTGTGTTTTATACAGCGCCATCTATCTCAATCTATGGCAACCACTTTTTTAAAGGTCGTTTTTAGAAAGTCATTATTGAATCTATATAAATTTTCCGTTTTGATTACATAATGATAGGTAAATGAACGCGATAAATTCCTATTAAAATAATAATAATAATAATTAGGTGTTAGGATGGTGTTAGTTAAAAATATTAAATGTATTTCCATTTGAGCATCAAGGCAGAACGTTCAAATTCGTTTCGCTAGTCGAAACAGATTTCAGTTTACTTTGGTTTTTCCGTAAATTAAATTCTTATTAATAGATAATTGATTGATTATTTGCTGTTTGATTTTACTGATATGTGTTACTAACAAAATGGATATAATGTAAGCATAAAAAAAATTAACTTCACAAGTCTATTTCATTTCGGGACATTATAGTCTGTCGGGAATTCGGGACTGTATTAAAATACTTTCTCCCGTGGTTATCGTCAAATTACAGCTTTTCTTTCTTAAAATAAACGAAAAAAATATGTTTCAGAGTAGCGAAAGTGAGAAGCCTTCCTCTCCGCTGTCAAACGGCTCTGCGCACAAGCCTGCGCCGGCGCACCCCAGTGCTTCCAATGCTCCGTCCAACAACGCTGCTACCTCACAAGGTATATTGCTATTTTATATCTATACTAATATTATAAAGAGGAAAGATTTGATTGTTTGTATGTTGGTTTGAATTAAATAGGCTCCCAAAGTACTGGACCGATCTGAAAAATTATTTCTTATTATTTATTATGAGCAAGCAATGACACTCAACAAGGCCTATGTCCAGCTGTGGACTAACATGGGCTGATGATGATGACACTCTTAGCATAACTGACATACAAATCCAGAATTGATTGTATATTTTACCTAAATTGCATGTCGTTGTTACAGCGTCGCCGACAAGAACGAAAATACTGCAACAGCTCGGCAAACTCATGACGACTTGTCTTGTCCTTAGGATAGATGACTTCACGGTTTATAAGGTCAGTACTTCATTTATTTTTTTTTTATTCTCATTTATTTTAAGGACTTTTAATTTAAAATATCATGTCAGTCCTATTGTATACACAACAAAATATTTTTTATGTAGATACTAACAATTATAAACTAAAAAAACAAGACAACTACAACATAACATTTATAATATACATAACTAAAGCTATTTACATAAATACAGTCTCAGCTACTTGTTGGCACACGGCCTTAAACAGCTGTATAGCGGATTTTGGTGGGTGTGCTAAAACTTGGTGGAAAGTCAGTATTCCATGTTAAGGCTCCGGCGACAGGTGGATGCCCCATACAAACGTAGTACCAAAATGATTTGTAATTTGAGAATATTGTCACCATGGTTTGCTACTTATTGTATTAGGCAAGTATTTATTTAAGTTCCTGCCTCATGCTTTTTCGAAAATACTTGCATTTTTTTTTAAATACTAGCCTTAACCTATCATTAATATGTTATATACAGGGTGTAACAAGACTACTGCCGACAAATGGGGTGGGGGGGGGGGCAATCCACGCTTTTGAATATATTTAGTTAAAATTTATTGTATGAATGAATGAATGAACACTTTATTGTAATTTTTGCTATAAATAAACAGTGACATAATCTTATATATAAATGTAATAAAAACGTACAATAGGCGGCCTTATTGCTCAAAGCAATGTATTGTATTGTAATTGTTATTTTCCAGGTATCAACAGGGTCTAAATCGAGGGAGGCGCCGCGTCCCCTAGTCAGCGCTGAGAAGGCGACGCTCCCCGGAGACGCGGGCCTACTGCACGCTGAACTCACATTCTTTTATTATCCTGGGGACACCTACTTCCCTGGTACGTTCCAAGAATGTTCTAGAGTATTCTGGAACCTTTCTAGAGGATGTAGTTAAGTAGATACTAGCTGCTGACGCGGGTCTACTGCACACTCGTTTGCTTATTATTTGTAGATAGACAATTATTTTCAACAAACGGTCCAACTTATTTGAAAATATTACCCTGAAAACTTTTGCCACAAAGAGTCGTTTCCGCTTCCAGTGCCATCCCCGAAGCTGTACGTCCAAGTGAGTCCCGTCCGCGTGTCCGTGGACGTGCAAAGCCTGGTGTGGCTCGGCGCGTTCTTGCCGCACGTGGCACGCGCGACGCACGCCGCGCAAGAAGACGACGCGCCGCCGCCGTACTGCGACGTGCGCTGCGAGGCTATCATGCCCAAGGTAACTAAAGCTTTAGGTAAATGTACTCTTATTTCCGCATTTGGACTGAATATTGGTCCATTATGGGTGAGTGTGTGCTAGCATAGCTAGACTAACTCCGTCCAGAAGCGCAGAATCCTCCTGGGGTCTTCACAGGCTTCGCGGAGTGTCCTCGGCAAGTTTAGGCCATGGGTGTCGTAAGAGGGGACTAAGGGAAACACACCGGGGGACCGGCAGCAGCGCCCTCTGCAGATCAACTCCACCGAACTGCGATCCCCAACCCGCATGCCCAGCGTGGGGATTATGGGCAAAAATCCCCAAATGAATGAACAATGCCATCTATGGCACTCATTAGTTGCGGCCTTTGTCCAGATGTGGACTATTATAGGCTGTTGATGTTGTCATCATCGCTGGCGCTATGGCGCTCATTAGGTAAATATAATAATGTTGGACAATCCACACTGCACAAGCCTCTGCTGAACTTTGGGCTAGAAAATGCTGTGTGAGTGGCCACAAAGTTTATCTATGACTATCGAGTCACTATCGAATTAATATTTCCTACAAACATATCAACACCTTGAATTGTATCATGTATTTCAGATAGTGCTAGAAGCGGGTCCGGAACACGTGTCGCAACAAAGAGACCGGCCGAAAGAACTACATATATGTACTGCGCGGGCCACACTCACCAATGTTAGAGAGTCGCCTAGAGCTAGTAAGTTTAATAATCACTTGAAGTAGCGACCTCTGTCATCATTGCCTGAACTAAGGCAAATGTCAATAGATGTGCGCAAGAATCATCGGAAGAAACGGAAGAAGAAACCTACCTTAGTGTCTCAAAACAGTCTTCGCTAGATGTCATTAGACGTTAAGACAATCATCATTATCATCGTTACTTAATGTTAGAAGTGGTCTTTTTCAGTTGTGGACAAAAAATAAAATTGAGTGAGACTTCAGTTTTTTGCTAATAAAGTGCGTAAGCCCTCGCACTCGGGGTAATCTCTAGGAAATTAAATAATATCCCAATTTTTGTTTTCGGTTTCAACGGGATTTGAACCCTATAACACCTTATTTCCTATTTTAAAATAATTTATTGTACAAAACTTGACTTGTTTAATTGCTTACTTTGGGGGCCTAAAGAAATATAGTATTGAAAACTGATATCATCAGCCCTTGATGATGATGATGATGATGAAAATCAAGTTACCCATACGTATTGGTGGCAATCATCAATGTCAAATGGGGCCAAATGTCTCATTTCTTGTAATATATTTTTAGTTTTGTTAAGTATGCAATAAAGAATTTTCTATTTAACTTCTACTAGCGGTTCGCCCTGGCTTCGCACGGGTATTTGACAAAAATATTTTTTCTTGCGGAACCATCATTTAATCAACCTATGTTCATCACAGAAAATAAAAGATTCTAATGGTTTAAGAATTTTTCAAATCAGTCCAGTAGTTTCGGAGCCTATTCAATTCAAACAAACAATCAAATATTTCCTCTTTATAATATTAGTATAGATCTAAAAAAAATACCGTTTCAGACACAGCCGGCACGCGTGCGGATTTAGCATCAATAATAGCAGCGCTGCGACGATCAGCGCCCTCTAAGAGTCAGTTCCCGTGCTCGCCTGAGGACGTTGACCCCATCAATGAACAGTTCATACTGCACGCTGACAGTAAGTTGTATTGTACTGATTTACAATGTATTTTATTGTGTGTTCTTATTGTGCATGTGTAGATAAATTTGCACGCTGATATAGGGCTAATTACATTGTATTTTATTGTACTTCTATTTAAAATGCAATAAAAATAAAAATGGAATAAAAATATTTAACAGCCTTCCAGATAAAATAAAAGAAGCAAATAGTATCGCCATTTTTAAAATTAAACTTAAAGAATATATTTTTGATAACATAGAAATTGATTAGCATAGTTGTATTAATAGATAAAATTAATAAGGTATTCACCACTGAAACAGCTGAACTGCATACTGTTACAAACAATCTGGAGGTACCTCAATTGATTAATACATTCGGAAGCATCTCCAAGACAATATAATGAAATAAATTGAGATAATATTATTAAAATAAATTAGGTAAATGAATAAAAACAAATAATAAAAAAAAACAACTAAAAATTTATACTATTATATATTTATTAAAACTATGTAGCTAATTAAAAAGTTAAAATGCAATCGTAGTAATTATATTTAGTCATTATATACCCTTAAGTACCCTTATCTGTTTATTTATAATAATAATACTTAACGTACAAAATACCAAAATAAAAACTACCAATAACGACTCCACGATTTCTTGTGCCAGGAATGCAATCGCGGCGAGACGCAACGCTCACTGTTTCTTAGCTTACCTACCCATTTTATTTTAATTCTAATTACGTACCTACCTTTTTTGGGGTCACTTATTGTTTCCTATATTGTTAAACGCGCGGCCGTAGATCTACCGTAACTTTACTAAAGTAATACTTATTTTTAGATACCAATGTATACTCATTCTAAGTGGAATTGTTTGTTCTTGAGTATAAATAAAGATCTTTAAACCGAAATGTAATTATGCAATAAATGTACTTTGACTTCACACAATGTTATAAAGCATAGTTTCTAGTGTTTATTGTTTTCTGTCAATGTAAACACATCGACAGAAAAATTGACGGATGAAGATAGGTAGTTATTTTTTTTAAATATAATAACACACATTTATATTATTTTAAAATATATTTAAATATTACATCGCAACCGGCTTCTTCCCAATTCATATTATCTTGATTAGATTTATACATATCAGCATTTATTCAAATCAAAATCACTAAACATCATGTACCCCACTTATATCAGTCATCAAATCATCTAGTATCCATAAACAACCAACTAGCACTAACGAGCACTCGTCCATAGATCTAGACGACATAAACCGAGGCACGGCGATCACACCCGAACTCCTCTGGCGCGAGACCAGAGCCATCTGGTGCGCAAGAGTTGAACCGCTGTGGTGCGACTTTGTCGGCGCTCGGGCGACCAATTACAAGCCGGCACCGTTGCTGGATGCGACCCCTCTCACTGCTTGGGTATGTAGCAAGTAGAAACACTTATTTGTTTTTATTTATTTATTTTGGCGCTATCCCGACATCAACTAACGTCTTAACCTATATTATTTTATAACTATGTCCAAAAAAAAATATACTGGGCAGTTAGTGATACCTATTATAAGCATTTTCTTAATGCCTCTAATAGTTGTATTTGGTAGGCATAGATGCGAAAATAGAATTATGGCTCCGGCGACGGATGGATATCCCATATAAACGTAGTACCAAAATTATTTTTCAAACCAGTCCAGTAGTTTCTCAACTTATTCAATTCAAACAAACAAACAATCAAATATTTCCTCTTTTTTATTTATTTATTGAGGTAAACCACAGCGTTACATTTATAATATTAGTATAGATTACTTTCCTATTTTAATTCTTTGTACAAACCAAAATTGTGTAATATTGTACCTTTTAACTGTATTGATGGTGCAATAAAGTAATATTCTTCAAAATGTATTTATGATGTAAATAGTAATAATGACCTGAATAAATTATTTTTTATTCTAACCCAAAAACCTTAACGATGGCAACCCCTCTTCCAGCTATGCTTCGAGGAAGGTTTCTCCCGTATCTTCGTGCTGGCTCGCACCAGCGGGCTCGCTGGCCTGCAGCTGAACCACTACCAGATGCTCTTCCTCCTGAGGCAGGTGGAACGCCTCTCGGAGATGCTGGCGTGGCTCGCGCATGACGCCGCGAGGCAGCCTGACGCTGAGGATGGGTCAGTCAGGCTTTAAGATAGATAGAAAATCATTTATTTGGCACAAGAAAACATAAGTACAAAATTAAACCTTAAAATAAATTTAAGTGCTTATTTTGTAAGCCAAAAGAAATAAACATATTGAATCTGAATATGCTCACAATGATGGCATCATTATTAAGTCCTTAATGTGACGTCAGTGCTGGGTTAGGATCCTGGCACTTGTTCGTGACATGCCTAATAATTGATCTCTACCACTTTTCTCTACTCTTTTTCTTTTCATACTAATATTGGTCTTCCAGGTCTATAGTATGCGGCGTGGTGGTCCCAGCGGTGGAACTGACTCTGGTTCTTCCCTCCGCTATACCCGGGCAGGAGTCGTCTAGAGATCTGGACAGCGTACCGCTTGATTCATCCAGTTTGCAAGATATGAAATTGGGTTTGTCATTTGTTTTTTACAAAAGATTTCCAACTTGGACCAGAAAAACGATAATGAGCGCATTTTAATAACTAAGATAAAGAGAGAGACTTCGATCCATTGCGGTGTTCGTCAAGGGTATGCTCGTGGTCAGATTCTATTTATATTGCACATATGACTGGTTAAACATTTTCTTTCACATAACAACTGTGGTATCACCTAGATATTTATTTTAGGTTCAGAAGCCACAATGGCGCCTAGTCTCCTGGACCGTGACAGCGGCGTGCTAGCTACGTCAGTGGAGGCCTACGCCCCACCTCCCATACCCATCGAGTATCAGCAACCGCTCAGCCCTGTCATCGGCAGCTTTGGAGGTAGATAGATAGATAATTCTTTATTTCATAGCCTTATAATAGAATACAATCGGTACTAAAATTAATTTAATCTGTGGCCATGGAATTATGGAGGTATACCTTTCTAACCCCTGACTCAATTAGATGGTTGTGAAAACAAGTGTCAGTGGCATAGCAGCGCTCAAACGATCGAACCTTTATCTTTAGGTATTTGTGGGATAAGGAGAATGAATAACGAATGACGTAGGCATTTCTCACGCAGTTCAAATTACATCTGAACATGTCAGAATGAGATGCGACGTAATTCTCAATCTCATTCTTTAAACGGGCAGATTAAATTAAGGCTATTTTAAAAAACCTCTTGACTCATGCAAATAATATACATACGCGATCTGATTCATTACTATTTTAACGGGTATTTATCGCGTTTATTTATTTCTGCAAAATGAGTTAAATAAACTCATTAAATACCCGTTAAAATAGAACTAATAATAATATATACCAGGATTAACTTATACCTACATTTGACTCTCATCTTGCTCACAGGTTTCTCATCCATGCGCCGCGGCTTCAACTCGCTAGTGACGTCAATAGACAGCGCTCTGACGCGAGACGACGCGAGAAGCGATGCCGCGTCGACGGCCAGTTCTGACTCGGAGCGATACGTCGTGGTGGGACTAGCCGCGGAGTCGCCCGATGACGCTGACGTCGCTTTTAGGTAATATCCCATCAGGGGCCTTATTCTCTATGACATAGGAAATTCCTTGCCCAAACCGTGTGACGTCACAATGTGTTCTAAATACGATTTTGTTCGAGTCCACCCCGCTGTCTTGTCATATCACTGAACCACGTTGGGATCGGTAATAGTGAATAAAGGACCAGCGGTCGTCCACAGTCGGATAAGACATGCCATTCCCAAACAAGGGGGTAGTTGAGGCATGCCATGTTTTGCTGTAGCACGCTTGGCAGGTTATAATACACAGTAATTCAAGCAATGATGCCTGGGTTTCTGGGCGTCTTGGTTTTCTCCGTTTTTAGGGTATTATTAAGTATAAATTGTATTACTTTCGACAGAGATCTTTTTACTGTTTGATTAATCTAAGGTACCGACTGTTTCAATGCTCCGTCGTCGTGTCGCATTCTATATTTTAAAAGAAAGATTTGATTGTTTGTTTGGATTGAATAGGCTCCGAAACTACTGGGCCGATTTGAAAAATTCTTTCACTATTAGAATCTTACATTATCCCAGATTATACATAGGCTAGAATATTATCAAAAAAGTTAGGGATTCATATGAAAACTCCCAATAATAACCCAACGTATAAATTTATCAGCATTGCACCCGTGCGAAGGCGGGGCGGGTTGCTAGCTAAATAAATCTAAAAGCCCAAGTTTGTTTTCAAGGGCTTTCATGCCGATGCTGGCAGAACACAGCAGCGAATACGCAAGCGCGTGGCAAGACGATCAGTGAGTTTATATACAAATAAAGTTTGCACTTTGGCACTTTTTTGTTGTTGTTTTTATGTGGCTCGAGCTAAAGCTAGGTTCATCAAAATCATATTATAGTAAGCCATCTATTGAAATTGTTACCGTGTTCGCTTACTCTTTATGAATGGAAGATTCGTTAACAATATATGTGATGTCTCTTTATGGGTATTTGTATGATTGCTATGTATATAATTTTGTAAGTTCTCAGCATTCTGTAGATCATCCATTACAAAGTTATTCAACCAGTTTTATAGTACGACGTTTGATTCGAACGCTAGATTCAAAGCACATTTTCTTGCTTTATCGTTGGGTACGGTACCTTAGCCTTACGGTACCTTACCTTATGCTACTTTAGTTTTAATTCAATGTATTAATTTAGCTGTTACAGCGACATCTAGACATCGTGAACTGAACTATAAAGCTTAAAAACAGTCACCGAAATTATTTGCCGGCTTATTTTTTACTAGCTTCGCCAATGTTGACTCTTATTTAAATACTTTAAATCACAATAATATTATAAATGAGAAAATATGTAAGTTTGTTACCCCCTTCACGCCAAAATTCTGACCGGGGTTGGCTGAAATTTGCATACCTGTAGTTAAAAAATCGGCGAAGAATAAAAAATCGGCCACCTTTTATGTCGGGAAATGCGTGCGAAGTAATAGGCTGGAGCTAGTAATACAACAGATAGTAATTAAAATATCTATATAATGCAATATTGTATTGTAATATACATTAATATATATCAATCTTCTAGTACCCATAGCACAATCTCTGCTTAGCTTGGGGCTAGATGATGCTGTGTGGATTGTCCATCATTTATTTATTAAGACGGTTCATTATCAAACTGTCTGCACAGGATTTTTAAACGCCCTTGACTCAAATTCCAAGTACACAATAAGCAAATGAATTCCTTTGTTTTCTGTCACGCAGAGAATTCGAACATGGTCGCGGTAGAGACTCCTGCGCAGTGGAAGTGGCAGCGGAAGTTGTGGAACGTTCATCTTCGCCTAGCGATCACTCCGTCACCAGCTCTTGTAGGAGAAGGGATGTGGTGAGTCTAGTTGTGGTCAAACTATCAATTTAAAGCTTGTGTAATAGCTTTTTAAGTCGTCTTTCTGCCTATTCTGTATCATCATCATCATCATCATCATCATCACCAGTCTATAATAGTATATTTTGTATAATATACAGGGTGTCCCGTAACTCAACGTCAACCCGAAAACGCCGGACAGGGTTCATGACGACCCAGAACAACTATAAAATCATGGGTCTATCTTCAATGGTTTCAGAGTTATAGGCTTTTTACTGAAAATCATAAATTCTCTGCCCGGCGTCAAACTTTTCTATGCTGTGACTACAGATGTCAATATTTTCTAAATTTTATTTTTGTATTAAAAACTCAAATAACACAGTCTTATAATGAATTGCAAAATTTAAAAATATTGAGTAAAGTTTTTGAAAAAAGAGACTGTTTGGTTCGGTTATTGCATCAATGATTTTCAATCGGGAAACTTTGACTCGTCATACTGAAAAAAAAATTCACAACGATAGACTGGCATGTTCTGTGGAAAGTTGGCGCTGTTATCCTAGATTTCAAAATGGTATCATACGTCACACTTTTCGTCTTTGAATAATAGTAAAATATTGATTTTCTGAAATAAGACCTAAATTCAAAACAGTTTCACCAGGAACATTTTCACACGCAAGGGTAGATGGATAGTAGGTGATTCAATATTAGACCTTTTTAAAGTCTTTGCAAACTATTTGCCACAGTTCTTTGTATAAAAATGCCTCGTTGGGCTTGGATATTGTTTGAAAAATTTAAATAATAATTAATCCTGGCTTTCTTTTGGCTACCTGAATGACTTGCAATCTCGTCTGCTGAAACTAAAAATCTGTGATTTGTGTTTCCTGGTAATCCAAATTATACTTAATGTTTACTCGGCGGCAGAATATGCCAGCAAAAAGGATATAACGCCGCAGCCAGGCGTTATCGGGAAGAGTTCCCGAATGCCGAACTTTATCCGGATCACCGCATTTTCATTTATGTGCATTAGGCATATTCAGAGAGACAACTAATTGATAACAGCGCCAACTTTCCACAGAACATGCCAGTCTATCGTGGTGAATTTTTTTTTCAGTATGACGAGTCAAAGTTTTCCGATTGAAAATCATTGATGCAATAACCGAACCAAACAGTCTTTTTTTTTCAAAAACTTTACTCAATATGTTTAAATTTTGCAATTCATTATAAGACTGTGTTATTTGAGTTTGTAATACAAAAATAAAATTTAGAAAATATTGACATCTGTAGTCACAGGATAGAAAAGTTTGACGCTGGGCAGAGAATTTATGATTTTCAGTAAAAAGCCTATAACTCTGAAACCATTGAAGATAGACCCAAGATTTTATAGTTGTTCTGGGTCGTCATGAACCCACCTGTCCGGCGTTTTCGGGTTGACGTTGAGTTACGGGACACCCTGTATACATATTACATATAAAACTAGCAGTGGGTCAGTGAGTGTTTGTCATTGTAGCGACATCTAACCAACGCTACCTGAACTACAAAAACATCAATAGAATAGCTTCTTATGAAAGAAGACGCTTCTATTGATTCCGAGCTGAAGCTAAATGAGTAACTTAGAGTACATCTGCACTTCACTTGCAGATTCAGAGTCGATCTGCTAGATGGCGCTAAAAAGAATGCAAAATGTGATTTGCCATCGCACATACTAGCTTAAACTCCTTCACGTATAAAGTTATCGCGTGAAAAAATTGCGAAGGAAAGTTAGGTTTACGCCGGCATTCATTTATTTTATGCAATGTCGTCTATAAACAATATTCTTCCTACATCCGTGTACCGAAAGTACACTTGTCTTAACTTACGCCGTTTTCTTTTTTTATGTTATCAGTTAAAAGTAATTCGTTAAGATTCAAAAGATGGATCTGGCAAATGAAACTTTCGTTAGACATGACATCTCAATAACAACCCCTATTTTTCCGCGACAGATCTATTGACGTCTCAGCTAAATAGGGGTGTTTTTATCATTCCAAAAACGCCTCATTCAAAAAAATCTCTATAGAAAAATTCCAATCGAAGAAAACTAACCATCTATTTGTCCCCAAGATATCCACCTCGACCTGGCGCCTCAACAATATCCACGTGGTCCACCAGAGCATCGGAGGCAAGTCGTGCCTACGCCTCGCAGCCGACGACCTGAAGAACGACGAGTGTACTGCTATACCCTGGGATGAGTTTCAGGTGTGTATTTATGGATCTTGTTCGTTAATGACGCCATGTCACAAACGCACTCGACTATAAGTCTAACATAAGGCGATGCCATGTCACAAACGCACTCTACTATAAGTCTAACATAAGGCGATGCCATGTCACAAACGCACCACACCATCCAAGAGACATCATCGTCAGCCTATATCAGTCCACTGCTGGACAAGCCTCCCCTAATGAGGGCCATAGATGGCTTTATCTATACTAATATTATAAAGAGGAAAGATTTGATTGTTTGTTTGTTTGTTTGTATGTTTGTTTGTTTGTTTGAATTGAATAGGCTCCGAAACTACTGGACCAATTTGAAAAATTCTTTCACTATTAGAATCCTAAATTTTCCGTGATGAACATAGGCTAAATAATATTTTCAAAAAGTTAGGGATCCGCATGAAAAATTCAATAATTGAACCGTGCGCTGTATATTGAACCTCTTTTTCTATTATGGCGCGTCATAATAGGAAAAGAGGTTGAATATATAGCGCACGGTGCTTGCTTCTTCGCCAGTGTTAGTTATGGAGTGTCGAGTCATGTCAAAAACCCCAATGCTGTTAAAAAAAGTAAGGGATCCGTATGAAAACTGTAAAACCCATCGTGTTAGTGTGTATAATTTCTGAAATTTTTGTTAAATACCCGTGCGAAGCCGGGGCGGACCGCTAGTTTATCATAAATAGAGACATGTCATGTGTTATTGGCCTACATAATAAAATAAGATTATTCAAAGAAACTCGTAAATAGACGAAATAAATGTAAGCGAACTAAATTAATAAATTTATTTTATTATTAACTCGTTTATTTCAGATTCAATCCATAGAATATTAACAAAATAATTAATTTAATGTCACAATCAGCTTAAATATAATAATTACATAATCTAGCTAAGAATATCAATTTAGACAGAACTAGGAACTAAAAATAAACAAATGCAGATCACTTTCACCTTTCAACATTATTCTGAAATCAAGTAACGTGAGTCTCAAAATCCCACATACATTGAATTACCCACATTGTCTTTTCCAGATTTTCCTAACATGTATTTACACCTTTATATCCATTGTAACGATTTATTTTGACAGCATGAAACACAATAATAATTATGAAAGTAGGTTCTGGCTGATACAGGTTTTACCAGTAAAATTAATAAGGAATCTTAACATGTTCTTGATACTAATTAGAAAACTTTAGCATTACCACTATTGGATAAAAATTGCCAATGTATAGATGAGCCAAATTAGTATATCTTTTAACGTACAAAAAAGTCACATTGATATTAATTATCCAACCTATATTAATTCCTTACATTCATAATGAATTTTTCAACTTATTTAGTTAATTTCCGTGTCAGGCCTCGGCTATTGGGACTTAAACAACAGTCATTAGGAATGTATTTGATAAACAAAATACCTGAAAGTAGT
Organism: Eupithecia pulchellata; assembly: GCA_963931895.1. NCBI lineage: Eukaryota > Metazoa > Arthropoda > Insecta > Lepidoptera > Geometridae > Eupithecia > Eupithecia pulchellata. The sequence goes on along the minus strand of OZ007534.1, from coordinate 2,996,301 downwards.
GCTGAAGTTTTCTATAATATGCCCAATCAGTTTGCATGACCACCGATCATCACATGCCATCGTATCTCGTACCCCGTAAGGTCTAAATTGCTGTAACAAAATTTAACTACAGAGTTATTATTACTGGACAGAGAGAAAGCTTCAAAAATATACTGTCAACGCCAGATTTAGATCTGGACGAATTAACTTGGAAGCCAAAAAATATTTTTTTCTAACAGAGACTCCAATTCCTTTATTTTTGCTTATTTTCAATAGATCGATAGAACGTTATTACGATAGAACCTTTCCCTCTGTCCAGCACTCTGCAATCTAACTGATCGCATCCTTTTATTCTCTAACTATATACGTGTCTATGTGTTTTTTCTCTATGCAAATCATCGCCCGCTCGGCTATCGTCCAAAAGAAACGGCTCAAGGTATTACGGACGTTATTATACGTCCATGTCTTACGTAGTGGTCATGTTTGCCGATTAGAATGTAGAGGTTGTGTAGCCAAGGGGGTTTGTGTGTGAGTGAATGAGATGGAAGATGTTTCTGTCGTGACCCTGTGCTGTTATTGTGTCGTCTATTTGTCGATCATTTCATGATACCTCTGTTGTGTTGACCCTCTCAAAACTGTTGTTTGGGGAAAATGCATGAGTTAGAAAAACAGACTCAATGTTCCTACCGTCGCGCTACAAGCAATAGGGAGACAGTTGGGCCGACTAAGTCCCAACCGCCTCTTAGAGGGACAAATACAGTGAGGCTTAGAAGGTTTTGATGATACATATTGATTAGGTGTTCTGAGATTAATTTTCAGTTTGTGTTACTGGACTTAATAACATCATAGGGGTCATAGATCCGTATATTTATATACCATTTCATCGAAAGATTCAATCAAAATTATAAAAATTTACCAAACGACAAGAAACATCTTTGCGCTACGCTTCATTGCTACCTTTCTATGTTTACATAATCTGCCATTATAGCTGCACTCACGCCATCTGAGGTTTCTGCAGGTAAACTTTACAGATTTTAAGGTAATTAATAACCTAGTTCGCTTGCAATTAACTGAAACAAATGGGTTTTTGAAAATACTTTGTATTTTCTGTCATATCATATCCGTGATTAACTATCAGATATATAATTTTATTTAAGACAAAATTGCTATAATATGCTTTGATAAAAACACAATATGTACATATATCTATAGACTTTATGAAGTTTACTATATAATTTTTTGTAATTGAAAATGTGCTTATTTGTATCCCAATCTTGCATGAGAACTGTGATGCATGCGTTCATCGTCATTCATCTCATGTCATTACACTGTGACGTCACATGTATGAATGATTATGTTAATAGGAACACTACTCAACTAGATACAAACAGCGTGAGAAGGTACCATAACACACGGTTCTTAGATTGTTAGATTTAAAGGAATCTTAAATCTTCAAATCAAACTCAATATCCATCCGCCTGCGCCAGTTTATGGAATAATTGATACGTGTCTGACTGCTGAACTTCATTTGGTATCAAATAATACAAATGTTTTTAAAAATAGTTTCTCTAAAAGCTAATATTAAAATTTCTAGACATCAATTATTACTACGCCATATTTTCTGTTTTGAGTACCGAATATGAGATTCCTGTCCTATTTTGCAAGTCTAATCTCATGCCTTGAATGAAACGTGTTCTGATACCTCTTCACCACAAACGCTATTACAACCCGACAAAATTAACTTGACATCCGACAGCTGAATGTCAACTTAACTTTGGCGGGTAGATATTCCTTTACTCCAAGATAACTAAAATCCCATTCCTGCATAGAACAAGTTCTCGATGCGCGCTCGCGCGTGGACCGAACCAGAGGTCGATGAATACGATGACCTCACAACCAGGGAGGCGTCGAATGTCACCGCTAGGCTGACACGGACGGAACTACCCAGGCAGGTGGATGAAAAGGTAAATTGATTCTTGTTTTATACATTTTAGAACTTAAATGGTTTGGAACATTATAAATCCAGGCTTTGGTGAGTAATTGAGCTTTATCAGGGAGTCAAATTATTGTAACAACTTATCATTAGCTTTTTTGCGAATCATTCGACGAAAATATTAAAATTTTCGAATATCTGCAAGGCCTAAGTAGACCTGTTTAACGACAGCATACCTTCTATATATGTCCCTTAGATTGTACCTTAGTTTTAATAAGTCTTTTTATACAAGATAGTAAGGATTTAGGTATAAACTGTGAGCTTTTAAGTCTTAATAATTAAATCTCTAAATAAAACCACTCCTGAAAGTGCCTTGCCCAAAGGGGGGTTTCCCATAATCACCATCCTTGGCAGTCGATGCTTGGATTGGCTTACAAACTTTACCTACGATAATAATAAAGCCCGACAATCTACACAGCTATCCCTAATCATCTATCCCCAAGATATATATAAGAAAATATCATTACATATAAAGATATTATTATACCATACATAGAAAACAACCAGAACTCCCTGAACAAACAATAAAAAAAAATATGATTGATTGGCTTACATAATTATAATCTGCAGATATATGTTCAGGGCCTTCTGGTCGTTTTCTATGTATACCTAGTTAAATATATATATATATGTAATAATATTGTATTATGTATATCAGTCATCTAGTACCCATAACACAATCTCTGCTTAACTTGGGGCTAGATGATGCTGTGTGGATTGTCCATTGTCATTATTTATTTATTTATCCTATATAGTTTTTTCCCCTCCAGCAAGGTTCGTAGATAACCCGCTCACATTCACAATGAATTATATCATGTTTCAGGGTGAAGCCACAGGCCTAGCTCCGTTCGAGGAGCTCCTAGAAGCCCGCATCCGCGACCTGAGTCTAGCCCTCAACATGAGCACGGTCTTAGCTTTGGCTGAGTTGGTGGAAGATGAAGTGGTGGTGCCCCCTATGCCTTTGGAGGTAGATAGATAGATAATTGGTTCACAAACATAGACAGCATACAAACAAATTAAGAAAGTAAAGTAAACTTATACAATAAATAAGGAAGGTGTCGTAAGTGCCTACTCTTCGAATAAAGTGTGTAGGTAAGTTTTTTTAGAATAAAGTCTGTCGCTGTGTTTTCCTAGCAAAACAGTATAGTGTAATTTTAGTATTAATCAGCTGTAGTTTTTATTTTTATTTGTGTTATCATCTATCTTAGTTTGTTATGGCACGCCTTTTTGTTTTTAGTTTCTACCATGTGTGGTTGGCAGGTAGATAATGCTGTCGGCATTATGCCCAACTTTTGTATGTTTTTATATGTGCAATAAAGTGTTTAAATAAATAAAACAGAGCATCACCTCTACGATTGTAGACTCGCTAGAAATATACTCTCTAGAGTTTCGCTTGCTCGGTCATTGCAGGGTGCATTGTTGTAAGTCTTAACAGAATGAATTTAAAACAGAATTTAATCACAGAAATTGTTCCACCACACTGATGCAGGCGCATTTCGCATTCTGTAAACGTTCAAATTCGAACTCGAATTTACTCAAGTGACTTTACTAATAATAACTGTTCAAATTGAACTCAATTTGAACAGTTATTTTGTCAAATAAACAACGAATCTTGTTTATTTCACAAATGAGTTCGATTTTATCGTTCGAAATGATTTAACGGAATACGCCTGCTGATTACGGCAATGATACTCATAACAATCACTCAATGTCACAAAAACAATCCTCACCTTCCAGGTCCTAATAGAAAACGTGAAGCTCCACTTGATAGAAGACCGTCAGTCCCACTCCATATCATCCCCCCCACCCCAGCCCCTCGACATCGCCCTAACAACACTCCGTATGACGCGAGACTCCACCGGCGTCCTGCACTTCGGTCCACCGCTGGCCGCGCCTGTGACGTCACCGACCACGCCCACAACAATGCCGGAGCTGGAAGAAGCGAGAGAGAAGATATCCAGGTTGAGCTTGGAGAATGAGGAGTTGAGGAAACGGCTGGTGACGTTGCAGCGGATAGCGGAGGATAATCGAGAGCTGAGGGCGTGAGTTTTTAAACTTCATCATCATCACCAGTCTATAATAGTCCACTGCTGGACATAGGCCTCCCCTAATGAGCGCCATAGATGGCATCATTATGTGGGGGTAATTGCCCATAATCCCCACGCTGGGCATGCGGGTTGGGGATCGCAGTTCGGTGTAGTTGTTCTGCAGAAGGCGCTGCTGCCCGCCCCCCGCTGTGTTTCCCTTAGTTGCCTCTTACGACACCCACGGGAAGAGTTGGGGTGGTGAAATTCTGTGCCGGCACCACACGGCAAAACTTCAATTGTTTCGCATTACCTTTAAATATTACTTATTATCTTATGCCGTGTGGTGCCGGCAATGGGTGTGTAGTTGCCGCTACCCGCATTCTTATTTGTGGTCAGCTGATTTTTGTTTTCAAGTTTGTCGATTTTCTCTTCTATCAATAAATACATTTATCTGGCTACTGGTTTTCTAATTATTATACTTTAGGTAGGTTAGAACTTAATTATACTTTCTGGAATTATTGCCGTAGGCGTACGCACAATGTAGTTATTTTTTTACCCATAACACAAGCTCTGCTTCGCTTGGGGCTAGATGATGCTGTGGATTGTCGAGCATTATTTATTTTGTATATTTTCAGGAAAGTGGAAGAGGCATCAGTGCTGCGTCAATGCGCTCACAAAGCGCAACAAGAGGCAGCCAATCTGCTATCTGACAAGCAGGAATTGTTGGAGGCGCTACGTTTACTGCAGGTATACAATGAAATATACAAAGCTGTCTAGGATCACAGCGTTTTCTAGCCTTAAATTATGCAGATAGAGTCAAGACCCTGCCAACATCTTGGGGACACTTCCGAATGGACCGTTTGATAAGGATTAGTTGAGCTTCCTGTAGTTTGTTTGCAGGTGTAGGTATACATGTGTACTTTAAAGAAATCAAGATTAGGTTAATTGTTATTGATACGCATATAAAATATTAGGTCCTTACATATGAAATTGGCGTTTTGTATGGGAGGAACAAAAAGTCGAATATTTTTTAATATAATATATTTAATTAATCAAAGTATGAACCATTATTTTCTATGCACTTTTGCCATCTTATAGGTAGTTCATTGATCCCTTTACTAAAAAAACCAGTCGGACGGGAATCAATAAAATCTTTGAAGGCGATTTGGACTGCCCCATCGGAGTTGAATTTTTTCCCTTGCAAGAAGTTATCCAAATTTCGAAAAAAATGGTAATCTGTTGGAGCAAGGTCCGGGGAGTACGGAGGATGTCTTAGACTTTCCAATTGAAGCTCTTCTAATTTAGTAGCCGTCTGTTGCGCAGTGTGTGGTCTAGCGTTGTCGTGAAGCAGCAGTGGCGTGGAGCGATTGACCAGCCTAGGTTGTTTAGCCGCTAGCTTTTCCATCATGGTTTGCAATTGCTGACAATAGACATCAGCCGTAATAGTCTGGCCAGATTTGAGAAAACTGTAATGAACAATACCGGCACTAGTCCACCAAACGCTTACAAGTAACTTTTTTGGGGTAAATTTTCGCTTGGGGCAGGATTTGGCTGGCTGGCCAGGATCCAACCATTGCGCTGAGCGCTTCCGATTATCGTAAAGAACCCATTTTTCATCACAGGTAATGATTCGGTTTAAAATACCTTCATTATTGTGCCGGTTTAGTAATGTAACGCAGCAGTCGACGCGCGTTTGCCGGTTTGCTTCAGTCAATTCGTGAGGTACCCACCTTTCAAGCTTTTTAATCTTCCCAATTTGCTTCAAGTGAATTAAAACAGTTTTATCACTAACACCGCAGCCTGCAGCTAACTCGGACGTGGTTTGCGATGGATCCGCTTCCAAAGAGGAGAAATTTGTGATTAAAGTGGCCAGTACGAAAAACGCCAATTTCATATGTAAGGACCTAATATATTAGTTGGTTTTCTCAAGATGTCTTGTCCATTTTATTTCTTTGTATGCACATAATTTGTTAAATAGTGATGTTATAGATCTACGTTATTTAAATTTATTTAATTTTGTGCTTATAACATTTTTTATGCTTCTAATTAAAAAATAAAATTATATGACATTTCACATGTCAAACACAAATGGATTATACTATGATGATGATTCTCCATAACTAACACTGCGACTCTGCGTAGCGAAAAGCAAGCGGTACCATAAAAAAAGAAGTTGAAGAAGAACCTCAGGTCATGTTTTTTTTTTTTCAGGAGCAGCAGGTTTGCCGCGGAAAGAGATAGCGGTCGCGAGGCGGCCCGCAACAGGGCTGCCTCGACTGTACCGCGTGCTGCGGCGACAAGTAGCTGACAACCCTACGCTAGCCCTTATATTATATCGCCTATACCAAGCCCTGGTTTGTACTTACTCCATTGGAGTTGAGAGCAGGGTTGTCTGCGACGACATATAGCTGACAACCCTACGCTAGCCCTTGTGTTATATCGCCTATAACAAGCCCGGTTTGTACTTACTCCATTGGCGTAGTAGGGTTGCCGCGGAGAGCGGTTCCAAGGGGGCTACGACAGCGCTGCTAATAAGTAGGAGACAACCCTGATTGTAAACTAGACCTTGTATAAAGATGTTCAAAACATGCCCGTATTGTGTACCCAATGCCTAATACGGTGATATGTAGCTGCCCTAATAAACAAGCCATTGTACTATTGACAGTAGTATTACAAAAATCAGACACCATTTACTTAGACACCTTCCAATAAATATCTAATCAAAATAGGGTTATCCATTTCGGAGTTACAGATACAAACAGAAAATAAAAATACCCATTCGTCATAATATATTCGTCATAATTTAAATATTTAATCCATTGGAGCATAAGTCCAAGGGGACTTTAGCTTGCAATACTATAAAAATCTTAGATGAGTTTTTAAGTCGTTCAAAATAACGTTGATATAATATATCAACGTTATCTTTATAGTTATGCGGTAGTTTTGTAATAGCCATTATCTGAGAATGGAAACATAGCTAACTAACCAACCAACCAACTAACCTTCGGAAAGTGCCGATGTGGCAGGCGATGTATTAAGATTTAACTTCTCTTGATTTGAGGAGACCCAGGTTGTAATTTTTTTAATAACTTGAGAGTTGCATAATAAATGTATCATGCAGGCTTAAATTATTGTATAATGTGTAGCAAATTGCCTTGTTATGAGAGATTCTTAGCTAACTATATGTATTCGGCGAATTAGCAACTTGATATGATACGGTTCAATATTTAAAGCCTATCACAGACGTAGCTATAATATATCGTAATATGAATATTAGCACGGCATAGCGCGGTATAATTTCTATACACTTTCGAGTGACCACATGCGCAATTATTATTTATTCTAAGACGTCACCAAGCTCTAATGTAATTAATACTATTGCATAACCATGTGGGAAATGATGGCAATATATATGTATATACAGGGTTATAGGTAGATGATTAATAACCTCTTAATGGCAACTTGGGTAAACCAAAACTTACAACTTTTGTTATATGACTTTTGCCAAAACATAATACGACAAAAACCCTTTAACACAACCCCATTCTTTCTACGCTAGATACCGACACCCAAGTTCGTTCAAGTCGTTTTCTATGTATATAAAAAAATATCTATCTATTTAATAATATTGTATTACGTATATCAGTCATCTAGTACCCATAACACAAGCTCTGCTTAGCTTGGGGCTAGATGATGCTGTGTGGATTGTCCAGCATTATTAATTTTTTTATTGTATGGAAATAAATCATTCAATTAGAGAAAGTCATAGAACAAAAGTTGTTCGTCTTGGTCTGCCCAAGTCGCCTTTAAGAGGTTATTGATCAAGATTATCAATCTAACCTATAAGCCTTGATATAATAACGTCTCCATGCGTGGTAGTTCGGTATATTAATAAATTATAGCTACGTCTGTAGTGGGCTTAGATTGGCTTTAAAATCGACCATATTATTAATCGTTTTACCTAAGTGCCCGCTATAAATTATGTAGCTTGTATAGTTAAATTATATAAAGGTAACTTGTTGTGGCAGTCTACTATATACTATAAAATATACGATACTTTAAGATACATGATTCTTAACACTAATTTTTTGTTGGAAGTGTTCCGTTTTGCTATATGATATGGAACTTAAATTATGTTATTTGTGAGTACTTAATTTGCATTTACCAATTTTAGAATTCATCTTTCAGGAAAATAGGAACTGTCTCGACAAAAGTGTGTGTTGATTTATTTAAAAGTGATTGTACGACATGGCGCAAGTTCATTATTTCCGAAATGCGTTCAATTGTAGTTTATTTATCATGGGTTCATAGATAATAGTTTACTTTTCTTGTTTTTTGAAAGCAGAAAATAAATAAAAACTGAAATATTTGAACGGCGCCAACCCTGAAAAACATAACAATATGTATTTGTCTTCCGCTTGCATATCATATTTGGACCTTTGTTTTTGATATTAAAAATACTTATAAATATTGTCCATTTTAGAAATTTTTAGGAGTATAAAACTGAATTTTAGTCGTTTAGTCGATTTAGCAGCTCCAACCCTGTATGTGAATAGTACAGTTTTTGAAAAAATACTTAAGTCTTCTGAAATCGTACTAAAATATACCCAACGGGAACTAATCAAAACACCAGGAATATTAATTAAGAGCCAAAAAAGTTATGTGGTATATTTAGGAACCTTTTTAATATAAACAGTGATCTTAGACTTAAAACTAGTGGTTATAATCTCCTAATGAGAGTATTGTTAAAAACATATAGATAGAAATGAAATATCATAAACGCTTTTGATGTACATTTTAAAAATATAGTATAATATAATCATAGAAAGCTTTTTGCCATTGAATCGAAAGAAACCGTTTACTCTGGTTTCTTCAGTCGATGTCAAAAGTGGTAGAAGACGCAAAAAGAAATATTCAGAGACCTTATTACAAATTAAATAAATTTTTCGTCCCTATGTTATATTAATATTTTCTGGACGACACTAATATTACCTAGTCATGTAGATATAGACTGGGATTGAAAATCATGAGGGAACTTTATGACATTTGCAATCCTAGAAGGGATCTAGGATTGCAAATGTCATAAAGTCAAGCTTATATTTGTGAAATTAAATATATTTAATGAAATTAATATGACATTTACATGAAATTACTGTTCCATAATTATGTTTCCTCTTATATCTCGTTAGAGGGCGCTTTACACGATTTTTTTCATCATTAAACAAAAGGCACTTTTATTGTTTTGAGGCTAAACTAAAATTTCCGCGCAAATTTAGTTATCGCGGCGTTTTATTTGTGTTCAGGTCTCTGTTATTTCTAAATATCTAGGTTAGTGCCAAAGCGCATAATATGTTTTATCGAATGCCTTGTAAATAAAAAAAATACAATAAACATTTGACCCCGTGAAAATTTACAGATATGTATTACACTTATGCATTGTATTCTATTTTACGCAACTTGGCTGGATATGATAAAGTTGTTTATATCCAAATGTGTCAAAAGTGAAATAAACTTTTAAAGTAATGTTGTATTTCCAAAAAAACTGATAAATTTTATAATAACTACTTCACTACATAGTATAAAACAAAGTCGCTTCCCGCCGTCTTTCTGTCCATATGTATGCTTTGATCAGTAAAACTATGCGACGGATTTTGATGCTGTTTTTTTTAATAGATTAAAGAAGAAGGATTTTATTGTATACCATGCATTAGTATCAGCATTACACCCGTGCGAAGCCGGGGCGGGTCGCTAGTAAATAAATATTTTATACGTTATTTTAAAAAGAAATGTGTTCCTTCTCTTCCAAACTAAGGATTTTGATATTGAAGTCCGTTGGCCCGCGCGGGTTTTCTTTTTTGTTTATTTTTATTTAATTCATAGTATGATTTAATGTATAGTGGTACATAGTCTGTATGAATTAAATAATAAGCTAATAAATTTCGATTTTGGCGGGACTTGAGTGCTCGCAATGTGTTATACTAAACTTAGGTGACTATAAAGCCTTGTCATTGAAATTAATCGATATAACGTGTTCGGTATATCTTAACCTATTGCAATTTTTATCTTGTGTGATTGTTTTTATTGCTTTCTGTGATATGATCTATTGATACATTTAAAAGTTTTGTTTTTCATTCATTTTGGATGTCTGGAGTTGTGACGTCAGCGTCGATAATTGATGGAAAAGAAAAAAAAAACTATTGCGCTTTTAAATATTTACGTAAATTTAGTTAAGCGCCACCCGGACCCAAATTGGCGCCACCTGTTTTTCTTATTTTGACGGCATTTATTATTATTAACTCATTTATTTCAGATTAAAATCCATAGAATATTTAAAAATAATTACATAATGTCACAATCACAATTCAATATAAATATAAAAAATTAGTTACATAATCATTAATCATAACATATATAAGTAATAAAAACAATAGAAAAGTGAATTAAAAAAAAAATAAAATAAAAATAAAAATTACAATTTAAATGGAATTTAACCGTGGGTTTTACCCATTAATAAAGTCATCCATTTATATTGAATGGGACAGTCCAGATTATTATTAGGACAAAGGAAATTTCCAAAATATCTTTGGGTAGTTTGTGATACCTATTTTAGGATTTGTATTGTATTTGTAAACTACATAAAACAATTACAGAAACATTTAAAAACGATATGATATAAACAAAGGTACCAGTTATATCTTGAAAAAAGGATATGTTTAATTTATGTGGCGGCGCTAATTTGGGTCGGTGTAACGCCTTAAGACTAGAGCCTGCATAGCCAATTGCAGATGAAAAGCTGGTTGTGATCGCTGGGATCAGCTACTTTGTGTTTACGACTTTACTTATACCTTATTATGGGTTTTATGAGTTTATAACTAGGCTACCAGTGTATCAATGATAGAAATACATACTTTATAATGATACCCAATAGGTATTAGGGATGTTACGGAGGTGGTTTAACGGAACCGAAGTCGGAGTCGGAGTTTTAAATTTTGGTTTATCGGAGTCGGAGGCGGAGGCGGAGTCGGAGTCGGAGGCGGAGGTGGAGTCGAAGGTGGTGGCAGAAGAGAGATTAAGAGCAGAATGTTATGGGGAGGATTAATCAAATATTAAAAAAAGTAAATAGTACAAATACAAACATTATTTAATCATTCTCTTTAATTTACTTAAAATTATAAACTTAAATAACATACTTAGTCGTTAAAAATTAACAGCAGTTAGAAAATTAAATCAAATGAATGGACTCTAAAAGTAGCAAATTATCTTCTTAATATAATGGAACGAGCGATTTTCTGGCGACAACGCCCAGCCTAAACCGCTGAAGCTAGAAAGCTGAAATTTGGAAGGAGGGTTCCCCATTGATGGGGAGGTTAATGGGGTGGATGGGAATATATCCCTTTTACAACACAAGCACCCGCTAAGAAGGGATTTTTGGAAATTCAACCTCTAAAGGGGTGAAAAGGGGGGGGTGGAAGTTTTTTTGGTCCTTTTTCTAACTCTGTAACCGGTGCCCCGATTCACTTGAAATTTACAGGAAATACTAAACATACAAAAATATTTAACACGTGTTTCAGAATATTCCTGAAAATTGGGTGAATCAAGTTTGAGATTCGTTGTTTGGCTCCGTATTGAAATGTCTTTAACTTTTTAATATAGCATACTAATGACTTGAAGCTTTCAGTATGTACTGAAAAAACTATAAATTAAAACACGTGTTTCAGGATTTTAAAAAATGTCACAACATAAGTATGAAAAGGAAGTCGAACTATTGAGGTTATTGTGGTGAAATTTATCAACCATTGAGCCTATTGGCTTAAAATTTACAGAGAAAACTACACAAACAAAAATATTGAATACGTATTTTAGGATTTTTCAAAATAATCCTGAAAATGGGATAAAAACTGATATTCAAGTTTAAGATGGGCTAAAGTAGCATTCGGACACGGTCAGTGTAGTGTGTCGTACTGTGAACGTGGACATTCCTGATTCAGAAGACGGATTGAGGTTAGTCGTGGATACTGCCGTCAATTCTTGGCAGTAACTCGCAGAACACCCAGTCGCCCCGTGACCACGATCGCTGCAACGCGATGGAAACGTAGGGGAAAATAAAAACAAAAGGTACGCGATAAATACCCGATAAATATTCTTTAAATAAAGTAGAATGTTTGAAGTTCATCGTGTCATTATCATTCACTATGAAAAAAATACAGTAAATCGTTATTATTTAAATAAAACCCTTATAACGGGATAACGGGATACCTACATAATATTTAAAGCGGGTTTCAGGAATTTCCGACTCTTAAAATAGGGTATTAACTGATTTCGTCAAGATTTTTTACCCTATAGTCCACGCAAATGAAATTGCGAGGGGGTCAGCTAGTATTTAATAAACAAAAGCTTTGCAGCTTTGTCTCCGTCTAATCTATTTCTTAGCGGGTCATAGATTAGGCCAGCCCCACTAAAAAGTTATTCGCTTGCTACTAAGCCTGGCGGGCAATCGATTGAAGGGGTTGGAATTTTGTATTTCCATTAACTTTCCACCACAGTAATGGATCATCATTGATGTGGATGCGTTTTTCTCTATTATTATTAAGTAAACTCTTAACTCTTGCTGACCGCAGCCGCCGCGCGTCATCGCCCGCTATCCGCTATGCTTCGACCTCCGATTTAAACATCCGATTGAAAGTTTCGGAACAGAAGTCGGAACCGGAGGTGTAATATCAATCGGAGGTTCCGACATATCGGAGTCGGAGTCGAAGCTTCGTAACATCCCTGATAGGTATCATCATTTACTGTAAAAAAAAAGGCTATGAATATTATATATTTTAAATATGTTGGCTTCTATCAGTAGATATATAAAAATTAATATTTGCTTTTCTATAAAAACTTTTGTATATGACAAATACATTATGAATGTTAGCGGGTTAACTACGAACCTATTTTATGTTGGAAGAACAAACACCATTTCATCCCTCGAGTGACTTTAGGGGTTAACCCACTTACATTCTTAATGAATTATTATATTTGCTTGTATGAAGCTATACTGTGAACGTGTTATTGCCACTGGATATGTGCTTAAACTTATCATGATTCACAAAAGGATTATTCTGATTGTGATTGAATGTTGCCAGTTCATTTGACAATCAAACTTTTACCTTATACTGAGCTAAAATTAATGTGCCTGTTTGTGTTTTGTGGATATCCTAAATATATTCTGGTTATAAAAGTTAGTTTATCGAGTTGCCATAACTGCGAAGCTGCTTGCTGTATCTAATAATAACTTGTATTAACTATTTTCACATGTTAGTTAGGTATCTATGTTATTGTATGTATATTCAACATGTTTTTGTATTTTACGATTGGAAACATTGTATGTGTGGTCAATATTGGTATTCATATAGTTACAATCATGTTTTATTTTTCGAAAAACGGTTTAACTAACAATATTCTTTTTGTTAAAATCAGTTTAAGTCATCAAGATGTATAATACTGTTATATTGTTTAATGGAGGAATTGTTAAATAAATTAAATATTCTTTATAGTTTCTTGGTTTTAATCTGATAGGGAATCCACCTGCTGTTTAAGCTGCTCTGTGATCTTGATTGGGAACTGTAATGCGGTTGAAACGTCAGTATTATTATATTCAATAAAAGCTTGTCCCCGATTAAACTTGAGCTACTATCATTATGTAAAGTTTGGGAAATATTTATTGGGGGAAGAGTTTAATTTGATGTTTTCAGCGCATTTATATAATCTGAGGTTGGCTATGATCGTAGACAGGTTAAGTATTCCGCAGGATCCTGCCTAGTTTAGATGGCGCCACTGTCGTATCGTAAGTAACGCAAGTCAATTTACTTTTTTCGCCCCTGCTCGATTATGATTATGCTACTAGTCTGCCAGACTCGCCAGAGCTCTGCACGGAGATAGATCCTCAAGACTCAATAACATAGATACGTCACAACGTCGCACATTATGCTTGGCTATATAGTCGAAGAAATAATTGGTATTTCAATATTCGGTCAATCATTCGTCATCATCATCAGTAATACCTACTTGGTCGGATTTGTGTGTGAATGTCTATGAATTTCAAAACAAAAGCCGATAAACGTTGACGTGTAAGAAATAAGAGCTTTAATTCGAGTGTACGCCACCCGTTGTAAATCAGGAACCACAAAAAAAAAACATTATTATGTTATCGAATTTGATCTAGCTGTCAAGAAGAATTAATTTCAGTGCCACAAGTAGGCATAAAGACTATGCTTATGTTGGTATATTAGCGAATCAAAATTAATTTTATCGCTTGCCGAATTACATGTTATATTTATTGTGTTTTGCTGCTGTGAAGAAATATCAAAAAGGTTTTTCGGCTGACCGTTGACTTTAATAAACACTAATTTATTTTGGTCATTATTTTCTTTGATAATATTTGAATGAAAAATTCTTATCTAGAATTAAATACCAAAAACTAATAAAATTGTATCGCTGGTCTTAGAGCACTGATCAGTGCTTAGGCAGATAAAGTTAGTAGGCGTTGATCAGTGCTTAGGCAAAGGAAGTGCCACAACAGAACCTTTGAACAAGCTTTGAACAGAACAGATTTTATGTAGTACGCCATCTACTGAGTCCCAGGGATACTATTTTGACGTACGTTTTTCTGCTGTCAGTGTCATTCGAAATGTGACACTACAGATACTTGACAGCTTTTGTCGTAATGCTACCACCTAAAAAAATAACATTTCTGTGGAGTTTAGAAATTAAACGTTTCGGTTGCGAAATGCCTGCATGACAAGTTTTATTTATTTAAATAGCGTACGGATCAACGAACTTCTTGGTATCAGGAGCCCATGAATCCATTGGTTTCAGATAAACTGTTTAATAAAACTCAGGATTTTGTAACATTATATAATGCGCATTGGATATGTGCTACTCGAGTCAACATTGTATTGGCTTTCTAAGCCAAATTATTAAAAACATATGTTTCTGATGGGAGCGAGCGGAGCGAACTTTTAGAAACTCAAGGAAGAGTAAAATTTCAGATAAAGACGTGAAATTTTGGAAATTTTGTATGGCGAGCAAATTGCTGACATCTGGGAAATAAATAGGAAGATGATTTATGTACCTACTTTTTGTCAAATATAATTAAGCGTAATTGATAAAACGGTGGTGAAAGCCTCATACTTTTATTGTAAAATGATTAGCATGATTTTGCGGCCATAAGAATATAAGTTTAATAAGATAAGTTTTGCTGTATACGATACAATTTTTTATAATAGTTTTTATAAAAAATTGTATCGTAAATTGTGTAAATTTTTAATAGTTCTTTACTGACGTTGGAAAAAAATAGTATTTGAGTGATTAGATTGGAGTGAAAAGTAGCTCGATCCACTTTTCACTCGTTCTCCACTTGTTTTATCCATTGGCGATAAAGTGAAGCAAAGACTAGGAAAAAAAAATACGAGCCAAGTTAACTGTGACTTTTTACTCTATTAGTACACTCAACAGTTCATGCTTTTATCTGAAATTTATACCTACATGAAATTGCATCATTTTGTTTATTAATAATTATGAGGACGCCTAACAAGTAAACAGTCAGTCTTTAATTTTAACATTTATGATCATCAGAGTACAAAGGTTAAGTAGAAGAAATAACGTTGGGCAAATTGAACCACGATATTTATGTGAAAATAAACAGGAAGCTGGCGCCTTAGAAGTAAAAAATTAACAAGGTAAATTTATTTTTGCTCAATTCATAAAAAGAACACAAATAAATGAAAAATCTAAACTTTACAATATTTTTTATGCTACTAGAAGACGATGTAGTACTTAGTTGAAAAGAAAACCACGTGACGCGCGCAAGCAGGCAGCGTGACTTTCATAAGCTGGTAACATTTTTAGTAATGGCCGATGTTTCATGTTGAGTAGCACGCTAACGACGTTTACCGAATTTTGTGTTGAAATCAAATAAAGTTTCTCTTATTTCGGTAATTCTGTGTGGTATTTGAACTTTTCAATATTGTGTGATTTTGTTAAATCAACTGTGACTCGAATATTTCGTGTGATTAGGCAAAGAATGTTTGTTGTGCTCCCGTGGTAATAGGATCAGTGGATTTTATTTTTATTGGATTACGGTTAGCTGTTTTTCGCTGCTGTTTTACGAGGTGAGTACTCATTTATTTTACGCTCAACAATATTGAGCATTTCGGCCAGTTCCTACCGGTTGTGTGCCACGAAAGCTGTACGTTTGTACGTCGGCGGCGCTGCATCACAGATAACGGAAGATTACAAGCAGATTGCGAAGATTCCGATAAGATTTCTGACTGTACTTGACTAACATGTCATTGTAATTCGGAATAAATATAACTGGTAAAAGTTTTTGATGCGTTCATGCTCTATTACTTGCTGTAGAGTTAGGTAAATTGAGAATTCTGAGTGAGAGGCTTCTATTAGTCATATTACTAATTTTGCTGTACCTACTCCACTGTTACGTTACGCCCCACAAACTCGGCAAAACAAATTAAAATAAACACGACTCACTAATTTATACTAAAAGCTAAATTAATTATAACCTTGTTTTGATGTTATTGTAGGTACCACTTTACAAATCTATATAACTTGTATAAATAATAGCCATTCTTAGTGTTTATAGCCTAAAACTAGGACCTGAGTTGGTTAAGTTTACCACAAAAATCTTTCAAATGTCCCCTTATCTCCTTGGTGTTTTTTTTAATAGAACCCCTGGTATCAAATTTGATTTTACTTAAATGTTTCATTTATAAATGCAAAGTATTATTTCATCACACCATATAATAAAATATAATACAATGGCATGACCATTGAATATGACTGTGTAATATCTTTGCCGTGGCCTTGTATTTTCATTATTATGCAAGGCATCCTTACGTTAGATCTAAAAATAATATTATTGACTTCTAAGGATAGTATTATTTTTAGTTCTTGCATCTTCATGCTAGATGAGGCTGTGTGTATAGCTCAGTATTAGTAATTATTATGAAGTTGAGCATATGTCACATTCAACTGTATTGCAAATATTTTGCACCAATAAGTCTGACACAAGACCACATACATGTAGTCAACCAAATAATACAGAAAACCAATGAGTATGGAATGACAACCTATATGTGCTTTATTGACTTTAAGAAAGCGTTCGACAGCCTAGAACACTCTTTAATATGGCAAGCGCTTATAGAGCAAGGCGTCGAAGAAGAATATGTACAAATTATAAAAAGTATCTACTCTAGAATGTATGCTAAAATAAGACTCGAAAGTGACGGCGAAGAGTTTCCGATTAAAAAAGGTATACGCCAAGGAGATCCAATTTCACCAAAAATCTTTACAGCAGTATTAGAGTCCGTGTTCAGGAAATTAAACTGGGAGAATAAAGGTCTGAAAATCGATGGAGAATATCTAAGTAACTTACGCTTCGCAGATGACATAGTACTATTTGCCGGAACCTCCGCATCCATGGAGAATATGTTAAATGAACTGACACGCGAAAGCAAAAGAGTTGGGCTTGAAATAAACACAACAAAAACAAAGCTAATGAGCAACAGAGAAGAATGTGATGTGATTGTAAATAATCAGAAAATTGATTATGTCAAAGAATATATATACCTCGGTCAGTCAGTCTCCTTCGAAGATAACACAGAGAAAGAAATCCAGAGAAGGATCACAATAGCCTGGCAAAAATATTGGAGTTTGAAAGAGATTATGAAAAACAAAAATCTCGACATAAAATTAAAGAAAAAGATATATGAGACCACCATCCTACCTAGCCTAACGTATGGGTGCCAAACATGGGCTATTACCACCGAAGAAGAAAGCAAACTCGCGATATGTCAGAGAAAAATGGAAAGGAGCATGTTGGGGATAAAACAATCAGATAAATTAACAAATACTTACATAAGAGGCAAAACAAAGCTTTATGACATTATATCTAGAATACGATCTCTAAAGTGGAATTGGGCAGGACATGTGTTATGTCCAATAAAACACCATATTTGAGTAAATACGTGTATTGTGCTAGGTAGCCAATAACGAACTGGTTCAGACATGAACCCGTACTGATGCCCTCACTTAGTCAACCTTGTTATGCAAACAAGGTGTACAAGTCTGGACATGTTCCATACATAACATACCTTTCCCCCAAGTATGTTGATAAATATAAAATAACATAAAATTAAAAATAACACTTCTATGTAAATACTTATAAAAATAACTTAGAACTAAGACTTATAAATATAATCCACACAACTTTAAAGAAAATGTAACATTATGATAAGAAAGATTACATTTAGTCAATAAGTACCATTTCCTAAAACATAAAGTTGTTACCCTGAGTAGGTCGTGTATATGGAGATTTGCCATGAATAGGAAGCTTACTTTTTAACTTTCCTCCTGAAAAACCTGGTTTAGACTCTACTGGTATACCTAACATTTCCGCCCATTTGTCTGCGCTGGGTATTTCTATAATTTGATCGCTATCATGACTGGTTACCTCAATGTTCTGATCCTGCCTTTCCTCTTCCCCTTGTTCTTGACCGTCCATATCCTGATCACTATCTTGTTCCAACGTGCCTTGTTCTGTATGAGTGGTATCTGTGTCTGCTTTTTTCTGCCTAAATATCTGATCTATGTGTCTACTGACAATGTTCCCTTCTCCTGTCTCTACTCCGTAGCTAGCTGGACCATTTTTACTCACAATGGTTCCCGGCAACCAACGTGGTCCACTGCTAAAATTTCTGTACATGACGGTTTGCCCTAAGTCTGTCTGTCTGTTCTTTTTCGTATTGTTACTTAAAACTTGTTCTTCCCTGATTTTACGCTGTCGTTCGTGAGGATTGATGGTATCAAGCAGTGTGCGTACCCGTCTGTTGAACAAAAGCTCTGCAGGACTCTTGTTAGTAGAAGTACATGGTGTAGCACGGAGCCCTAACAACATAGCTGGGATTTTTACGTCCCAAGACATGCCGTCCATTTTACGCAGCTTGTCTTTAACTGTTTGTACCATACGTTCCGCCAATCCGTTTGTGGCTGGGTGGAATGGAGCAGACCTGATATGTTTGATTTTGTTCGCTTCCAGGAACTGTTTCATTTCTTCAGACACGAATTGTGTGCCGTTGTCGGACACTAGGGTCTCGCACAGTCCGTGGGTAGCGAATATCGTCCGCAAATGCCGTATTACTGTACTAGAGGTCATGTTATTGACGATGAATACCTCAGGCCATTTGGAATATGCATCGACAACTATCAAAAATGTTTTATTCTGAAATGGCCCTGCGAAATCGATGTTCAACCTAGACCAAGGTTTAGTCGGCATAACCCACTCATAAGATGTTTTAGGGGGCATATGACGATATTCCAAACATTTGTTGCAGTTTCGTACTAAAGCCTCTATGTCATCGTTTAATTGTGGCCACCAAACATAACTTCTGGCCAGTGATTTTGTATGTACAATACCACTGTGTGCTTTATGTAAAGCGCGCAGAACAACTTCGCGCAGAGATGGCGGCACAACCACGCGGCAACCCAGCAGGATGCAATCCTCGTGTATCGATAGTTCAGCACGATGCAACCAGTATGGACGCAGCTCAGTGTCTGATTCCTTAGCCGGCCAACCGCATAGTATATGATGACATACTCGATTCAAGACTTTGTCTCGCTTAGTAGCTGATGCAATTTGGTCAACATCAATTGGAAAGTCTTCGGGAGCCTCTGCCATGAGCAGTATGTCGCACAGTTGTGGTTCCAATTGTTCCGGAACTGGCTGCGGCCAACGACTCAAACCATCTGCGTTACCTATCTGGGGCCCAGGTTTATACAAAATGTTATAGCTGTAAGAAGTCAGTACTAAAGCCATTCTCATGAGTCTAGGTGACAAAACATTCGGTATGGGTCTTTTCGGATCGAAAATCCCCAACAGCGGTTTATGATCTGTAACGATTGTAAAAGATCTGCCCATCAAGTAATTGTGAAATTTACTCACTCCAAACATGATTGCCGTAGCCTCTTTGTCCAGCTGACTGTATCGTCGCTCGTGCGTGTGCAGAGTCCGCGAGCCCATCGCCACAGGGCGCTCTAGGCCGTCGTCCATGACGTGTGATAAGACGGCCCCGACTCCGTAGTCGGAACTGTCACAGGTTAGTACCAAGGGCCTGTTTAGGTCGTAATGTACGAGTGTTAGGTCAGAGGACAGCAGGCGCTTGGCAGTTTCGAAACTGTTCTGTTCGCGGTCAGTCCACGTCCACGGCTGAGACTTGTCGAGCAATCTGTGTAGAGGCTCCAGGATTGTAGCTTTATGAGGCACGAACCTCTCGTAAAAATTGTATAAGCCTAGGAACGCCTGTAGCTGTTGGACATTTTTAGGTTCCGGTGTGCTCAGTATGGACTCGACCTTACTCGGTGCCGGGTGTATACCGTCGGCGTCGATTACGAAACCTAAAAATTCCACTCGCTCCTTAGCGAACTTACATTTGTTCCCGTTAAGCCGCAAACCTGCCTTCTCGATTCGCGCGAGTACCGCGTCCAGACGCTGTGTCATTTCGGGCATGGTGCGGCCGCTGATGATGACGTCATCGATGAGCACAGCGACGCCGGGCACGCCCGACAGCAGCGCCGTCATCAGTCTCTGGAAGATACCTGGACACGCCTTCACGCCGAATGCTAGTCTGTGTACAGTGTAGAGACCTTTGCATGTATTCAGAGTTAGAAGTCGCGCCGTCGCGTCCGTGACTACCACCTGAGTGTACGCCCTGTCAAGATCTAATGTCGTGTAAAATTTCCCCCCAGAGATGGTTGCGAAAACTTCACTAGCGGTGGGCATCGGATACGTATCCGACTCGGTAGCCTGATTCACCGTGCTTCTATAATCTCCGCAGAGGCGGACCTCGCCATTCTTTTTGATGATTGGTACGACAGGAGTCGCCCATTCCGAAAATGATACCGGCTTGAGAACGTTCTCTCCTACCAACCGATCTATCTCTTTTTCAACCCTATCTTTGATCGCGTAAGGTACAGGTCGCGCTTTTAGAAATTTAGGTGTCGCATTCGGTTTTAAATGAATCGTAACTGGGTCACCCCGGTAGGTACCGAGTTCATCTTTGAAGACCTCCCCGTATTTAGCCACTACAGCTTCCGTCGCAGACATGTCTATATCTAAAATTTTATTTACATTGACTGAAATGCCCAGCGCTTCAAACCAATCTCGCCCTATCAGGTTCGGGCCTACGCCTTTAGCTATCACTACGTTTAATTTACACTTAATGTCCTTATACTTCACCAAAACCGTGGCCTGTCCAAGAACCGTAACTCGCGAGTCGTTCCATGTGCGCAGCTTGGTCCTGAGCGGGCGCGGCGCGGCGCGCTCCGGCAGGCGCGCCCACGTGCGCTCGTTGACCTGCGAGAAGGCGGCGCCCGAGTCCACCTCCATGGCGACCGGTATGCCGTCCAGCTCCACGCGCACCTCGTAGGCGGGCACGCGCGTGCGCGCTCCGGCCACGCTGTAGATCCCGTTCATACTCTCGTCGGTGTTGTCGTCAGCGTAGTTCAATTTACGGGTAGTATTTTTCTTCTTGGCGGTGCAAATCTTCTCGATGTGTCCCTTCTTCTTGCAGTAATGGCATATTGCATTGATAAAACGGCATTCCCCACCGTGTCGGTCTCCGCAGCGGTAGCAAAGTCGTAAAATTGGTTGAGGTCGAAGTGCGTTCACGTCCATCGGCTCGCATGCGGGCGCGGCGTGTTCAGGCGGCGGCGCGAGGGGCGTGGCGTGCATCATGCGCGCGTCCCGGCCCGCGCTCTCGGCGGACAGCATGGCGTCCACGACGTCGGCGTACTCGAGGCGGTCCCGCTTCAGCAGCTCGTACTGCAGCGCGCGGTCGCTCATGCCGCACACCAGCCGGTCCCGCAGCATGCGCTCGAGGTTCGGGAAGTTGCAGTTGGTACTGATCTTCCTCAGCTGAGCTATGTACTCCGAAGATGTCTCATCCTTCCCCTGATCGCGCTTGTAAAATTTATATGATGTCGATATCTCATTGGGTTTCGGACTAAAATGCTTCGTCAGAATATCTACAATCTCATCGAAAGATACTTCGTTCGATTTTTTCGGAGTTATTAACGCCAGAAGTGTTTCAAATGTCTGAGGGCCGCAAACTGTACAAAAATTCGCCCTTTTGACGGAATCGACGTCGATTCCGTTGGCTTCGAAGCAATATTTGAGTCTCACTATGTAGTTGTCCCAATTGTCCACTTTTACGTTGAATTCACTAAATTTCACTAATTTAGTCGCCATAGTTCACTTTTAATCCAAGTCGCCACTGTTATGTCCAATAAAACACCATATTTGAGTAAATACGTGTATTGTGCTAGGTAGCCAATAACGAACTGGTTCAGACATGAACCCGTACTGATGCCCTCACTTAGTCAACCTTGTTATGCAAACAAGGTGTACAAGTCTGGACATGTTCCATACATAACAACATGTCAGCAGGATGACCGATACAAGATGGACAAGAAAGGTGACCGAGTGGATTCCACGACAAAACAAGAGAAATAGAGGACGACCACGGAAACATTGGGAAGACTTGTTTAGAAAGGAACTCGGACCAGAATGGATGAGACAAGCCAGAGACAGAAAAGCATGGAGAGAAATGGGGGAGGCCTACGCCAGGCGGGCGACTTCTACTAAAACTTGACATTTAAAATTTAAAGTAAAAATAAGGATATGCAAAAAATTATAATTAAATACCTCAGAATTAGTTTAGTATAATGACATTGTATTGTAATATTTAGTAGTAGAATAAATGGCTTTTTTATTTTTATTTTATTTTATAAGTCTGACACAAAATATTAGATAACAACAAAACAAAAGTTGAAATTATCATGCATGAATGCCACATTTATTGCTGGTAATGGTAGGATAACAATAAACAAATAAATAATGCTGTTAAAATTAACAAGGCTTGTAACATTGCTTGTGCTGTAAAAGATCCGTAAGGATGTGTTATGTAATGTGCAAGCTATGAGAACAAAAACCTATGTTAACTTTACAGTTATCATAGTGTGTTTAAATGTGGTGAGGTGGCCTTGGAGAGATTCTCATTCTCATTAAATTTAAAATATGACCACACTTCACTCATACTAAACTTTAAAAGAAAAATCATCTCTGTTCGACTTTTCTTTGACCTTTTTACACCAAAACAGATTCAAATAATATTTGACAGGGCGAGAGAAAGACAAAGCCTATTCTATTTAAACATGTACAGTGCGCGTCAGAATTAATCAATTAAGTATCCCCCTTGTCTACAAAATATTTACGACAACTTCTAATTCCCTTGTAACTTATCACAAATTTTCACATGCAAAAATTTATCATGTCACCGCTCGGGATCGAACCCCTACCCATAATACTTAGTCTGAAATTCCCAAAAATAACAACTATTATGTTACCGCATACATTGAGATTGGGGGGTACTTATATGTGACGCGCACTGTACATAGGCCAAGGTTTTGATATACATTGGCATTAAAAGGAAGATATTTTCATATTGATTTAATTAATATCCCTATGGTTTATCCTACAAATACTCATGCAAGTTATTATGCAACCAACCTGATTCAGAAAGATTTTTATTGCCACACACAAGACCTGTGTGTATTTGTGTTAATTTTGTGCTCGTAGTAATAGTTAAAGCTGCTCCTGTCATTTATCTTTTGGGTAATCCCAGTTCTATTCTAAGTTCCCAAGGAAGGTGACATGGGTGGAAGGAATGGTGAGCTGGTTGCATAACTTCCATGGCTATAGCTTCATATCAACATTTTAAGAAAAAATGGACACGCTTGCAACTACATATTATGCTACTTGCAAGTGCCTTAATAATACCTATATTAATTAAGTACTTGTAGCATGCTAAATAATGCATTGCTTTCCTAGCTAACTTGCAGGAGTCCCACATAATATTTGGGATATTATGTGGCTTAAAATAATCTGCAAGTTGCAATAGCTAGCAAAGCAATGCATTATCATAATATAATGCATTATGCTACCTAAGCACTTCTCTAGCATGAATAGAAAAAGTAGGCTTCTGCATGCTTAACTGAATACCCGTGTAGGTAATTCAGACGTCGTGACCTCCAATTCCTCGTAAAATTCAACATACTCCATCTTACAAAGGTTGGTATTCTCCAAAAGCTAATTGGAGTACACGCAGCTTCGTAGGTTATAGTTTATTGTATGAAATAGTATCTATTTGAAGAATGAGGAAACGATGACGAGACAACTCGACGTATTTTGTCAAACGGCCTAGCTAGATCCGCCTTCTGCCCTTAGTCTCAAAATTGTTTTACTCTAATACGAATAGCGGTAATTCAAATTGCTCAGCACACCTGAATCTTTATTGAACACCCACTATTTGAACAGTGAACAATACGGTAACGCCCCAATGTCGAACATTGCTGTATGTAGGTACCTCTAAGAACAAGTTACAAATGTCGTCAATTTGGTGCCGGTATGTCTCACGACTCTAGGCCATCATATGAACTAACAAATGCTTATTGTGGTGTGGCACCTGCAATTAAATAAATAAACATAAATGAATAATCTTGTCATAGTGTTGTCTTAGGAATTAAATTTTACCGCGCCTGACGAAGCCAAATGGCCTGGACAGCGGCACTCCCTGTAAAATAAATCGTATATATAATATGTACTCGTATATTATTATGTATATCAGATATCTAGTACCCATAGGCCATAACACAAGCTCTGCTTAGCTTGGGGCTAGATAATGCTGTATGAATTGTCCAGTATTTTTATTATGTAAAATAATAAAAAAGAGCAAGCCTATGTCCAGGTCTATCATTAGCTGTAGACGATGAAATAGCAGATGATTGCACCACCAAAGCTCAATAGGTACCTCAGTTACAGCAAAAGCAAACACTGAAAAGAAGAAGCATCATTCCAATTTTTAAATAATGGCACTTGCCATGTGTCTATTGACGTATTCTACCTACAGAACGAGTTCCATACTATGTGTTGTTCAAATGACGGATACATGTTTATCCATGGACCGGTTGTATTCAGGCTATCGATTCATCAATAGCATGAGTTTTATTTATGCCATTGAGAAGTCATTTATCTTGCGTATTTTACGTGTAACGGAACGCCAAATGCTCATACAGGTCTGTATATAAGTACATGCTACCGTTACGAACAGAGGTGTCAAGATTTCACACGCCACGTAACATAATTGACAGCTGATTAAAGAAATCGGGCGATAACCGGCATTTGGTATGGAATTCAGTCTAACGTTGACTTGTGCGTGTGCACATGCCGCCATTGAATTGTACGCACTGACCGTATTGGGTCTCTATTTCCAAAACTATATTTAGATTCGGTACGCTGTACTTATCAGCTGATTGGAACCTTAAACAGATTATGGGTGCTAAAATCTTTATAACTGCAAGACTTGATATTACTAAAATATTGCATCGATTTAATTTGATCCTTACAGTTGAATCAAATGAGCTAACTGCAGACAAGCTACAGGTAGCTCAACTGATCAATTATCATCAATAACAATCGGAAGTGTCCCCAAGATACTGGTTGGATTGCCTCGCCTTATAGCAAATTAGTTGCGCTGCGCTAGATACTGACCAGCTTTCGTGTCGCACGTCGTTGATTCGACCAGACACGCCCAGAATTTTTTTTAAAAACGCTGGTAGTTTCGGTCGATTTGATTAAAACATCTCCAAATGTGCTGAAAACAACCATAATTTAAATTAAATTAAATTTAAATTATGGTTAAGTCTTGTACTCTATTGCATTGGGTGTACATTAAAAAAATAGATGTACGTTTGTAAATAAATAAATAATTTTGTCTCATTCCTTTCAACAACTGCCAAGAAAGGTTAAGGTTGCCTGGATGAAATTTCGCAATTAGGCCGCCTATTGTATGTTTTTTCATTTAATTAAGATATAAGATTACATACCCAATTGTTTTTGTTGTCAATAAAGTCTTCATTCATTCATTCAAGACCATTAATTGTTCTCTCACAAATTCCCCGAGTTCCTAACCGAGAGTCGGATACAAAACAATTGAGCCATGCCCCCTAACACCCGGCGTAACCCAACCTTTATCCGATTCAGGCGCATCGGGCGGAACCACCATTACAATGGATCTAGAACTCTTACGAGCATTAACCTTCCAGCAGAGTACGAGAGTTTGAGATAATGACTTTATTCCTTTAGCCTTACCAAATAGGCACTAAGACACTAACTAATATTATAAAGGAGTAAGATTTGATTGTTTGTTGGAATTGAATAGATTCCGAAACTAATGAACCGATTTAAAAATTTCTTTCACCATTAGAATCCTACATTATCCCTGATAAACATAGGCTATAGGTCCTATAGCCTATGTTTTGCAGCAAATTAAATATTGTGCGTATGAGTGAATTTCATGTTACGAAAAGAGTGTTAGATTTGAATGGTGTTGGAAATAATACCGTCGCGTCGTCGATTGTAACGAAAAGGCGGCCTTAAGGCCCACTAGTGTTTCCGAATGGAATTCTGGAATTTGCGAGTCACAGATTATCAAGTTGCGGTGGCGAGACAAGGCCGTTGCCGGTCGCTGGCTGGCCACGAATTCCTCTTGTAGGTTAGGATAGAATAATCTAAATTGCGTTATATCTACAAGCCATATAATGAATGCAGTTGGACCTGGATGATTCAGCTTCGTAGCTTTGATATTTGAGTTTTTTTGCAATTTATTAATGTCGAGGCTTATGAAATGCATGTCAGCAGTTTGGTAGGTACTTATGTATATGTACTAGCTGCGCTATGTCATGCGGTGTCATTCGCGCTGATAAACGCAAGTATTTATGTTAATAA
Organism: Eupithecia pulchellata; assembly: GCA_963931895.1. NCBI lineage: Eukaryota > Metazoa > Arthropoda > Insecta > Lepidoptera > Geometridae > Eupithecia > Eupithecia pulchellata. The sequence goes on along the minus strand of OZ007534.1, from coordinate 2,969,402 downwards.
TTTGATCATTCCATTGGTACGCACTTTTCGAGATCGAAAGTAGCAAATCCATGATAATTATGAAACTATTCTGGTACCTACTAAATTTTTCAAATTTCATCTGTATTTGTTCAGCCGTTTGAGCGAATACAACTTCAGCTATATGATTGTAAAACCCAGAAGCAATTTATTCATCTCATTTAACAGTCAAAGGCCACTCGGGAGCCATCTGTTTTTCCAGGAAAAGTCTTAAACAAGGCTATGGAAAAATACTTACGTTACCGACTCACCATAATTTGAACCTTTTCCCCGTAGCCATAGAGACTCTTCGCTACACTCGTTGTTTTAATTTCCGTAGATACCTGCCGTCGCAATATTTTTATCAATTTTAACGTCATCATTATTGAAATGTAGGACGCGTGATATCGCATTCAGATGCGGAATGTTCTTTTTATATGGTTATTGCGAAGCGATAAAACTGTGACAACGATAACTTTGAAGAATTGTATCGTTCCGCTCATCGCTGAAAACTTAACGTTGAGGCTTCGCTTCTATGCAGCATTTTATCAGTAGACCAGGAGATCAACTTTGCAATCCGAAGAACGGATGGCAACGAAAGGTCCCCGAACGTCCTTCTTTTTGGGCCTCTCGACCTTTCGCACGAAAGGGACTAACTCGACTCCAGGATTCTAGGAACTACCTCGCTTCGCTCGTGATTAAAACGAAAATCAGACTGCGTTTGTATCAAGATCTAAGATCAAATCAATTCGCGTCCGAATGCCAAGCTCAAGGCGTTAGTTAATGCACCATCAGTAATCATGTGGTGTCAACGCCTTGCAGTCTGAAATAACCAATTAGTCGTTTAAGGAATTGCTAGTCTTGAACCCTAGACGAGAATTCTGTACGGTAAAAAACACATATGGCATGAGTGAGTCATTAGGAACCAGTTTTGTTATTTGGGATTTGTTCATTACCCTTTTATGTTGAATTATGCCGATTTTGGTCTTGTAAGGAGTTTTTCATTTTAGGATGATGAGAAAAAATTATATAAAAACTACGTTATTATTTAGGTTGAGAATTATCTGTACCTAAATACGAATTCGATGTCGCTATTTAAAGTAAAAAGCAATTATAACTTCCTAAACTCAATACACAAAGAAAGTCCAAATACGAGAGCTGTTCCAATCCAAACGCAGAAAGTTTTCTCATCAAATGATTCTTAAGATTCTTAAAGTAAATTAATCAAACTTGTGCGTACACTTACGTAACTAATGGTTGACCTGTTGGATCTTAGGCGGGTACTGAGCAGTGTTATGGGACCTCATGCAACATTCGCAGCGAACATGATACGTTACGCCGTGTGTAGTATACGTCTAGTTGCTCATTACAACCGTCTCCTTACCCCAGACCGCACGAACACGTTACGCCACGTTACGTACCCACCTTTAGGACCGCCATAGCCCTTATCCCGGTTCATTTATAACGCCTACCTTCATCCACGGTGTATTGATCGATAGGGCTTTCACGGTGAGTTATTTGAACCGGCTATCGCTTTGGCATACTTCAGGATATTTGCTTGAATTCTGCAAGTTATTTTATCATTAGACGCAGATCAATGGTCATTAACCACACAATGCGACGAATTCAATTGCTGTTCGCCATATTTGTTAAAAAAAAACCATGACACAAGCTCTGCTTATTTTCTTTAGGGATAATTGACATAGTGGACATATTCTAGAATGAGGTACCAAATATGTTTGGATTGTTTGATTTCCTGTCTTAAATATTTACAAAAACGGTTATTGTAGTAAATTCCTAGATATAAAACCTTCAACCAGGAATGGAAACCTTTCAAAAGGCAACAGAGACCTTGGTGGAATTAGGCAGTTTCGAAATATCCGCGATTCACTGCAGAACCGCATCCACTAATGAGTGGAATCACGCTTCACTGATTCTGAGGCAAGCACTCGGACTGAGGAAACGTGGGTTTCCATGAAACTGTAATTGTTACTTCCGTCAAACCAGAATTTTTTCAGCAAAACTGTCAGTCATAATGGATATAATCATAATTTTCAGATGTAAAAACAAGGTTTGCAACCTGCTTACAGCTGCTTACTTCTTTAGGAATTAACTACATAGTATAAGATGTCGCTTCCCGCTGTCTGTCCCTATGTATGCTTAGATCTTTAAAACTACGCAAGGGATTTTGATGCGGTTTTTAATACATAGAGTGAAAATGAAAGGTTTATATGTATAACATGCATAAGTATCAGCACTGCACCCGTGCGGAGTCGGGGCGGGTCGCTAGTTCATAATAAATGTAGGATTAACCTACAATATCCGTTATTGTACATATTCGAGACAGGAAACCAAACGATCCAAAAATATTAGTTACCTCAGGATTGGCAGAATTATTTGAATTACTTCAATTGAAGCAGAATAATATTCGACTTCTCAAAATGTAGACCACACACGCAAAAATATCAAATTACAATGTTGAAATTGATAACACAATAGCTATCAGGTCAGGCAATTCAACAAAAATCTGAAAAAATGTTCACCGGATCCGATTTCGCGTTTCGAATAATTATTTCCTCACATTGGAGGACCTATTCCTACACCGAGGAAATGATTAAGTTAAGTGAATTGGCAAAATTAATTATACATGTTGAAACATGATTTAATGATCTAAATTAGCATACTTAGCTCAGACTTTCACTAGACCGCTCGTAATAGGTAATTGGTTAGGTTTCCTACTGACCATTTGGTTTCACTGGTCATACATAACCTCTCATATTCATTAGGAAAGTTATTCGCAACCATTGGCTTCTAGTTATAGCCTTGGCGAAATTAGTCATGGGCTCCACACACTACCGAAAGGCCACGCGACCCGACAAAACACACGACTGGTGGTAATAATGTGATTCTTGTCATATAAATTGATACAATTTGATTCAACTCAAGCAAGACAAATCGCATTTCGCTGGGTCGCACTCGCGTGGCGTATAAATACTGTGTTTCCGGCTTAAAGGTTGTACACTTGCACATCAGACAATACACATATCAGAAAGAATTTTCCAAATCTTTCCAGTAGTTTCGGAGCCTATTCAATCAAACAAACAAACAAATCTTTCCTCTTTATAATATCATATAATTCATGGTATAAAATTTTTACTGAAGTCTGGTCGCTACATGTGGCAAACGATGAACTGATAAACGTTACGTCGAGGTAAATGTGCTATTGGTGTACTCACTTGAGTAACAACATAACTGCCACTTAATATTAGCACTCAATTCAATCAACAATCAACATTAAGCTTTTATGACTACTTTTTCTTATCCAACAGACAGGTATGATAGACAGCCAATAAATATATCTAATCAGATAATAATAGTATTGAAATGATGGACAGTTGATTAGGACGCCTTATACAAATAGAATACCACAGAATTGTCTATTCAGGATAAGCCTCAAATTACCAAAGCCCGTATTCTCGGTTTCGATTTCGCTTTTAAACGTCGTAATCATGAACTGTAAGTACGCTATTTTCCCTTGTAATATGATATCCCCAGGAGTAGTCAATTTGTTACAACAAATCTGGCATTTAAATGGATTACGTTTGTCGAATAGGGGTGGTTGTTTTTCGGAATATGTATGTTAGTTGTCTTTATAGCATATAAAATAACAATAAATGAAAAAATGCTGGACAATCAATACAGCAATATCTACTAGCCCCAAGCTAAGCAGAGCTTGTGTTATGGGTACTAGAAGTATTTTTATACATAGAAAACGACCAGAACACCCGAAACGGAACAAATATCTGCAGATCGTACAAAAATTTGTCCCAACCTCCTGCATCGTAGGTAGACTTTCGCCCATCGCGCCACGGATGTCGTCTGTAGATAAAATATTTATTTTCTCCCACTAAAGTAATCAAGCTTACATTAGGTGCTTAAACCAGTATTATAAAAGTGGTAGGAGAATAAGTACAAAAGTTACTTAGAGTTATGCTTATCTACTGAGTTACATAGAAGCTCAACCCACCCTCTCAGTTACTATAACTTGTCGGCATATGTAACAGATGCGGCTAGCGAATCTACAAGAGCAAGGCACGTTGTGTACTAAGTCCGGCTCCCATTAAGGCCAGGTAGGCCAACAGAGGCCGCACTTTTGTGGTTTTCAAAACCATCTGAGATGTAGGAATACTGATTAAAAATTCTGTAAAAAAGATATGTAATAGTTAAGGATTTAGTCTAGTCAAATTCGCATTCAGATACAAGATTTTATAAACTGCGCTCGGGAAAAAAAAATCTCGAAGTTACCCCTTTTTGAAATGTTTTTTCAATATTATGACTAAACTATGTGATATTTTAAGTTTTTTTTTGTACTCAATTAAAGACAGTAACTATTTCTAGACAAATTCGCAGAGTCTGTCCTGATAAAATGATTTTCAAAATCACTGTTTTGAAATAACTACAAAATTCACAAGCGTGGTGGCTTGGCAGACACGATCAGTCGCGCTCTGGCGCTTACAGACGACGGACCTATGTCAATTTTTCCGCTAATTTATGAAGTACGTAATGTTTCATTTGTTATGCAATTTTAGTCTCTGACACAATGGCGTTCGATTCAATTTTACTTCAACCTTTGACATGATATGTGACGGTCGTAGTGCCATAGTATAAAATCATCGGTATGTAAGGCAGAAAATTAATAAAGGTTATTGTTCTAGTTTAAAAATATATTATCTACTTACTGGAATGATTTATTGAAGCCAATAATATTTAGTTAACTACATTAACATTTTATATATCTATAAAGCATTGACATAATTGTTCTCCTTGATGGTGGAGCCCCCTCCACCATCATAGGTATGGTTTTTTTTACGGAATCGTATAGAGGGCATCGGGGGGACCTAAGGAAAATTCCGACTTTTCCAAATTTGCCCCTTCTCCCCCCCCCTTTAGGGGGGCTCCCAAACAGAGCCATACTGAATGTTATTTTTTGTGGGGTTGTATAGAGGGGGTCAAATAGTTGAAAGGCAGGCAAAAATTCCCCCCTCCCTTTGCCCCCAGACCCCCCCTTTTGAAGTTGCTACCGGAAATAGTCGTTATAGAAAAATTTGGATTGCGGATTCGTATAGAAGGTTTCTTCTAGTGTTGAAAAATAAAAAAAAATCACCCCCCTCCACCCACATTTTCACCCCCCCCTTTTTGTATCTCCCAAACGGATCGACCTAGAAGAAAAATTTTTTCACAGTTATGTAGAAGAGAAGAAATCATTTTGAACTCCAAAAAAAGTTTGAACCCTATGACCCCCCAGACCCTCTTTTTTATAAAAAACCGAAAATTGGCCAAATTTTGACCTTTTTTTTCGGGTGGAGCATTGCGGCGAGCGAAGCCAGCTGCAATGCGACTAAGGAGAATAGCACGGCGAGCGAAGCGAGACGTGCTGTGACCCCACGACCCCCCTCTCCCAGCAAGCGGGTGAAGCACTGCGGCGAGCGAAGCGAGCTGCAATGCGACAAAGAGGAACAGCACGGCGAGCGAAGCGAGCTGTGCTGTGTGACCTAACACCCACTTATATGGGTATCGTTTTCGACTAAATCAAACACGTAGATTACGAAAAAGATGTCCATTTTCAAATCCAAGATGGCTGAAAGTTTACTATCGCAGATTTTACACATGGATATCGATTACCATCAAATCAAAGACGTTTTAGGTTATGAAAAGTAAAAACTCCAATGCGATAAGGCCGCCTAAGGCAAGGCACTCCCCCCGAGCTGCTAACCTCTAGTTTTTAATCTATAATTTTATTACATGTTAATAGGTTTCTTTTATCTATACTAATATTATAAAGAGGAAAGATATGATTGTTTGTTTGTTTGAATTGTTCCGAAACTACTGGACCGATTTGAATTTTTTTTTTATCATTAAAATGCTAAATTTTCCGTGATGACCATAGTTAGGGACCCAGATGAAAAATTCAATAATTAAACCGTGCGCTATACCTATATTCTTATTCTATTATGGCTCCGCTGCTTGTTTTCAGATTTTTTAAATTATTATATAGTAAAAAACTGCAATTAAAACATGAATAAGAGCGTTTTCTACTTTACGTAAAATAAGTTTTATCTTTTTTTCCCGAATAAAACCGCAATCACATCTTACAATAAAAAGCGAGATATCGAGGAGTGAGTATTAACCTGTTGCGATGTTGTTCGGATCAAAGAGTTGTTTTTATTTTTCGTTTAATAAAAAAGTAAAACCCATTACAAAAAGCCCATCTCAAGAACTACTCGTACGATTTGCCTGAAAAAAATTCACAAGGTGTAATCGCACCTCAGAAACAATTATTTCAAATAAAAACACTTCTATAGTAATAGTCGGTTACCATATTATGTATTCGGTGGGGGCGGCGAATTATGAAAATATTTTTTTTTTGTTTTTTTATTTTATTTATTCTTGAAAAACTTATTCTAGTTATTAAATATTAACATTCGTTAAGCCCTTGAGGATTTGACTCGAATGTTACATTCCTCTGGTTACATACTTTACGTTTTTTATTACGTGAGTGATAAAACAAAATTTTTGTGTCTTAAACTACTAAGGTACCTAATTGATATAAACAGATAAAGAGTAAGAATAGTTATTGAATAAACGCAGCCCGAAGTGAGCAGCATATCGATGCAGTGTTCGGGCTTTCTCGGACGGCCGAGCCTCCCGAAGTTCCCCGAACACTGCAGAATGCGCCGACCTCGCTCTGGTCGGCAAAAATGAAAAAATGAAAAATCAAAATAAAGATTTTCAGTAGGTACAAATTTTGAAATTGAATATTGAAATGGGACCCTACAGAGTCGAATGGGGTATCAAATGAAAGGTTTCAATTTGCACATTCCAAAACAGATTTTGAAATTTTGATGAATTTTATACTTTTTGAAATATTTAGAAAAAGGTCGAATAAATGACCATTCCCCCCCTTATCTCCAAAGATTGCAGAGCGATCGATGTGAAATGTAATAAACGGTCAAAAAATTAACCATTCCCCCACCAACCCCCTATCTCCGAAGATTGCAGAGTGATCGATGTATTGTAAAATGTACTATGCGTTTGTAGATATAGATTTATAATTTACAGAAAAAATATAGAGAAGTCTGTAAAAAATAAACTTTTTGAAATATGGTCATAAAACAAATTTTCATACAATGAGACTTTTTCATTGAGAGCAATTCAAATCAAAGGTATGGAATTCGACAATTCAAAACAGGTTTTGAAAATCGCCTAAGTTTCATACTAAGTAAAATACGTTGAAAAAGGTCGAAAAAAGAATTGTAGGTTCGAACCCATCGATCCGAATATCGTTGTGATTTCAAGATGAAAATGTAAATTATAGACTTCCTAGCCTTACCACAAATGGAAAAAATTATTATGTGATGTCCATAGCCTTATCATCTCCTGAGCTACTAACCGGGTACAAGCACGCTAGAATTGAATATTGGAGAATTTTGAGAAAATAATAATATTTTATTATAATTGTTTTATTTGATACCCTTTATTCTTTGTATTTATTTCAAACAAAATTTTAAATCATAGAAGCGAATGTTCTCTATTTGCTTCTTTGTCTTCTTTATTTGAGTATTTATTTCAAATTTTGTAGGTACTTAAAAAACGAAGTTCGGAAATTAACTATGCCTTTTGTTGGTCTGGTCCAGACGTTTTTCAGCGTTCTTGCTTTGGTTGGTTATCTTGGGATCAATTACTTTATTATTAATTCATTATCTATATTAAGAAACATAAATAGAGATGAAGTTGTAACAACTTCATTTATTTACGAAACTCTAACTGAAAACTATAAACAAAGTTTGATCATAGCAACAGCGTTTCTAAAGTGAAATAATATTATGCTACTGCTTATTTCTATACTATGTCGTTGGCGCTGCATCTGCGCTAAGTATTTCGCGCGCAACTTTAGACAGGACAAAATGCCTACAGCTGCAGGAATACCTCGCCTTAAAATACCACAAGCCCACGCGGCCGGCCGCGCTAATCCAAAACACATTTTATCACAGATAATGGAGTTTATTTTAGCTCAGCTTAGCCGCAAGGAGCAGGTTACACGGTATTCCATAACAGGTACGATTTATATCGAAGATATGAACGGTTTTAAGGATTATGAAACTGTTTTGGTGTTATCGCATCCTTTGTCGAATATCGAAGTGTATACTTTCTAACAAGTTTATTGCGAATTCTTTCACTATTTACGGCATTATATAGTAAAAAGGCACTAACTAACAAATCTTCGATAGAGAAACTCTTGTTATGGCTGCATTGTCGCACGGAAGTTTACCTTATTCTGCATCCCTGTGGGTAATCGCATTCTATCCATGCGGGACTCGTCTTCAGACAGGGCCGGACCCAAGGGAAGGAGCCTAGGTTTTACCCTGGTCGTTTTTCCTTCGGTAAGGAAATATTCTGGCAGAAAAATGTGCTCTTCCGGCGTTTTCGCAGACAATTACCTACCGGTCGCAGCACATATTGAGTGACACACGTGTGGTGGTAAAAAGGTTTATTTTATCTTATCTATTTTATCCTATAGACTTATTTTATATGGGCAGTTTTTAAGTATTTTACATGTAGTACTTGACTAATGTTGACTGAAATAAATGATTCATTTATATTATTTAAAGCTAATCACTATAATGACGTAAGAAGCGCTGGCACAAGCTGAGGAAACTGAAGTTTGACTCTAGATGACGTTAATGGTATGACGAATTGAATCCGAATGCCTTTATGTAACAGCTACTCTGTCTCTCCGAAGAAAGCCACTCACCTACATTGCCTTATAAAATTTAAACGACAAATTTTAATGTCAATGAAGCAAGCCCCTCTGACACACCCTGACTGCGTTCGTAATCCCTGTGAGGTCTTGAGTGGAATGTACTTGACTATCTCTAGATGTGCTATCTACCTGTTTCTCGTATTCTAATAGCTAGTCCCATTGCGTACTTTGTCTCCGCTTCTCGCTACTTAGGTAGTCAAGATTTAATGTAATGTCTGCCGTATTGGTCCTTCGAGTCGTATCTCATTTTCTATTAGGAAAGTAGAATTTCAATCGAATAAAACAAGTCCCTTTTGCTTTGATATTTATCTATGAAATAACTTTTGTTTTCTAATACTTAAATCTCTTTGATTTGCAAGTAAAATTATTATGACTGAGAATAAAGTATTTACCGCATTTTCTTGTGACAATAACTTGAAACGTTTCTCGCAGGCGTGAAAATATAATTCGCGAGATAAAATGCGAATTTCGAGGAAATAATTCGGAGGAATTCGGGCATCTTAAACGTTGTTGCCTTTGGGCTACGTTTTGGGTGAATATAAAGATCTTGTTACGTTACCTTTTAAGAAGCTTTCTTCGACATTTTCAAATATTGATGAGCTTTATTTCCTGTAGACCTTACATGACTCTTATTATTTGAAATATTTGCTGAAACTTTACGTTCAATGTATCAAACATTACATTGCAAAGTTGAATTTTTGTACATTGTGTTGTTTGATGTGGTGACTTTTGATTCATAGACAACCAGAAAATAATAAAGAAATAAATAATACTGGACAATCTACACAGCATCATCTAGCCCCAAGCTTAGCTTGCGTTGTGGGCACTAGATGACTGATTTGATTATACGTAATACCTTAATAATGTCCTTATTCAGTAGGTAACATAATTATCTCGATAGATTTTTATTTTGATACAAATAGAACTTTTCCACTGCAAATAATATTTATAGATAGCACAAATATTTTTCCCAAGGCAGGATTATATCATGTTACTACATTTCCATCAGTAAATCATACCTCGCAATTGAAACAATTATGAATACCCCGTTCAAAAACCTGTCGCCGTGCGTGAGACGACTCCAGCCCCAACAGCCTGGGGCAATTGCCCCTGGCATCTGTTGGATAATTACCCAACAGATTAACTTCCAAGTTTCTTCCCCAACGTCTATCATTAGACGCCATAATTAAATCCGTGATACTCACTTAAGCCATTAAGTGAATCCTTCTTAATGAATTTAATGTATCTGACAGAATTCCCTTGGCTGTACAAATCAGCTTGTCAGGAGTTATTAAGTATGTCTCGAAATTGTTTTAGAAACGGAAAAATATCAAAGTTACTTTATTACTAGAGTCGTAGAAATCTGATTTGGGACCCGTCAAATATATCTATAGAGAGAATATACATTATTATACTTAAAGACAGGAGAGAATACAGAAATGCTTAGTATAGAGGAAGTATAAAGGGCGGTATCGCTGACAGCAATCTCGTCCAGGCAACCTTAGTATAAATGGTTCGCTAAAAGGATCTCCCCTAAATAGATTAGTTAGGAAACCCTGTATTTCCGTTGGTCGAAAGCCCATTCAATCGAAATTGATTACGGTTTCTTGGAACTGGCTGGGTACACACAAAATGAAGCTTGAACTGAATTGAATCATTATTACTTAAGATCTTGGCTCTACAAGGCTTTCCTTAACGGTTAGACTAAATACAAACCTACACAAATACACTCCACCACAATCATACATACTCACATAGGTACACACACACACACACACACACACACACACACACACACACACACACACACACACACACGCCCATACACACACACACGCACACAAAACAGACTCCATTTTCCATGATATTTAGGTTTTCAATACAAATAGATGCCATAAGTTTAGTTAGATATAGAAAATAAAATTATTAACTTGTTAATTTTCGAAGCTGGAATCCCTCGCATCTTCACACAAGATTCTCTTAGTTAGAACGAGGATTCAAACTTACGACAAAATCAGGTCTCATTAAATATGTTAATACAAAACGATAGAATGTAAGTTTATGTTAGTGTCTTATTTTATGAAATTAAATAATTTTTTTGTTTTGTTTTTTTTTTTTTTGGTTAATATACCTACGTTGTTTCATGGATTCAAATTGAAAATCATTCCTCAAAAAGGATCCTTCCTATCATTGAGTTTTAAATTTTACTTTCTTAAGAGCTTATTTTTTAAGCTTTAAGAAAAACATGTTAATCTGATACGAAGGTGTCCATGTCCATAGCCGTTATGTTTTCGTCCCTCCGGAAATTATCAGTCCGAGAACAGCCACATAGGTACAAATTAACCTGCCCGTTTAGAAAACCTTATTCGGTACCAATCAGTTCTATAACGTTTTTTAATCTGATCATTTCGTAACAAGAGTACCATGTGAAACTTCGCCTCGACGGAACACGTCCAATTTGCAACAATGAACCCTGATGATGGATAGTAAGCACTTCCGCGCAATTACCTTGCGGCTGTTCGAATGGTAATGACTGTATGACCCAGTACCTGAAGAGATTGGTGTTTTATCTGTGCGATAGAGACGGCTGCGAACGGAATTACCCGAAAATTCCTACACAAATAATGCTGTCGGTGGAGATTGTTCAAGTCATGTTAAGCTACTGTATATCTCGTTATGTTTTGTACTAGGAGACAGAAAGATTCAAACAAATCACCATCATTATCGTCGCGTCATAGCAATCATGTACTGCTCTGGGCCTACCCCCCTTTCTTGCCAACATCCTTTTAATGTACTTCTCGTAATGCTCAAACTCATCATGACTGAAGAAATACCTGTCCTATTTCAATGGAGCCGTAATCGTCAGCCTGACGTTTTATCTATGTCTATACTAATATTATAAAGAGGAAAGATTTGATTGTTTGTTTGTTTGTATGTTTGTTTGTTTGAATTGAATAGGCTCCGAAACTACTGGACGAATTTGAAAAATTCTTTCACCATTAGAATCCTAAATTTTCTGTGATGAACATAGGCTAAATAATATTTTCAAAAAAGTTAGGGATCCGCATGAAAAATTCAATAATTAAAGCGTGCGCTGTATATTCAACCTCTTTTTCTATTATGGCGCGTCATAATAGAAAAAGAGGTTGAATATACATATAGCGCACGCTGCTTGCTTTTTCTCTACGGCCAGTGTCAGAGTTATGGATTGTCGAGTCAATGTCATAAACCCCAATGCTGTTAAAGAAGTAAGGGATCCGTATGAAAACTGTGAAACCCATCGTGTTACTGTGTATAATTTCTGAATTTTTTGTTTAATACCCGTGCGAAGCCGGGGCGGACCGCTAGTACGTTCATAAAGCTATGGTAGTGAACCTTCGAGAAAAACAAATCCTGAATTTCTAAACTTAAACATTATTAAATTCTTTCTTTCAAGTCAAACAATTGCATTTCTACAAAGCCAAGCCCTTGGACAAATAGGGCTAGGTTATTTCTCGATCGCTCACTGATTTGATCGGATAACTTCGTAGTTGAGTACAGCGAGATATTGCTGCAAGGCACGCTAGCCGCATACTTTCGGACAGTCACTCGTAGCCCGGAGGTACGAGTAGGTATGTATAATGTATATACATTCGAAGCAACTATCATTACGTAGGGCTTATTTACTAGTGACAGATACTTCATCGGCATCTTAAGAAAAGTTATAGAGTATAAAGAACTTACAGACTAACATACATATAAATAAAAAAAATATGTGTACATGTTATGCTAGTAAGATGACTAGCTCTATGGCATGATCTGCTCTATCATAGCACATGGAATCCGATTTTGTCAGTATTCCTTTAAGTTTATGGTTTATTATTTCTCTCCAAGTTCTGACAAAATAGACATATTTTACTTAATAATATATGGTGTCATGTTTAAGTAATTGGTAAATTAATGAGTAGGTATATGAAATGATATAAACGAATCATTCAGGTGTTCAGATTATCATTATAATTTTAGTGGCGGCGGCGATTTTAACATACAGGTCATTTATATGGGCATTGATGTAAATTGGCTGCTAATATTGACTTTATACCTAAAACAAAAAGTATGTATCGAAAGCTCGATTAATAAATGTTGCTTGTCACTGTTTGATGTGGAAATAACCAGCTTTTATCGAAAGTTACATTAAATGTTGTCAAATCGCCTGAGGTAAACAAATTAAATCAGATGTCAATACAAAGATCACAAAACTCACCTTTAACTCTTAAATTACCCATTATTTCCTTATACCAAGTACTAAATTGATGTTCTCTAGTCATCAAGGCCATTCAAGTTTTTTTCTAGATGATTATACCGGGCTATTGATAAAGCCACAGAGACGCTAGTGTTGAGATTCTGTTTTCCATTGTTCTTTTGTGTATAGTTAGTTTCAATTTCATCAGAATGTTATCAATGCATCTTTCTGTTTTGAGTCTCAGACATTATACGGTCTGTTAAAGACATTTATTTTAACAGTCTAAAGTAACGTACGTATTGCGATATTTTGGAGATAAATGCGGACTAGACTCGGACAGCGAGTTATGGGGTTTGATTATGAAATCACTTAAACGGACGTTTATTTTAACAGTCTAAAGTAACCTGAGAAAGTAACATGTACGTGTTGCTATATTTTGAAGTTAATTACAGACTTGGAGTCGGACGGCTAATTATGGGGTTGATTAAGAAATCGCTGGTTTATCTTTCATATCTTTTTGTGATACAATTTCATTGGGTGCGTGATATTTTGTTTTGAGCTGGTTTGTAATCTAAAGTAATTTTATAAATATAAAGTTTTAATGTATATTTTGTTTGGATTGAATAGGTTCCGAAACACCTGGAGCGATTTGAAAAATTATTTACCATTAGAATCTTATATTATGAACATTTTCAAAAAAAATGGGGATCCGCATGAAAACTTAACCATGTAACCCAACGTGTATTATATGTTTGTGTGTGTTTGTGTTAAATATTATAATTTTAGAAATGTTTGTTAAATACCGGTGTGTAGCCAGCCAGGCCGGAACGCTCATTACAAATAATTGGATGAATCGACAAATGGGCTTTGTTGTCTACCATCATCAAACCGATGTTACCCACTGAGTGGGTATCTGATCTCATTTCGGCCATGACGCATTTTGAACCCTCTCTGGATTCAAGCCCTTTTGTATTTTAACGAAATAAATAATGCTGGACAATCCACATAGCATCATCTAGTGCCAAGTTCAACATAGCTTGCGTAAGGGCTACTTGATGAATGATATACTTAATACAATATATGACATATATCTTGTATTATACATAGAAATCGACCAGAACACCCGAAACAAATATCTGTAGATCTTAAAAACAATTATCCCCAGGCGGGAATTGAACCCGCAACATCCTGCGTCGCTGGCGGACCGTCGATTATCGCGCTACAGTGGTAGTCTATATTGAACCACTCTAATCCAGGTCTGTACTTAAACAAACATAATATTGATGGTGTTATTATTATGGGTTTATTATTTTATATTTTTCTGAATAATGTATGCTGAGCACTGTTATTTATAAACAGAAAACAATTACATGCCCAAGCTTTTGGGATCTTACAAGGCATTGTACGGTTGATATAATTCTAAAAGCCGCATTTTGAACGTGACCTGAAAACAAAGTATATGAAGTCTGAATCAACCTGCCCATCTGCGTTTCTCTACGCACCAACACAATAATCAATAAACCTATTTAGTTAATAATAATATAAAGTCACACCTCTACCAACATCTCCATATATATATAAACAACTAGCGGTCCGCCCCGGCTTCGCACGTGTATTAAACGAAAATTTCAGAAATTATACACACACACTAACACGATGGGTTTCGCAGTTTTCATACGGATCCCTTACTTTTTTTAACAGCATTGGGGTTTTTGACATTCACTGGACACTCCATAACTGACACTGGCTGTAGAGAAAAAGCAAGCACCGTGCGCTATATATTCAACCTCTTTTTCTATTATCACGCGCCATAATAGAAAAACAGGTTGAATATACAGCGCACGGTTCAATTATTGAATTTTTCATGCGGATCCCTAACTTTTTTGAAAATATTATATGGGTAATTCTCATTTTCGATAAAATTTACTGTTATTACGATTTTCTAACTTATGATAAGTAAATAAGGTTATAATGATTTATGTTATTAAAGTGTTGATAAAATACTGTTATTCCAACAAATAAACGTATGTATAATAAATACTGTTCCTAAAATATAAATAAAAATATCCTCTAAATTGTCTCTTCCATGTATGTGATCACACCAGTTTTATGCAAAGAAAAAAATCCTGAGCTTTACCTTTCGTAGTAATTACATAAAATCGAATATAAAAATTATCTGGAATATATTAACTTTTTGATTATAAGAACGAATGTATCTAAAGTTAACTAAATATTACTGAACTTAGGGCCTAAAGTTTGTGATCAATATTTTTGTCCCCCCCATGGAAGGATGTCACACCTTGCATAATTCTAAAATAATCGCACGTGTTGCTGAACGAAACTGGGTATAGACAAGGTGTTTAGCAACACCTTTCGATTTAGTTGTCAGTTCCTGTCGCCGGCGTAAAGTTTGCGAGAAAATATTTGACAAGTTTCTTTTCTCAAAATTCGTGGAGCATAACCTGTCACATCTGTGTCGATCGTCAGAGGTATGTTTTTTCGATTATTTACTTGAGAGTGTGTAGTTTTTATGTGTTTTTATGTCAATAACACATGGCTAAATTCGCATGTTCGTTCCTGATTTGGAGCTTATGTTATCCAAGATTATACCTAAAAAAATCCCTTCCATGGGGGTCACTTCCACGGTTCCGTGGGTAAAAAATTGCCCATGGACGTGACCTGTCATCCATAGAAGTGACAATTGTATGGGATATGGGGTGGATTTGAGGTGTTTTTAGGAAGGTGTTTGTGTTTTTTGTCGAAAATGAGTTTTTTGGGAATGCGTAGCCTAGTTTTTTTTATATTTTACAAGGAAAACCCCAAGATGCTCCTAAAAAGCCTGCGGAGGAGCTACGGCTGGTAAAATGAGATTGTGATCGAAGTCGATGAGCTTGGATCAAACAAAACCCTGCTTTATTATGAAGGGCTTCTGTTCCGTAATAACATAATTAAGTAAAGATTTTAAATTTCTGAAAAACCCGTAACTGTAGCATTAAAATCCGTAATTACGTAAGTAGCCAACATATGTATGGCATTACTACAACCGGTCAATATTGAAACTTAACAAGTGAGTTTTCTTCCGTAGGATATTATAAATTAATGTGATAATTATCTGTGATTCCTTTACTTCTCCGCGACTAATATAACGTCTGTGGATAACGTACTTAATAATTATTTTTGTGCTCTAATTGTCCGCAGAAAATACCTGTGCTGCATGTGTCTTTCTATGTAATACGTATAATGCTGTTATAAAATTTAGCCACTCATTACTCATTTGTCGCTTAATAGGCACATAGTTCAGACATTAATAACTTGAATGAAACTTTTGAAGGAAAAAATATTTATGAAATTCGTAATTACGTAGTGACGTTACTGGATAACCAAAATTCGTAATCAGTTACCTTATTGCTATTTCCGTAATGGATGGAATCCCTATTTATATAAGGCAGCTAAAAAACAAAGAGAGCACGATACCTATGCAGAAATAATTAGTAGCTGAAATGACACCGAAAACAGCGCATAATACGCAAAGAGTGGAGATTGAATATTTTTGAAAAGCTTACTGTATAAGTTGTTGTATTAAAATAAAATATCAGTTTTAATGTTTGAGACTGATTATGACTGCATTTTAAATAAATACTTAAACTTCACTTAATATTCGAAACCTAAGTAAGTAATATTACATTGGATGTGACTTACTAATTATTAAGAACACTAAACCTACTACTTATTAAATAATGATCGTTCTGGACTAAAAAAGCTGTCTTTATATTTTGCAAATAGCTATTTCTTATACTTTCCATGGATTATAAGTAGGAAATGTCACTTCCATGGAACGGAGGTCACTGCCGTGGAGGCATTTTTTTTTTCAGTTCCATATATTTCAGCATTCAGAAGGCTGCGAGCTCGGCGAGTATTTTTTGTATTGTGGGCAAGCTCAAAAGAATTCAAAACCATCGTTAATTATATTAAAAAGACGATTTCACTTGCTTACGAAATTTCAAGTTCAAAAATGAGAATTACCCATATAGCCTATATTCATCACGGAAAATTTTGTATTTTAATGGTGAAAGAATTTTTCAAATTGATCCAGTAGTTTCGGAGCCTATTCAATTCAAACAAACAAACAATCAAATCTTTCCTCTTTATAATATTAGTATAGATAGAACAAAGAGGGTCTTTGTTCTAAACTCTAAACCGTCGTAAACTTTTTAATTATTATGACCAACTGGTCCTAATAATTAAAAAGTTAAAAATAAAGTGAAAATAACCGCGGATGCTGTTGGGTTCCTCCACTGGTTGATATTCTTAGTAAAAAAATGCAATGCACTTTGTGGCATACTGAATACATTCATCGTATTTCATTACATTTTATTTTTAAATCTACTAGGGCGCCCTAATTTATTTTACAATTAAATTTTCTAGTTAATAGCTGCAATAGTTGCTGAGATATTAAAAATTGAAAAAACCGAGAGGGTTTTTAAACCGCCTTAAAAACCTAAAAACTATATAAACGCTAGAAAAAATAATAACACTGGATAATATCCTAAAAAGAATTAAAAGTCTGTAAAACAACTTGTAAGTGTGGCAAAAAAGCGCACGTTCTCGCGGAACGAAATTCACGTCGAGGAAATTGTCTTTTGAAATTTCATTTTCTTGAAAATGGAATCTCACCGTTTTCTTTTCATAAGATGGTGAACCCTGAACTCTGAAATACAGGATGTTATATATTTTATGATAGAAATATACTATACACGCGCATTGAATATTTTGGCTTGATTTTGGATGTAAAATATGTATACGAAATGCCACACAACATCATCTGGCCCCAAATTTAGTTTTGTGGTGGATAGTAGAATATTATGTCTTTAAATTTATCAACCTTTGTTTGATGTTGTATATTTTTAGTACAATAAATAATTAAGAAATTAGGCAAAATCAAAAGGAGGCCTGTACCCCGCAGTGGACTGGAATAAAGATGATGATGTTTTGTCCATGGATGGACAGAAGGTTCTCGCATTCACTCGTTCACAAACGGGTTGTCGGCTTTTCGTACACTTGTCATTGGACTAATACCTCTAATGACCATAGAAAGATCAACATAGCCTTGCAGGGCTCGAAACCCTGTCCCGTTCTGACCATGAACTTTTACATCAACATATAATGTAGTCTGTGGCACGTTAATACAATTTAAAGGGATTGCGGTCGAGGGGAATACTCTGTTCTAGAATCCAGGTGATTTTTTGTAAACAAAGATATTACTTAATACACACTCAACAAACAATTTTTTCCTAATAGAGACTGGCTTGCTTAGAAGCCAAAAACCTATTTAATTTGTTACAAACTTTGGGTTGTTTGTTGCGTTTAATTGTTGTCTTTGTTATATGTAGGTACATTACTAAGAAGCTATATGTATTTTGTCATATTTTTGGAACTCCCACTTTAATATCGGAGAACGTTGTCATCTGCGACACAGCTACCCGTTTGTTTACGAAAAATATCTCTCAATGCTGCACCGAGTAAAGACCAGCTGCGTATCATCACTTTACCACATTCTTTAGGTATCTGCTGGCGCCTATTGCGAAACGGTCGACCATTGGTTTGGTATTAAATTTATTGACTGGGCGTCTGATCTATGTCAATACGACTGTTGCATATTGCGAGTATGATTCTGGGAAATCGCACAATGAGGCAATTTGATAGCACTGAAAATTACAAAATCAAGCGTTATCAAACCAATGCAAAATATTCGACACGTTCCTTAGACTTTTAGAATCTAACAATTTCCTTGCTAATTTCCTTTGTTTTTTTGGACTGTAAGCTCGCCCTATTTTGAAATTATATAAAATAAGCGGTCTGCCCCGGCTTCGCACGGGTATTTAACAAAAAATTACAAAGTTTTGCACGTTGGGTTTACATTATTGAAGTTTTTATACGGATCGTTAACTTTTTTGTAAATATTCTATACCTAGCCTATGTTTATCAGGGATAATGTGGGATTCTAATGGTAAAAGAATTTTTCTAATCGGTCCAGTAGTTTCGGAGCCTATTCAATTCAAACAAAAATCAAGCAATTATTTCAAACACAAACAAAAAGAGGAAAGTTTTGATTGTTTGTTTTTTTTAAAGATTAATCTTAATACTATTACTTAGTATAGACGATCACCCTTTTCACTCCCAAAAGTTTAGAAAAGTTCTTTCCTAACAAACATTAATTTAAAAGAAATTTCGTGCTATCTGCCCATCATTTCTAATAATCCCACGGCAGCACACAGATGAGATTTTCTGAAGAACCCATTCCGCTGCGTTTCCCTTTATCATTAAAACTTACCATTCTGTTCCACAACGGCCTAAATCCCATCAATCCTTTGAAAACTAGACTTTAAAACTGGGCACTACAGTTCATCTTCCATTGTTTGCAGCTGGAGTGGTAAGATGAGGGTAGCCCAAGGACGTCCATTGTGGCTCGGGGCTGCTGTTGCTAAAGGCTATCCAGACGATACGATTTCATTGCGTCTCTAATTGTAGTATTCTGTGCAAATTGTTTGCCCATGGAACCTGTGTCAGGTCGCCAATTGAATCGGCCAATCTTACTTGATCTTTAAAGCGGGTTGTCCAACGTTTGACTTTAAAAAATCTGGTGCTTATGGCTACTAAACCATCTGGGACTCTTTCCATTTCCTCATAATATTCATACCAGCTACAAAGAGAGCAGAGAGAGCCTACGCATTTGCTCCCCTTGGAGGCGAGATCCCCTAGGTCCGTGGGGTACGGAGGGCTCCAGGTTTTAAAAAAATATCTGAGCGTCTGGTCAACTACGGTCAACGTGCCGCGACGCGACGTGTGTGCCGAGAGCTGCTGGGTATCTAGCGCATCAACATTGCCATACAGCGAGGCACTGCAGCGAGTATCTTGCGGACGCTTTAGACTGATAGTGATAACAGTCTGCAGTTAGCTCAATTCTTTAATGTGTTAATACTATTTGTTTTATTTGGTTCTGGTATTTAATAGTAATTAACAATAAATATAATAACAAATAATCTCCACTTTACACTTCTGTCAATATTCAAATTCCATATAAAATCGTGACGTGTGAATGTGAAACAACTTATGTATGTCCATGTACTAAGCATAGCACAAGCGATCCGTTTTGTACAGGATTGTTACTAGTATCCGTGGGATTGCTGGACAGATGTTCCTTTGTTCGACCTTGGACTAAACTACAAAAATGTTATTACGTACAATACACTTCGATCTGATTTTGTTTTTGATAATATTGAAGAATTTGAATTAAGAAGCGGCCATTAATTATGACCTATAGACCTATTAAAGATATTGAGTAATTGGCGGCAATCTTTGATCTTGGCATGTTCATAATAAAAATCGCCGAAATTGATACCCCGAGTGTGAGGACTTACTTATAATGAGAAAAACCTTATGTTCATAATAAACCTCAGGTAGGTACAGACGCATGTGTTGCCCTGTAACTCCATGCGTTGTGCAAAATAACATTAGAATTTTATTATAATTATGATTAAAGTAGGTTAAGTACTCTGTATTTATTTTGACTAAATAACATTATTAGAATTTCAATTTTGTAATAATTAAATTAAATTTGCAATTATAATTCACCTTAATGTAGGTATTCTAAAGTTAATGTAGGTTCAATTATTTTGATTATGATATATATTTTAATGAAATTTGTAATTTACTAACATAGTACATAGGTAGGTTTACTAACAATTTATGGTGTAAAACCGAAATAAATAATTTGAATTGAATTGAATAAATATAAATATTCGGTGTAAGTATATTAGGCTAGGTATTAGTTATATTTATTTATAATTTTTGTTTCTAGCATACATAATATGATAATAATAGTATATTTTAGTTTACCGTTGGTCCCTTTGCCTTGCTTAAATGAAAATAATTCTTTCCATCCAAAGGTTGTCTGGAAGAGATCGCTTCTAAGCAATAAAGCCGCCCATTGTACTTGTCTTATGTAATGTCTTTTGTTGTGTTCAATTTCTGGTGTACAATGAAGCATTTTTGATTTGATTGATTTGATTTGAATATTCTTAGTTGATTTCCGCTTCGATGCTTAAAACTCACTTTAGGATATTTTCACTGTTGAAATGTTCAACACCTGCTAATTCATGTTGTACAAGAGCTCGATTTAATTATTCAGGGACTGTGTCTTACAAGGATATTAATTCGGGATTGTTACTTTGCGGCGTAATCGTTTAGCGGTCTTGCATGTTTTATGTGGGAACTTAGCGGTCTCGGGATTCAGGGGATCTTTGATGGATTTAAATAATATTAGGGGATTTATGGTTGGATGTTTGAGCTTGCTGCTTTTACCTAACAAATTCCATATAGATTTTAAATTCTCTGACGTATAAAAGAAGGAGGTTCTCAATTCCGTTTTAACCTTTTTAGTAAAGAAATCTAAATAAATTGGCATTCCGTAGGTTTAATTGTTTACTACGGGTTATTCGTATTTTCAGTTTAAAATTTTCTTTGTGCGCCTAGTCACACCTGGATGTGATCCCTGATCAGTGATCAGTTGAGTAGGTAGTTTTGGACACGCTTATTTTGGTAACAAACATGTTTAGTTTACATCTTCATTCACAACAAAAACAGTCGTCTGTAAAATATTAGTAGATATAGGAAAATTTAAAATATCGATACGATGGTTGTTAGGTTCCAGAAAAGTATAAACGAAGAAACGTATTCGAATACACACGATATATTTCCAGTCGAATTGCATACCATACAGATTCTACAGACTAGTCTAAATCTATGGTCTACCGCACTAACAGGCTCGAAGGTCGGTTTTCCCTTGCACTCCTAACAACTGTTTCCTTTGTCGGCAGGATTACGCTCTGCAAAGTGGAAGCTGTATCCATGAGACGCTAATTCCCTAAAGGGGAGAGCGACGGCAAGCTGCTCGGTTCACTCACGTGTAAGTACCTGCTTCGTTGCAATTACCTGTAAAACGTAGCTTGCGATTTCTTTCATCTCGCTCGGATTTAATAAAAACATGCAAGAACAGGCAAGGATAGAAAGAGGCACAAGGTCAAACTCGTTTCGGTTTTTATCAAAAATAAAGGGTAAAAATAACAGCCGGAATTCAGTTAAACTTTTGGGTAAAAATAACATGGAATTTAGCAAGCTTTTTGATACATCGTGAATTAAAAACACTAGTCGTATTGGTTTCCTAGGTAAAACAGTCCTAGATAATGAAATAAATACAGGGACGTCAAGTTGAAGAAAGTTCTTTCAACCTAAGCTGTACTAGGTATATGTGAGAATTCGTGATACACTTAATACAGCTTGTCACGACCTTGTCATCTAGAAAACACGTAAAATTCTAAATTCACTGCGTGTATTCCTAATTTGGATACCGTACGTAAATTTGAAGACATACAGCGTCTTTCAAACTTGTCACTTTGGATTGATGGATGAATGTTGTTGTAGTTGTAACCTCTTCATGTCAAAAATAGCGACCTAATCAAAGCGAAGGTTGAATTTTGCATACTAGTACCTAGAAGAAATTTATATTATAGCCTTTTTATCCCGAAAAAACGCGGTCGAAGCGTCAGACTGAATCTAGTAGGATTTTTTACAATACGTTTATTGCATACTAGCGGCCCGCCCCGGCTTCGCACGGGTATTAAACAAAAATTTCAGAAATTATACACACTAAAACGATGGGTTTCACAGTTTTCATACGGATCTTTACTTTTTTTAACAGCATTGGGGTTTTTGACATTGACTCGACATTCCAAAACTGACACTGGCCGTAGAGAAAAAGCAAGCACCGTGCGCTATACAACCTCTTTTTCTATTCTGACGCGCCATAATAGAAAAAGAGGTTGAATATACAGCCCACGGTTCAATTATTGAATTTTTTATGCGGATCCCTAACTTTTTTGAAAATATTATATAGCCTATGTTCATCACGGAAAATTAAGGATTTTAATGGTGAAAGAATTTTTTAACTCGGTCCAGTAGCTTCGGAGCCTATTCAATTCAAACAAACAAACAAACATACAAACAAACAAACAATCAAATCTTTCCTCTTTATAATATTAGTATAGACTTCTTATGCAATTTATGCAAAAAATTCAATCTTTTGTATTTTTTTATACTCGAGAATACAGAAGAATACCGTGACTGTGAACTTGACCCTGACTCTCTTAACTGTTGAAGTCGCATTATGTTACAAATATGGTTATTGTCTAATACTGTATTCAGACTGCATGACACACGTAACTAGCTATAATCTCCGTAACTATGGCTTATTCTTTTCTTTTCTGACTCTACTAAAGAACTTTGCAACTTCTATTTCAGCTTTCCCTTGCGTACTTGTTTTTATAAGTTTTCTTTTAAATACAACCATTCTGAGTACTATGAGGAATAAAAAGCTTACTAGAAAGTTTAATTCTAACATTTCGATAGCGGTTATTCCAAACATTCTCCAGTTCTCTGACCTACGACAATTGGCACGGCACTTGAACGCAATCATCATAAATCCGACTCTAAATACAAATCAACTGAGTTAAATTTAGCTTCAAACGCAAATAGAACGGAACATAATAGTAATATCTCAAATTGTCGTGTGTCCGTCGAATCGCCATCGCGACGTGCTAATCAAATTACTCGGCCATATCCATTATACAAATGACAAAATTGGAATGCTGCCGTTTTGTATGCCGCAGCCCTAATAAAACAAGCTATCATCTAATAAAACAAGGTCATTGCTCTCTGTATCTACTCTAGAAGCTAGCTAGCAAAAGGTTATTTTAAAATTGCTATTTATCTTAACGGGGAGTTATCATTGACGAAAGTCATGGTTCATAAATAACGAATTAGGAATCTGTGTTTACTGTTTGTTTGGTTTCATTGATGAAAGATCTCTTGTAGAAACAAAATACCTGTTTTAATTGGCACCTCCATTTTCTTTACAAATCTATTAAACCGGAGTTCTGGAGAATATTCCTCTCTTTTGAAATAACCCCGTATAATATCATATAGCATTTGCTATGAATTCATAACATGCATACGGAGTCTGCCGTCTCGGTTGGACGGAGGCGCATTGAGGGACGGAAGTTCACGTCTGTCTGCTTCAAAACTCTCTAGACTTGACTAAAGTTTCAAAGGATGTTTGTATTGTACGGTGGTGTCTACGTACCTACTAGGGGGATACGTTACAAACTTGCGTTAAGGGCTAAATACATTCGTGTGTTGTAAAGGTCCAAACAAATGTACCCGTGGGTAATTTTCCTAGATGAGGACGGAAGAAAATTTAGTGAAAAGTGCCTCGAGTTGTTTCGAGAAAAGGCTTCTTGGTGACGTCTACTCGACTTGGCTGGGCTGGCTGGCTATTTGAGAACGATTTATATGGCCAAGTTTCAGTTAGTGTTTCATGTAGGTATTATTTGTGGACTCGAAGGTTAGGTAGATAATACTTTTAACGAAGAAAGAGAACATTGCAAACAGACATGCTTAATGAAAAGGAAGTAAAATGGGTGACCTATGAGCGATCTCTTCCAGATAACCTTATTTAAAGCATTGTGTCACCTAGTTTATAGCAGATCGGAAAATTATATGATTAGGTATCTCAAATAGTACCGTCGTCGGTCGTACCTGTTAATCTAACGAATAGTTGATTTGGACTTCTGATTCCCTGACTCTCAAATACTTGGTAGGTAAATTCTTGGAAAACAAATGATTTAAGTATTCAATTAACACGAGTTGAGGTAATAGACATGCAAACATGCATCGGTGACCGATTGCTTGGTATGCTGGGCAGTATTGTGTGCATACATGAGCGCGCACGAACGCCTGTCGTGCGAAGTGCTATCCAACCAATAATTATGGAGGTGATGATGTAAGCATAATGTTTAGCGCCATAGTGTAAACAACACATGCGTATAGCGAAAAGAGCTAAGACACTT
Organism: Eupithecia pulchellata; assembly: GCA_963931895.1. NCBI lineage: Eukaryota > Metazoa > Arthropoda > Insecta > Lepidoptera > Geometridae > Eupithecia > Eupithecia pulchellata. Next base: position 2,944,399 of record OZ007534.1, on the reverse strand, counting down.
CTGGGGTTTTTTCTAGATATTAAGGGTCAATAATTCAAAGATATTATTATTCAAATAGTTGCAGTAGTTATGATACGAAAGTCGGAAGTGCCACGGGAAACAGGAAATTCGTGACTTGACCCTTCCACTCTAGAGGTAGGTAAAGCAGACGTTAGGCACATTACCACCTATACCTTCACTCCTCTACCTTAGTCATTCGCGGTTTCTTTTTTCACATTGATCCTATCGATGTTGAGCGAAGAAAATATTTCGTGTATAAATTCCTGATCGTTGATACCAATGATCAACTCTTTCAGGAATGCCTAGGTCTGGAACTGCGCTTCAGACTTTATCTGCAACATCCATAATATTCATACCGTTTGTCGAGTTGAGATCAACAGCTTATCTCCGGATCAGCCCGTTAGCGTATCCGCGCTGCCTTAGAAGTTTATCTAGATCTTGCCAGTCGTTAAAATCATCATAAGTACTGCTGATGAATATCGCTGTCAATTAACACTTCTATTTAAGTAGATGTCTGGTGCTCAGTTTAACTGGATGATCTGATAAAATCCATCCTTAGAGACTTATATAATAGTTTTAATATATCGTAGTATGTAATCGCGGGAGAAACGTTTTTATCCTCTACAAGTATTTATTTTGGATTTGAGCCTGATTTGTAGAAATGAATATAGAAGATCGTGATTCATGAAAATGCTGTCTTATGACAAAAGAGTTAGTTTGCTCGAAAACAAACCAAAAACTTAGTATTTCGTTTTCCGAGTTTACCTCTAGTTGTACAAGTTTATGACAACATCCATAAAATAAGTCAGACCAGATGATGTAGTGTGAACATGTCCAGGTTTTTTTGAAAACGCAGGTAAATTTTCCCCTTCGTTCGTGTCATATAGGCATTTAAACAAATACCCATCATAAAACGAACAAAGTCGTGTCCCCAACAGGCGGCCGGCGTGAGCGGTACGCCAATAAAATGCTTCGTATCACTCATACCCATTGTGGCCCTGATTCATCAGCGTCCTCGTGCATTAACCTGTTGTTCTATCGTCACGATGTTCCCAACAATGTGCTTGTATATACAAACTGAAACGTTTCCTATTGTTTTGGAATATCTGAGCGGACTGGCCCAGTTTCTGATTCCAGATTGGGAACCTGATTGCGGTGCCGTTGATTTTCTTTTAGGGACTACTTCAAAGACCATTCTTTGTTATCCAGTGACGTCATCAAAATAAGTTCAATTCATTTAAAGGACGATTAAGAGGAATAATGACATTTTGCATTGTGGCTCTTAATTTAGTTGCAAGAATTCGCTAAAATAAACTATCTTAAGTTTGCATTTCTACTACTACTGAACAGCAGTGGAAAGTGTCAAATTGTACTATTAGGAACGCTTCAGCTCAGTTCTTATCAGTCTTATACCTACTATATTGGTAGGTTCTAACACATCCAAACGCTAAGCTGCTTAAGTTAACACATCTGGAAATGCACCCCAATACTTCGCAAATGTTCCAACACCTTCAATTATCAGTCTTGTCTGCCTTTGAGAGCTGTAAACCGGCGGTTTGTTCATCTGTTCCATGTAACAGTACTGGCTATTACTCCATTAGTTCGAGCCATTGTGGGCGCTCCGCTTCACTATTAGCGCTGCACTCCATCCACTATTGCCAGCTTGAGGTGTGAAGTGTTAATTTGAACGATGTCGCCCGCTGAATATTTGCTTTTGCTTCTCTTTTTTAAACTCACGCGAACAGAACTCCTTATAATTGAACCAGACACGGATTTGTTTTGCTTTATGATCCTTTGATTTTCCTGACATCAGTTTTATCCGCTGCTGACGTAGTCACGTGATTGCGTATGTGCTTCTATTTTAAGAACACTATTTTATCATTTCGTAGAAAACTACGTTTCTATAGCAACTACATTCCGTTCCCGGTCTAAGGCTTATAAATAAAATGTTAAGATTTAGTTAACTACAAACATAGGACACATATTAGAGAAAAGACACTGAACACCTCGACCTCATTAGGTAGACTTAAAGACACACGAGAGTGTCAAGCTAGACGCTTCCTCAGCACACGTAGAGGAACAGCACCATGGGTTAACTAGACCTTGAGGGAATTCCAACAGACTATAAACGTCTATGTTGTTTATAAACCTCTACACGTTAGAAATAGACTTTCGCATGCACAATATTTAGTAATCTTTGTTATTAACCTCGCGCGGCCCGACGACGACGCCCGTATTACGCGAACATTACGTGAGCGTTCCATTCATACGCATTTCTCGCATGCACAGATCCACTAGCATGCATTATCTCCGTAATATTCATGTATTTACCCAGCTGAGGTAATTATGCATTTTAAATAGCGTATTAAAATTCAACATATCGAGTGAAAGTGAATTGGGGGTGATGTACGATCGTTATGTAAGGATCAACTTATTTTTAGGAGATTGTAAATCTAGAATGTTCTGATGCTGAATTGATGATTTAGTTATAAAATCGTTTATAGTGCGGAAAAAACGACTACTGTTTAATGATTTTACTAAAATCTTGTAGAATAATATCTATCTTTTGCCCATAACACAAGCTCTGGTTAGCATCGGCCTAGATGATACTGCATAGACAAGATAGAGGGAAAAGACCAAGAGCTTGACTGCAGCCCCCAGACTGGCTGAAGAGAGGAGTGTAGTTTGGCAGCGGTTCATCAGCGTCTCTGCGAAAGCTTTCCAGGACGAGCTCGACCTTCAGCAATTAGAAGAAGAGAGATGATGTGTGAGCTGTCCAGCATTATTTATTAATTTTTCTCCAATTGCTTTGTCAATAGTACGGGCAAGATACAGACAAGTTACTATTGCATTTATAATATTAGTAGAGATTATCTTGTATTTTAGCGTATTACCTGTTGAGTCACCTACGTAACCTGGGGTTATTGCCGTCATTCAAAGTTCAGAGATCGCGTTCTTTACGTCTAACGACCCTGAATGCTTTGTCTGTAATTATTCATACTTGTTAACATGATGTTTATCTTAAATATTACCCTTATCTTCATTACATTACATAATACATAGCACAGGTTATTTATTTATTTTCCTAACGAAAACCAGATGCTATACCTATGCGTACTATCGAGAGCAGCCTTTCATGTTAAGGCTAGATGATGCTGTGTGAAACGACCAGTATTATTTATAAGCAGCTTCGGACCGCGACTTCGCACCCATCTTTCTGGACATAAAATAACCTAAAAATTCAGACAGATCCGTTCGTAAATTTGCTTTGAAATGGCATTTAAAATGCCTAACAAGCTTCCCAACGAAGCACACAAACTTTCGCATCGATAACATTAGTATGTTTTTAAAGCATCTCAAGCTACTAGACTGCTCTTTCAACTCATATTTAGATCTACGGTAGGTATAACATAATTTTGATCGAATTAAATAAGATACTGGCGCGTCTTGTAGCTAGAAAACATATTACAGTACTGTTTGTTAGTGAACAACGCAGATGTTACTTGGCATCATCTGGAATTGGTTGTGTTGTTTCACCGGTGCATTTTAGATTATTTAAATTCTTGTTTAATATTAGTCCATTTAGTACAAATAACATTTACTAAAGCTGTACACACATTATTTCTCTGGTACAATGTAGATTATATCTACGTTTTGACAATCCTACAAATTCTCAACTCCTTACTATCTGACACTCCTATCAATCAAATCACTGTTCCAAATCGAGTTGGACTTAAAGAAATGATCCGTGCTATAGACGTGGCGAATCGTGCTCTAAGGTTGTTACTTGTTAGCTGTTACGTGATACTATGCAGTGCTTGCAGTTTATGTAACAGTCATGCATGTGAAACCCTACGCATGCCTAGGAATTATTTAATTTGCATATTATACTTCAGTGGACTTTGTGCCTGTTTCTGTATGGTATTTATGTACCTACAGGGTTTTTAATAGCATGTAGGTAATATCTATCACCTGCACCTAAAATAACTCGGCTAGCTGTTTTGTTTTCGTTCAAGATTTAGGCATATTTTTCACTTCTTCGACTAGTTTACAAAAAATCGAAGTGAAGAGTAAATCACCTTATTTTATAGTAATTTATTGTATACAATTTTACTTGTCTAATTGGGGCTTATTTTGAAAGGAATAGTAACCTACTAAAATATGAAATCTTTCGACAGTAAATAATGTATATGTTTTATTTTAGGAGCTATTAAGTATATTACTGAGTAATTAATATGTTGAGATTGTCCACTGTATATAAAATTGTTATGGATTCACGAAGACTTGAAATTGATATGCTATCAAAAAGCTATTCATCAAATGGATAAGTATTTTAAACAATTTGAAAGGTATAATGTAAGAAAAATAATGAATAATTGAATATGATGTTCGATTAAATAGGTATTATTGATAGTATTTGAGAATTTATTGAAAATATATTATGAGAAGATGATAGTACCTACACAATAATATGAATCACTATTGCATTAAGAATTTTGCTTTGATATGGCTTAATGCCATAATAATATGGAATGACTGGTCGGCCTTACCCATAAGTATGGAAGGAATGTAAGAAATTGTACTATGTAGCGACTGCAATGTAGGATTAGGTTCACAACGATGTATAATCCTCGTCGAATTCTTGCGTCCTACATTTTCATTTAAGTATAACACTATCACCATCATATTCAGCTGAACTTACCCAAGCAGGCCCGACTTTTGCCATCCACAACGATCCCGTGCTTTGTTTATCAATCCTATAATCACTAATAAATAATATAATATATAAAATCACAAACAGTTAAACTAACCTGCATTCACCCTCCATCTAATTTGAATAACAAACAATTAAGTGACACTGGAGGAAACTCTGATTAAAAACTTGAATAGAGTCATGGCTAGGCGCCCTTGGGGAGTCGATGGCCCGTGACGGCGAACAATGGAAACGATGCCTGAAATAACGTTGGCTTTACGAATCTTTACGGTTATTTGAATCGCAAATTCTGTATTGTCAGAATTTGCGATTCAAATTACCAATAATAACCTCTTCATTTGTGAATATTCTTCCTTGACTCAGCTTTATTCTTAGGAAGAAATCATATCCCACCAATACTGGAAAAAATTGCATTAGACCCGTCATCGACACCGTACAAAAAAAAATTACAAATCACACTCATGAAATTCTGATCCCAAATAACTTATCTAGGAAATTAATTAGGAATTGACTCATCAGTCATCACCGAAAGTTCCTAAGTCCTAACTTTATCATTCAAATGCATTAGCCCACTCAAATTCAGCAGCATTTCCCTTAAGTCAGTGAAGTTGTGGCCTTAGATAGTGCACACTTTCACAGACTCAACATACATAACTCACCTAAGACCTAAAATATACCGTAAGCAGATGACTTCATCGGAATTCGAAACGACAGGAACAAGGCACGGCATAAACGTGACAGTGCATGAGGAGAAGCTGCCGTGATAACAAGCCCGTGCCGGCTAAACGCCTCAGAGAAAGGTAATCTCGTTAGGGACTGACGGTAATTCTTTTAGCGGTGTGCTTGTGAACGACCTCTGTAACAATCATTAATGAAGACTGAGACAAAGACTGAAGCGGAATAATCATTAATCGATCAAGGGATTCAAAGACCGAGATTTGTCGACTTATTCGTCAACTTGCTCGAATGAAACACGCGAGTTCGCGCGATTCTCAAAAACATGACGCCGGATCAGCTTCCATGCGACAGCTCGCATGGAAAGTCTAAATGAAGCTTTAAACTCACTTGCGTTACCATGGTAAAAATGCTCCAGAAAAGTCATTTAGTGTCGTAGTCATGAGTTTCCACAGAATTAATCCCAAATTTGAAACGGCGACCCTGTGTGTTTCAAGGTCAGGACATGATGCACCACAGACAGCTGTAACAGCTGTCCGTGCAATGTTTTGGTAAAATGAAAACAGTTATGCGCTCGAACCGAATACGCTTGCATCCCCTCGCAAGCGCCGCTACCGCAGCCACGGCAAGCGCAAACAATTGCCGTAGCCGGTGAGGTGCGCACGCGTCCACTTTCAATGGCGATCGCCGTTCAAAACTAATGTTGACTGTAACATTACCTCTCGCGCTCAATTCTCTAACCGTAACCACTAATCGAGTTATTTGAACAGGTGATTGTGCCAGTGGGAATATAACAAGTGTAGAATGTGTTTTGAGTGTTGATAGTTTGTGATTCTGTGATTTTGTGACGATGCCAGCGTATACGATAGCGCGCGTGCCGGTGCAGCGATCCATTTCTTCAGTTATTGAGAATGGGTATGTGGAATATACTCCTACTTTAAATTTAATTTACTAATATGTCATGGGTTCCGCATTTGCCTTTACGAAGTATGAAAATCTATCGAGAGTATATCAAAACAAAGTATCTATTCCTTATCGCATCTTCAAAGAGCCATCAATCGTAAAACCAGGAAGGAGTCCCGCTGAGGCGAGCGAGAAACCCCATAAAGCCATAAGCAGCTCTCTAATACATAATTTAAGTATCGCTCTGCTCGATCCTCTGTCGATATAAATATGGACCATTGCTGCTTCTTGCTTCCTCGAGGCCAGGCCTACATTCCATCGCAGCATACGTTATTCCAAGGATTTAAATTAACTGACTTATTCGAAATAGTATCTATCAAATGTATCGAAACTGCTTCTCCAGTTTACTTGATAGGCTGTTCTTTTTTTAACTGATTGTTAAACAGAGAGATACTGTATAAAACCTAGAACATACCATGCAACTTTGTAATATGACAGTAAATAAAGAAGAGCAGCAATCGCAACAATATGTTATGGTGTTTTACAACCACTTTAGATGATCATGTGCGAATGGAGACTACCAGTAGTTGCTTCATCACGACGTTGTTAGCTTCTATTATTGCCTAACTTTTATTATTTCTGGACTTAAAACGATTTCTTGCGCCATAAAAGGAATCGTAAAAACATAATCAGTTACTTGGCATTTCCTTTAGAAATTCCGCGCACATCCGACGCTAATTATAAATTTGTCGGTTGTGAAATATTGTTTCGTGGATTACATAGTTTTATATATCCTCTAATTACATGGAATAATTATAAATATTGAATAATTACATTATGAAGTCGGTATTTATATTTTAATGTATGTACATACTTTTACTATTTAGTCGTAATTTTGTGATGATCTCTTTTAAAAAAACTAGTTTATTCTACCATTGTCCCCATGCTCAAGTTCCTTACGAAACCACGTAAAGATATTGGTCCATAAAATATTCACTTATATACCGATCACCGTTGACCCGAATTCCATTTATTGTCCCCAATCACAATGTGTGTTTGTTTGTCTATAATCTGTGGTATCGGTTCCGGCGTGCATTTCCGCGGGGAAATCGAATTATCGCGACCACAGCCGTAACGGTTCCGATCTCTAGTTTCTCTCTATTGAACCCTAACCTTGGGTGGCCTGGCCTATTTCTGAGTTGAACTGCATCCTCTATACTTACTGTATCGAAGATTATTCCACTTACACTTTTGGGTCAGCGGCCCAAAGTTGACTTGGCCTCCGACGCCAGACTTCTCCAGACATCTCGCTTCTGAGATGTCTCCCGCTGTCTGCATCTTCTACGGAGGATTTTTAACATCTTCAACGCGATCAAGTGATATAGTTGCTTGATTACCGCAACTTGTCAGGATAGTTTTCACATAGCCCCGCGCAGGTCCCAATCCTATCCCAACCGAGTTAGCTTGCTTGAAGATGTTCGCACGTAAGACGAATATTAAAATGTCCTAAATAAAAAAAAAAGATTTATTCAAAATAAATCAATATCTTTCATTTATTTAGGCTAACAAGCTCTAGACCTCGTTAAACCCGTCATCAATCAGTTACACCTCGTTGGTCTTCTTCTTAAAACTCATTAGTGTCTTATCTGTGTGTATATGGTACTTTGAACAATAAAAGTAGGTACCTACCTACAAAATGCAGAAGCTCCTACGTTAAAAACAATTACCGTAAACGGCAGAACCTCCATTACCCCTGAACCTAAGCGTGTGGTCGCTCACGCGCAACCGCAAGATGTTTGCCGCAGATTAGAAAATTCTGCATCCTGTAAGAATACACTCTGGTGGTATGAAGTTGTTGCAGAACTGAGGTTATCAAAACAGAACAAGTAAAATCTTTACTAAAGAAAGTTTCAATTAAAAAACCAAATTAGAAAAAGTATTTAAAATGATCTAACTGCAGATTGTTGCTAACAATCTATAAGTACCCAAGACGCTGGCTGCACAGCCTCGCTGTATGGCAATGGTGATGCGCTGTGTCAGATGCCAGGATCTCATGTCGCTTCGACTAGACGCTCAGCTACTTAAAACCCGGGGAGCCTCTGCACAGACCTAGGATTGCGGCGACTCCAAGGGAACAGTATAAGTTGTCTGCTGAAACTAGTGTTAATTTATTTGCCATCCTGTCAACATCTACCCTGAAGTTGGCGATTGTATTTTGTTATCGTCATTATTATTGTTGCATGTCATAATAATATAACGCCGCTACGAGGGATTTAGTGCGGAATGTCAAGATATGGTTTTCTTGTGAGTGCGAAGTACAGAGCGATAGACGTGCATTGTATTTTCTTGCGTCATAAGCATAACTGTTTTTACCTATTTACTATTTAATGAAAACAACAAGACGTAAATTTTAAAGACAAAGAAATATTTCAAGGTTTCTTGAAGCAAAAAAATTCTAACAAAATTAAGTGCTGTTCCTTTTGTAATAAAAAGTGTGTATGTATTATGGGTATGTGTTAAATATGTTTAGTAAAATATTATTTTCAATCAAAAAAATTTACCTGTCGTGTTTTAAAACACGTAATCCAAGATCAAGGTATTATTTCCTTAAATAATGTAAGGTGGGAATCTGAGATAAATAACGATATCAAAATACAACATTGCACATTGCACATAATATCTTTTTATTGCCTTTTGATAAAATCTTCTTCGTTCATAAAAAAACATACCTTATTTTGTTTGCCATACAGTGTTCTACCTCTATCGTAGAATAGGTGATTGTACTCGTATTTTGTTATCGACATTAGTTAGTTCCCAGACCCGTTTATCTATTCCGTTCCTGTAGCCATTTAGAGCTCCTATTTCAAGTTCCGAAGCCCTTTCAGCTCCATTGTGTTTTTTATCAGCCATCTTTGTTTGCAACTTTGCAAGAAAGTATTATGCGAAATGCATGTAATAACTTGTAACATCAGGTAGGTAATAGGTATGTAATTCGCAAATGACGTGACTAGGGGTAATACAGGCCTACATCTCATTCATATTCAGAAGTAAAACCAAACTTGCCGGTTTATTTTCGCACATATACGTAAGATTTACAGTTGATTGTGTGTTTTCAACTGTATAGATTTAAACATTAACTTGTAGGCCATGCACAGCGTTGTTGTCGCTAGAATATATAAAAATGGAATGAAAACGATATCATATCGTCATCAAATGCGTAAAATATCTTAAATTGATTGCTTTCAGTTAAATAATGTATGCAATATTATATCACAATTTCTCTATTCTGGCCCAGACAAAAAAGTGAGCTGTTGGCAAAAAATATTTGCGCTTGTGACGAAAAATATTACATCGATGGCTGATTTGGACATTTTTAATCCAAGTAACCTAATTCAATTGTCCAATCCAATATCAATCACTTCTATATCGTTATCATGACATATGTTTTGTGTATTCAGGCGGGCCAGTCAGATACCGTATATACCTCTAAGATAGAGGGTAGAACTAGTAAACAACCATTTTCAACCATCAAGCTCAAATGAATTTGGATACAGATTAAAAAAACCCTTATTTTTGTGGATGATCAAAAATAAAATATTCACCACGGGCTGATGCCAGGTTCTTTACTATTTGTCTTCGTAGCCGCCATAGTAACATGACATGTGTGACTTGAGGAAATGGAGTCGATCGTATATCAGTTAGAAATAGTGACCTGCATCCTGCATGTTACGTACGGCCAGATATGATGGGAGAGCTTAGACTTAGAAGTAGGGTCCTTAGGCACCCTTTACCCGTAACGTTAACGTACCCGTAAAAAGGATTTGCCCAATCCTCAAATTTCGAACTGTTCGATTTGTTAAATCTTTCTTCGACGATATTTCATACTGGTACCTCGTATAGTTTTAATGATATGCTGCCACGAGCTAAACTCGGATTTATATAAATGCGCTGTCTTTCTTGCTCAAAGTTTTAATCCACTGACATTACCGCAAAAGTTTTCACTTTATTTTCAGTGAAAATATCGGTAAAAACAACAGAATCCAGTTATGCAGACGTCCTTGTTCTTTACCAACGGTCGCCGTTACAAATTCAACCACAAATATTTCAGCTCAGCCTATTACTCCCATTTTATCTCTGTTTATTACCTATCGCGTTACTTGGATTTATACTGTCTTTAGCATTATCGTCTTACTTCAAAGATTTTAAATCAGACTTGTTTATTTGGGTAGAAATATTAGAACCGCTTTGCCTACTAATGTATTATTTCTGTACACTCCTATTCATAAATATAGGCTAGTTATACGATCTTTACAAATATAGTTTTCAAATATACTACACATATCCTATATGAATTATGTTGAGAGACTGAATGTATACACAATAGACTCTGTTAGTAAAGTTTACATACATAACGTGTGTAAGTATTATTCAATTGAAAAGTGAGTTTTACTTTAACATGCGTTACATTCGCGTTTTCTCACTGCAAACTCACAATTAGGTAATACAATAGCACGGCGTGCGAACCGATACGCTAACTGTTGAATGAATCAACACATGTTCCAAGGTCATTCTTTACAAACTTTGTTTTCCATTACACCCACTTTAATTTTCCCTATTATCATCTGCATAAAGCTTAAAATTTGTTGGATTTTTGTAAATCAGGTACTCTGTTGACTGGTTCGTTATTATTCTAGACTTTGGTTACCATTCGTTGTCTGTGTGTCGTCGGATCAGGTTTCTCTGCCGAATTAAAAGTGTTTGATTATTTTATTATGGTTTTGTGGTTAGTTTATCTTTATTACCATTATCTAAAAAAGTTTGTTAATTGCAAGTGTTTGATATACATAGTTATAGGTATCAATCTACACGGTACTGTTTGTCGTGTATCAAATTAAGTAAAGTCACAACTATGCCCTGTATCAACCCTAAAAGTTAAATTCATGTCCAAATCCCATCATCTCACCTTGATAGTGCTCTTGACATTTTTGTTTGTAAACTTTTTCTCAAGATACAATTGGTAAATGGCACTATTGTTTACTTTTATACGTCTTGATAAAGTCTGTGAAATCGTAATATTATTATGTTTAAGGAAACTGATTACAAACGCGCTGCTAACAAGGTGCTATTTGCCGAATTCCAAACCTTGGCAGTTAGCGTTCTTATAACAAAATTCCATTACACATCTTCCTGATTCTATGTTGCTGTTTATACTCTTCATGATAAATTCAACTGTATGATCTCAGAGATTTTGCCAACGGCTCCTATTCCAAGTATATTTTCAGCAATCGACTTTCTTGCTTGGAAACCTCAATGCGATTTCTCATCAACGTCTTCAATATAAAAACTCTCATCATTAGCGCGTCCTCTACCAATCAACATTGTTGTTAGTATCTCGCTTATCACGTTAAATCATAGTATGTACGCTCTTCTATAGGTCTATGAATAGAATTGTTTGTTTACTCGTTATCTTGACTCGGTCGTGGGCGAACCCGTCATCTCGGCCGAGTGATTCAGACACATGACTACCGGCGTAAATTGTGGACATGACCTACAGAAGGAATAAGCAATGCAAGGGGAAGGGCCATCATTTGCTGCAGTTTCTCAAGTGAGTTTTGAGACGTTTCACTATTTACTACAGGATATAGGTAACTGTTAATTACTTATGACTTAGGTCTTTCTCCCTTCTTTATTTGTCTTTGACATCTTAAGTGACGGTACTAAAGCATTTTTTACATACCAACTTATAGTTATGTAATTAAGGTAGGTACTATATGGCACTAAGTTTTGCGTGTTTTAAACTATTTTTATAAACCTTTAACTTACTTTGCTTCTATCTTTAAATTTTACGGTAATTTTCCACTTCCGTAATTTATTTGAATGCAATGCTGACTCTAATTTGGTAGAAATTGTCGGTAAAACTAGACTAAGATAATATCCCCCTTTATCTAAGTAGGGTCACAAATCTCTAGATTTTATTAAGAAGATAAGCTGGGATCTGAATTACAAGAATTCTTGTAGTTAAACCTAAGAAACGTGCATCAAGATAGTTTCCGTATCTTACAAATAAAGTTAAAGTTGGTTTAAAATCGAATAAAATGTCATGGAATGTTCCTTTCATTTCGATTTTAACCTCAGATCTGTAGATTATTATTTTCGTGACACTGCCTGCTTTTTAATTGAAAACGTGACCCTTGGTTCAATATCAGAGTAGGTGATTCGGATTTCCATCGTTTATTTGATTCAGAAATCAATTAAAACGATCAAGTCTATTTGAATCACGGGCTTTACCTGCTAATTTAAAACCAACATTTTTCCACCGCGGAGTAACTAATTCCGATGATGATGTAAGTAGCATCTCTGGGTGACGTGATAGTACGCCTAAAGCCTCTGCCTATATTCTTTGTGATTAGCATACCTTTGTGTCATTGGGACGAGGTCGAACTGGTTGCTAAGGTAAACATGACTATAGGCCTATTTATTAAAATCTGTGTTTGAGGATAACTTGGACGGATTACCATAGGATTATCATTATTGGACTTAGCATAGCTTAAAGGTGCTGTTTAGGCATTAGCTTCTTCTTTTGACGACGGTTGTTAGTCATTGGATGCTTACTTTATTATGATGCTTCTGAGCTCTGTGATATTCTCATGCATCATGATTTAAACACCAACCAAATTATTATATTTTTTAATAATAATATAGTATGAGATCTTGTAGAAACACATTTATCATCTATTTTAACCAGGCAAAATCTTCTGCAAACAAGTATGCAAGTTCGAAAGTCGTAAACTCAAAGTTTACCTTACAAATATCGGTACCCACGAGGGCACAGAGTTCAAACCACCTAGCACATAGTAGAAAGCAGTCTTGCAAAGTCGCCACTTGTACCTGGTCATCGTTGATTTAAACAGGTGCCCGTTAGCAGGTTTTAATGAGGTGGTTGTCAACCACTTGCTATAACTTTACTTTATGCTCAAACGGTAAAGGAAAATGGATATGAGTATGGATTTAGAAATTAATGCAGGTAAAGATGTGAAGAGAAGTGAAAAGATCTCGGACCATCAAGTCGGTAGGAACCTCTTAATCTTTTGTGACGACCCCTGTTATGTAGTGTGTGGTGGGTACCTAACAGCACTGATGCCCTTTATGAGAGTTTATTTTTAAAGGCGGGGTCTAACCATAGCTGGTATCATCCTCGTTTGCACCATATAATAAATACACCAGAAGATGATATATGTGATGATTCAAATTATTATTATTAATATTGCTTTTTGTTTTAATTTTGAAGATCTAAAAATTTAATAATCAAGATTTGCGACAGATTAGGCTGTTGAGTCAGTGGTAAAACAAATTACCCTTCACAATGGAAAGGATACGGATTTAAAGACGCCTGCAAATACTTGCTATACATACATTATATAGATTCTTGGAACCATTACTTTATTTCTAGCAATATAGTAAAAGATTGCTGTCTTAAATATTGTCTCAGTCACAATCTTAGTCATACCTACAAATAAAAAACCAAACTGTCCTTACGTTTCTCCAAGGATGTCTGGGACTTGAGACGGTCTGGCCGCTTCGTAACGTCCTTTGTGGTCCCTTCAGAGTTCAGACAGAGACGCACGGAACAAAGGACTTCCTCACATCTCACGTCCTCATCTCTTGTAGACTTGAATCATTCTGGAGAATGTTACTGTAGTAGCGAAAAATATTATAACATAAGGATAGCCCCTGTACAGGTTGTATTCAAGATTCTTTAAGGGTTCTATTCGCGATGCACGATGGATTCGAGACCTTGGTTTCAAAGTGTACGTATTTAAAACGTTTATTGTACTCATATTGTAAACCTGGATGTTATAAATCTTAAGAATCTTCGCAAGAAATGAAAACGGAAAGTGCCTAGTTCTTGCATGACCATTGCATAGGAAACCATACTGATTCAGCAAGAAATTTAACTACTAATTGAATTGTAGATATTTGTTGGCTTTTTGTCTTTCCCTACTTTGCAATATCCACGTATTGTATTCTAAAAGTTCAATGGTTCGCGTTTAACGATCCTTAACACAGTGACAATACGCCAGAGTCGTATGACTCGGTTATACGGGTCACGCTATCTCAGTCTTGGCTTCTTTCCCTAGAGAGGTTGCCGGGATTTTATTCAAATCCACTGAAAAGGTGGCCTTGTGGCTATGCTTAATTTTGTAGTGTCTTTGTATGAATGGAGGGCAAGGTGACTACATGACCGCAAACATTTTTACATGGAGTTTAAAACACTGTAGTGAATAAGATGACCAAATTACATATAGATAGAGATCTAAAGATCAAATATTTTACAGAAAATTTCAAGATAAAAATACTCAGATCCCGCAGCGTTACAACTTTTGCGACTTATCCCAGGGGATTATTCTCCTCCGACGACGTTGAAGTTCCCTTGTGGAATAATGCTGTTTGTCAAGAAAAATTAACCATTTCATATTTCTCAGAAAAAACTTTGAAAATAATGGCTACGGTACATTTCAGGACCGCTACGTAGAAACTTCTACCTATTCATTGTTTATTCTGGGGAAAGTGACAGACTCGAAACTTCAATTCCTACTTTTACGATCAAATAAAATACGGTTGGACTAAACGAAGAATACTCTTCTATGCGACGTCTGTTTTATGGACAGTATAAAAAACTAAGATGTTAAACTAAAAGTATCTTGGTAGGTCGTTAAGTTTAGACTCTGATGCGCATAATTTTCCTAAATAGACGGACAGCTTTGATGGAATGGGGCATCGTTAAATTTTTCTTTGACTTGTGTTATTTATGATTATAATTTTAGATGTCTCCAATACGCTTGTTTATTTTAGCAAAGATGGTCTTAGTTTCTTAATTAACAAAAATAAACTGTATGTGCCGTGCATCCAAGGAATAAATAAAACTTGCTGATTTTACCCGCTGTAGAATAGTATAGCATAGCTATAGTTATAGGTATGTTTTCGAGCGTATACGTTGACTAGAATTTTTTATACCTCAAAGTAAAAGATAATAAACGAGTTTATCAAAACTCTCGTCTGAAACCGGGGTGTAATTAGCTACTTTTGAATGATTCGGTCTCTTCATTTTGTATGTGCCGTGCATCCAAGGAATAAATAAAATTTGCTGATTTTACCCGCTGTAGAATAGTATAGCATAGCTATAGTTATAGGTATGTTTTCGAGCGTATACGTTGACTAGAATTTTTTATACCTCAAAGTAAAAGATAATAAACGAGTTTATCAAAACTCTCGTCTGAAACCGGGGTGTAATTAGCTACTTTTGAATGATTCGGTCTCTTCATTTTGCGCAAAAAGTGAAGGAAACGCGATTACGGACGCCGAGTTAGGATAGCTTGAGTTAGTTACCTACTTACCTTCTTTGTGGCGACTGTTTGATGGAGATGGAGTTGATTCTTTGCTTATTACAACAGCAGCTTTGGCATAGTTTTGGGATGTCTCTAAATTGTGTAAAAAATGCAATGTAAAGTTGAGTGCATAAAAACAGTTTCGATCGATGATGACTTCGTAAAATATTGTGTGCTACTTAAACAGCAAAGGACAGTCGCAACAGTATCCTTGGTACTGTGGCAGAGAGCCTCTCATCTCCACTTTGGAGGTGCTTTGTGCAAGGGGTGATCAGTAAAGGAACCTATTTCTTTGATTGATTATGCTCGGCTTAGGTACTTAGCTACACAGTGCCTATTATTTGTTTTACTCTAGGTACTTTGTTTCTTAATGCTTCGTTGTGTCTACGTGTGAAATATTGTATTAGTAAAGATATGGACCTATTGTTGTGTGAAATATAATATTTTTTATGTTATTAATTAATTTAAATTCTACAACAGCAGTCTTAGAAATATTGGAACCTGCGGTTCAGGAATGGTCCTATTTTGGGGGTATAAAAATACCTGTACAAACTATTAGACCAGAGCACAACTCAAAGCTTATAAGGGTAGAAAAATACATGTAAAAACTCAACTTCAGAACTATAGACCGCATAAATAAAAGCTCTACCTCACTTGTTGCAGAGGGGCGGCGTGTGAGTGCCGCACCGCCGCCATGTCGCACCACAGCGACGAGCAGCACATGCTGACGACCACGTCCGACTCGTTCTGGGAGCCGGGCAACTACAAGCGGACCACGCGCCGCATCGACGACGGCCACCGGCTCTGCGGCGAGCTGCAGGCGCTGGTGCAGGAGCGAGCTGATATAGAGAAGACGTACGCGAAGAGTTTGCGCGGATGGGCGAAGAAATGGAACGATCTGATCGAAAAAGGTTAGTTAATGCTAGCGGTATGTAAGTTTTCATACGAAAGCTGGCTTTTTTGAAAGTATTCGTAAAGTTTATAAATTTTGGCTGTAAATCAGTGATGATTTTTAGAATTAAAATTTTTCAAATCGGTTTAATGATTTAGGAATCTATTCATTTTATTTTTCAATATAGACAATATAAGATACATAGATAGAAAGAAATGTATAGTTTATTAGACAAAACCTGCAAAAGACACACATATAAAGTTAGTACAATACTATTGCAAAATAAAACAATAAGGCAAACACAGAGAGGCTACTTAAGTACGATAGATTTTTGTTATACATAACAAAAATCGACAGAACACATATTAAAAATATCTGCAGATCGCACATACATTTGTCCCGAGGCTCGAGTCTGAGCATCGAACCCGAAACTCACGTCGCAGGCGGACCTTCTTCGTCCACAGCGTGACTAAAGTCTTTCATGAACGACTATTGCAATAAAATTAACGATCGCTGCCTGTTTCGCATAAAGTGTTTGTGTCAAAAATGGTGTTAAACCTCTATATCATGATACGTAGTGTAATCCTACTATACTTATAATATTTTTGCATGAAAAATCTTGCCAAAAATCTAGTGACCAAGCATGATTTCATGCATCAACGCAGCATCTTTTTTTCTTGAGAAAAATCATGAAGCGAATTGTCTAAAAAACTGACATGATGCGTAAATCTTCGCAGAATTTTCTCGAAACAAAAACTTGTAAACTGTCATTGAATCATTTGCGATTAAAGTAGAATAGCAAACGCATAGCATACCTAATGATTGTCATTTGCGACAATGGGCGTGGGAATCCACATTGGATTGGATCCATCTCAAACCACGACGTTCCAGGAATTTAGACTCGCTTATTGCATTCTAGGAGTCGTAAAAACGTAATAACGCTGGAAAATATCACTATATTATGAAGCTTGATTATTCCCGCAGTTTTACACCTAATGAAGACGGATGAAGAGTTATTTTCGACTGGCTGGAGATAAGACTTGTCTATATCTATACTAATACTAGCAGCCCGCCCCGGCTTCGCACGGGTATTTTAAAGAATTTTAAGTTCTTACACACACACACACACACGTTAGATAAGGTACTTTATTATTGAAGTTTTCATAAGGATCACTAACTTTAAAAATATTCTATAGCCTATGATTATCATTCTAATGATAATCACAATTGTACCTTTACCTCCTTTACTTATATAAAGACTTTTCTCTCGCACCGCTATATCGCCTACATCGCATGGTTCCAATCTTGAAGTTTTTATATTTTTTGACATTGAGTTTCCTCTTGCACCCCAGTAACGAATTGCGATGTCTATGGCAATCTATAACTGACACTGGCGGAGTCGTCGTAGCAAAAGCGGTGCCATAAAAAAAGAAGTTGAAGTTGAGTAACAGCAAAAGTGAGCAGCGCAAAAAAAGAAAAAAAAGAAGTTAATGTATAGCGCTATGGTTTTATTATTGAAGTTTTTATACGGATCTCTAACTTTTTTGAAAATATTTTATAGCCTATGTTCATCACGGAAATTTTAGGATTCTTATGGTGGAAGAATTTTTCAAATTGGTCCAGCAGTTTCGGAGCCTATTCAATTCAAACAAACAAACATACAAACAATCAAATCTTTCCTCTTTATTATAGACTAGCGGCCCGCCCCGGCTTCGCACGGGTTTTAAACAAAAATTTCAGAAATTATACACACTAAAACGATGGGTTTCACAGTTTTCATACGGATCTTTACTTTTTTAACAGCATTGGGGTTTTTGACATTGACTCGACATTCCAAAACTGACACTGGCCGTAGAGAAAAAGCAAGCACCGTGCGCTATACAACCTCTTTTTCTATTCTGACGCGCCATAATAGAAAAAGAGGTTGAATATACAGCCCACGGTTCAATTATTGAATTTTTCATGCGGATTCCTAACTTTTTTGAAAATATTATATAGCCTATGTTCATCACGGAAAATTAAGGATTCGAATGGTGAAAGAATTTTTTAACTCGGTCCAGTAGTTTCGGAGCCTATTCAATTCAAACAAACAAACAAACAAACAAACAAACAAACATACAAACAAACAAACAATCAAATCTTTCCTCTTTATAATATTAGTATCTATACTAATATTATATGATTTTTTTAAAGAAGATACATTTGTTTGTTTGAGTTGGAATATTCTCCTAAACTACTGGACCGATATGAAAAATTCTTTCATCATTAGAATCCTACATTATCCATGATAAACGAACATAGGCTTTTTAGAATATTTTCAAAAAAGTTAGGGATCCATATGAAAATTTCAACGTGCGTAAAATTTTATATATTTTTTTATTTTTGTTAAATCAAAAGTTATTTATTATTAAAACTATATATGAGCTATAATACACTATTTAAGCATTTCTAATCTCTTGACCTTTAAGTAAATACCCGTGTTCATTCATCGCACAATATTTTATTGTATTTGGAGAACAAACAGTTTACGTTCTTTATAGAAATACTCGTATATCTCTATATCTAGAATTTAAAAGTCTTGCGGGGAAGCAAATGAGAAATTATTTTGTTTTGGTTACTACTAGGAAAGGAAAATTGAAATAAACTAAGCGTCACTAACAATTTAAAGTAAACTTATAAATTACTAACAAATAATTGCAATTTCGATTTATTCTCTAAACCTGTCACTGATTCGCATTTAAGCTGTTCTTTATATTTCCGTTTCCATTGCATTACGACATGCGTAAATATATACGTGCTAAAGACTGGCTTTCATTGAACTACAGTCGATGGATAGTTACTTAACTAGCCAATAAATATAGGTACATGTCTATTGATCAATCATCCAAATGTATACACGAGTTGATTGAACGGGTTGAATGTACTCTGTTTATATCGCTTTCATTGTCACTTGTAATAGTCGCTATGAAAAAAATAATGTAAATACTTCATTAATTTGTATTATTTATAATTAGCAAGTATGTTCATTATCATCTATCGACCAGAGGATTTGAAATATTTTTGGTAGTTTACCCAAAATATATCATCAACACGTAGAAAAGTATTTCGCGAATGATTTCTAATTACAATTCTGAATTTCGCCTCAATGCCTATTGCTTTTCTTTCTAAAAGATACACACTTTTACTTCAGTTTAGTGAACCTTACCCTAATATGAATGGGCGGATTAATCTAAACATCACTGTAACTCTTGCTTTTAAACCATAAAACATGGCGTGAGGAATTCCGCGCATCGGTGATGCTTGTACCTCCAACCAGTAATCGTCTATACCAGTTCAATACCAGGAAGCGCGGATAGGTTTGTTTGCCCCAAGCTAGGGTTGCCAGCGCGCTGTTCCCATAAATATTCAGATCTTTCTAAATATTTGAACTGAGTCGTCTGGATCTTTATGTTTGAGATATTATATTGAGCGTAACATAAACATCCTATACTGGTCCAATGCTGGACCTTTCCCTGATCAGGGCCTTATTAGCTTTTGCTATATGGAGGATAGAATATATACTGATGGATAAATCCTTCCTGAGGTAAAGTAGTGTTTGGAAGGCTTATTCGTCAACTCGCTCGAATGATTCAAGGGGAGACAATCAAATGTTGGTGCAACTACGAGTTGATAATTTGTGCACCAGACACACCTTGCCTTTCTACGGAAAACATTTTAACTTACGCTTTTCAACAATACAACTGTTAACCTTGGAATTGTAGTGTTTTGTAACCGTGTTTTTAATTGTTGACGTCATAGTCGTGTGCCTTCCGCAACACCAAAATCAGCGGATGAACCTACGGTGAACGATGGCTTCATTCTTACAATTTTGGGACAGTTGATCCTATAATTTTTCTTATGGCGGTGGTTCAGCAGACTAAAACTCCCCCTAAAGATAGAAACTGATACAGAATACTGATGCTGTTGATATATTGTAAAGGGCCCTCGCGGGCTCACGGACGACGTTTATCACAATCGAAACATCGTGAGACTTCACACCTTCTCTGTCATTTCGTTGCGCACGCGATTGTTTGTTTTGCTTGCGAACTCTGTTTGATTGCAGGAAATGGTCTTCTTGACCTGTACTGTTGCCTTATGGAAATTGGTATAGGAATAGTGATAAGAGTAGGGCCCCAAAACAAGAGCACGACTGGGGAAACACTTCTTTTCTATCGCCAAGCAGCAAAGATGTTTGAGTTTGAATTTTGGTGGTAATCGCATGGAAGATTAAAGACACATGAATTCAATTATCTTAACTAATCTAACTATGCCTTCAGTTGACACATATCGCACCTTCGGTAGAACAAGGGCTTAATTGCCATGTTTGTGATTTTACAGGAGATACATTTTAAGATTTTTTTGTGTTTAGAGACTATTTATCTTTTTCTTATATTGAGTTTGAGGTAATTTCCTTAGTGTGAAATATACCTTATAGTTTTGTGAATAATGGCATGCTCTCTACAATGCTTAAATATTTATAGTTTTAATTATTTTCATATAAATATAAAAACTTACCCACACTTAGGCCTTTGTTCCACCAACATTCTTAAAAAATAGTAAAAATGTCCTTATTTCTCTTTATTTTTATGGGATGTTTTTCAATAAAAATAGCAATTATTTAACTTTTAAATTATTTACCATTAAAGGTTTATTAGGAACCGACAGAGTCAATAACACTTAGTAGTTAACAACATTAAATTCTAAAGTTTTTGTTCTTAACTTAATACAGTCTTTGCAATCTTAAATATTTAGAGAATCAATACTATTAAAGTTATATAAAATATAGAGACGAAAACAAGACTATAGTATATTTTAACTCAGATTTAATGGCAATTGAACGTATCTGCCGTGTGGTGCCGGCATAGAATTTCACCACCCCAACTCTTCCCGTGGGTGTCGTAAGAGGCGACTAAGGGAAACACAGCGGGGGGCGGGCAGCAGCGCCTTCTGCAGAACAACTACACCGAACTGCGATCCCCAACCCGCATGCCCAGCGTGGGGATTATGGGTAATAACCCCCAAATAATGATGCCATCTATGGCGCTCATTAGGGGAGGCCTATGTCCAGCAGTGGACTATTATAGGCTGGTGATGATGTTGATGTTGATGTTGAACGTATCTGAGTGGAAAATTCTAACAAAACAAAAGTTTCTAAAATCAAAACAAGGTACAGTAATTACAGCTGCACTCAACGACGTTAATGTTTACTAAAACTACCACTAAGTTTTTTTTATCGTTACTTAGTAATAGTTTAAGCTATCATTAACATCTTTGAGTGCGGCTGTTAAATAATGCACCTATTTATTCGAAAAGTGAGATCGTTCTCATCTTGATTAAAATTAAGAATAAAAGTTTCAAAAATCTAAGCTATAGGTACGGTACCTTACTGTACCTACTCATTCAAATATAGAATCGTTTCTTATTTATTAAACTAGTTGAGCAATTAACGTTTGTCATCGAATCACAATTAAAATAATCCATTATAATACTGTTCATAAAATTTTGGAACAATGTTCGAGGCAATTTAACTGATTAACTTGATTTTACGACTGCGAGATTGTTTACATTTTGGACATACAAAAGCACAACTGTTCGAACGACTTTGTACCAGCAAATTATCTTCTAAGAAATGGGCATACGTAATGAAAGTGAGACTTTGTTCCTCCAAAACTCTGAAATTAAAAGGGCATATTTACCTTAACGACTTCTACGCTCCAGCTGACAATCACTCAGCGCGCCGGCAGCGCCGCAACTGACCAATAGGATTTTGTCGCGCCAATACGTTTGAAAAAACTCTACAATGTGACAAAGGCACTGTCGCCCTCTGGCGAAATTAGATGGAACTGAACGAGTGTCTTTGTTACTCCGGGTAAAAATACGTTTTAAAAGGACTTTGGCATACTTAAGTCAATTTTCGAAAATTTGGTAGTTCGGCCCTTGTTCTACCGAAGGTGCGATATGATATTGCATTTTAGGGCAAAATCCAAGCGTTCGTATTTTGAAAGGAAATGCTCAAAGCGTTGGTTTGGTTATATTTCTTATCACGTGAGCCCACAGATTACTCCTACAACGAACTGTCTACGATTCTATTTTGCAACAATAACAGCCTATAATAGTCCACTGCTGGACATAGGCCTCCCCTGATGAGCACCATAGATGGCATTGTTCATCATTTGGGGGTTTTTTGCCCATAATCCCCACGCTGGGCATGCGGGTTGGGGATCGCAGTTCGGTGGAGTTGTTCTGCAGAGGGCGGTGCTGCCCGCCCCCCGGTGTGTTTCCCTTAGTCGCCTCTTACGACACCCACGGGAAGAGTTGGGGTGGTGAAATTCTATGCCGGCACCACACGGCCCACACGGATTCTATTTTATGAGACTGTACCTATATACAGTTCGTTGAAGGAATAATACCTGTCCCACTACACAGCAAAGACCTCCCTTTTCCAGTATCGATTGTTCCGGAGAACTCCTTCGACTTGTAAAATATCCCTCGCATTATCCATTTTATGTAAATCTATGAAATCCAAAAGCTCTCTGATTGTCAAGAGCTCACCATTGTGTGGTAACCATAGGTTAGGGTTCGGCTGCGTCCACACGTGACGCAACTGGACCGGCTTGGCCAGCTTTTACCTCTGCCCAAGTTTCGGAGAAAATCCCACAAATTACTGTTGAGTTTACACAGAAGAAATAGATATAACTGACAATATTGAAGGAGGTAACATTGGCTTGTGATTTCAGCTATGTGCGTGACGATGCATGGGCGAGTCAGAAATATAATTTTATCGATCCCGTTACTTAAATTGGGCCATATTTTTTTTTTGGTAAATAATAATATTCCAGTCATTTTTGCGGTCATCATCAAAACCCTAAGCAGAGCTTTTGTTAGGACGCATACCAGATTAGAATATACATATTGTTATTAGTACTATTATACAGGAATTTATAGCGTTTACATACCTTTTTGGTGACGTTTCAACCGTTTTACACGCGCAAATAAACACAATAAATACCCGCATAATATCACTACTAGAAATGACTGATATTGTGTTATGGATACTAGATAATTGATACGTCCATTGTTCGTTGCTTTAATAGTTTCGTCCCTCAAATATTTGTATAACATGCCATGCATTCTTCAAATAAATTTAACCCTATTTTAGTTTGCCGCACGCGGCCTCAAGGACTCTGTCTGCAGATTAACGGCTTGATGAAATGAATGATAAATATTTAATGAGTTTATCACACATTCCAATCATTTTATCTTAATCCATTATCATTCCAATTTTAGGTATATCATTTCAACAAAACTTCCTTAAATGTTCGCGACAACTAAGTCATTTTTGATCGAAGGGCAAAAAATTGAAAGAGTGTTTGGAAATTTTTAATTAAGTAAGAAATAGCAAGCTTCGTTTCTACCGCTAGTGGAAAAAAAATTAAGCGAAAAGAATCAATAAAAACTTTACTTATCTTCTTATTTGTGTTTAGTGTAAAAAAAATCATTGATTGTTCTTGATTTGGATTTGTAATTTGTTATTCCTGTTCAGTGTTATCCACTTTCAAAATTCACAATAAACAAATTTTCATCATGTTTCAATTACGTTAAAGCGATGCATCGAGAATAAAATGCAAGCGATGAAATCGAAAGTCCATCAGCATTCCAAAAGCCGAAACAAACGATTATCGCCATTCCGGTATTCAGACCACACTCCAATTTAAACTTGACGAATTGGGATACATAATCGAACGTTCTCGTACGCAATTTATGCGCCCGCGCGTTGCACATGCCTCATTATTGGCCGATTTGAAAATGGAAAGTGTCGCGATTGGCGCTCGCTGAATTTCGAATGGTGTGTCGAATCGCTGCACCTGATTACATCAGGTTACAAGTGAGCTTAATTCTTATTATGAAACGCGCACTTGCAAAATGGGGCCTTCAACGTCTTGATGATACTGGTTTATTTATCGCAATGCCATTGTGGATTGCAATTACCGCTTGCTTGTACTCGTTTTTGATATGATAATTTGTTTATAACTGTGGCGATATGCAAATAATGCAAATTTAGTTGAAGAAACACTAAATTTTTTAATATATTTCTTCTTAAACTTAACTTAAAATGTGTCTTTAAGTTAAGTGTGTTTAAGTTTAAAAAACATCACCGCATCAAAATCCGTTGCGTAGTTTTAAAGATCTAAGCATACATGTGAACAGAAAGACAGCGGGAAGCGACTTTGTTTTGTACTATGTTGTAATAACGAAAGAATTCTCATATTTTATAGGAGACATGTCTGTCATGCAGACATGCAGACATACACTGCCGTGTGGTGCCGGTAAAGAATTTCACCACCCCAACTCTTCCCGTGGGTGTCGTAAGAGGAAAGGCGACTAAGGGAAACACAGCGGGGGGCGGGCAGCAGCGCCTTCTGCAGAACAACTACACCGAACTGCGATCCCCAACCCGCATGCCCAGCGTGGGGATTATGGGCAATAACCCCCAAATAATGATGGCGCTCATTGGGGGAGGCCTGTGTCCAGCAGTGGACTATTATCGGCTGGTGATGATGATGATGATGTCTGTCATACTACTAAATCTACATCCAAGCAATAAAACAATATTCCCGAGAATACCGTACCGTCTACTGGTGAGATGTTTCGCGTACTTTGTTCTCACTCGTTCGAGCAGCAAATATGCGAAATATTTACCGCTCAATTTCACCTCGCTAACCACCGCAACAAAAATTTCAATCAAACGGCAACGGAAAGCGTTGTTTAATTTATATCTGACTGTGATTAATCGGGAAAACCGAACACGTATGTACCCTTATTAATGGAAGTGTTTGAATATGCAGAAACAACCCTTTATTAAGGAATGTTTTATGAAAAGGGGTGTTTTTGTTGTGTGACACGAGACGTACCCTGTTTTATGCGCAGGAAGTCAAGCAATTAATGGTAATGCCATGGAAGATATAAAGAGATATCAATCTTTCGGGGCCAGAAAACTGACATCTTAATTACCATCTTGAACAAAAATTATTCAGTAAGTGCTTACTCATATGGACCGATCTTACATCTGCACAAACTGGTAATTTCACTGACACTTTACACACTGCAATCTTTATAATGATAGTCGGCATGGCCGTGTGGCGCCGATTTATTTTCACAACCCCAATACTTTCCGCGTGTGTCGTAAGAGGCGAGTAGGGATACACAGGGCACACAGGACACCCCTGGGGATATCCCTAGCCAGTGGCAGCGAAGAACAATCCTGAAAACCAATGTTACCATCGAACTGCGATCCCCACCTCGCATGCCCAGCGTGGTGGCTTATCGTGTTTACCTCCCTTATAATTAAAGCTTATCGTCATTACTTCCCTAATAATGAAAGTTTATAAAGCGCTTATCAAAGGCCTGCGACCCGCTGTGGATCAGGCTGTAGATTTATCTTGTCTAGCTAGGCTAGCAGAAAACTATTATATTTTAGAATCCAGCTTCAAAGCCATAAAGCTAATTTCAAAGCTGTAAATAGCAGTGGCACCACTCTGTATGCCACTAACAGTAACCATCTCATACATGTTATTGCCGTTGCGTCATGGCCATGGTATAGTCATGAAGATATTACACAGCGGTGATTTATGTACGCGAATGTATTCACTCAGACGGGAGATAAGAATCAACTCGTTATCGTGTCTGGTCATGATAGAATAGGTGGGCAATCTACTGCGTCTAGTACTTTTGACGGCGGATGTGGCGCGGTTGGCGAGGATGCGGGTTGGATCCCGCCTTGGGATAAACGATTGTACGACCTGCAAATGTTTCCTGGGTTTTTTAAGTATTTTCTATGTGTAATAAAAAATATCTATATATGTAACTAATTGTATTATTTATACCAGTCATCAATGAAGAATTTGTTACCTACTCAAAAGGCTCCACAAAGTTTAGAAATTTTCTCTCAGCTCAGCCTCATTTTTTATCATAAAACTGGTATTTTCTTTGTTCATTAACTATTTTTTTTGAATACCAGAGGTATCAGCTGTTCCAAGTTCTGCGCAGCTCGTAAAAGCCTGAGGAAAATGCCAGTAGACTTACAAAGTGAAGCCAGTGTCTGACATAGTTAATTTACTGGGATATATTTTATCAGATAATCTTCTTAATGGATTTCACTTTGCCTGGAAGAATTTCCATATTATTTTCAGAGAGGACTGTATATTAATCAAAGGCTTGTTCAGTTCGTATAAAAGCTTGATAAAAATTATATAAAACGAAGAGAACTTCTTCTACAATGTGAAAATGTACTGAAAAGATAGCAGTAAATATTAAAGTTGAGTCATTCTCAAGAAATAATGTTTGTATGTCAACACAAACATCCAAAATTCTCGTTTTGGCGTCGAGTTTGAATTATTTATTTTACTAAGCAAGAAAGGCCTATTTCCGTTCATCTGTTCACTGCTGAAATTGAAATAAAATCATTTATTTAGATTTAATTATTTACATTGCCATTACAGTACAGCAGTACATACATACCTATAGTCAAGTCAATGTTTGTATGTGAACACAAACATCCAAAATTATCGTATTGGCATCGAGTTTCAAATATTATTTTGATAAGCAAGCAACCTAAAATCCGTTTATCCTTTTACTTAGTTATAATTACGTACATGGCCATCACAGTACAGCACCAAAACGACAAAGTTACAATAAAAACACTTAATTATAATTACAAACCTATACAGAAAAAAAATCTGCAAAAATCGGTCATCGCAGCAAGAAGAAGAAACTAAATTTTAGGTTATACATATATGGTGGCCATGTTTGTTAACATTGTATCGCAAGTTTTGCCAGAGTATACGGCAAGTAACAGAGTTATTATAATCAAAGTGTAATCTCCGCTGCCAACAGCAATTATTCAATAACATGATGGGATTATGCATTGGCAATCTATATTCACTATTATCTCTGATTAGAACAAGCGCGAGATTCGATCGGCGTTGCTTAACCGATTATGGCAAACTGAAGCTATTACCATTATAACAGCAACTTAAGTGTTGATATAATACCACTGGGTAGTGATTGAATAAGAATTAACTGCTTATAGGTAGTTGGTAATAGGGGTTCTCATCTCACATCAGAACATAAGGAAAAAAGAAAGCGTACCTACAGGATCCGGTGACGGATGAATTTCCCATACTACTAAACGTAGTACCAAAATGATTTGTAATTTGAGAATATTTTCACCACGTTATGCCCCTAAAGAAATTTCAAAATTTTCGTTGGGTACTTTTTGATACCTATTAAAAGCTTTTTTTATGCCTTTGTAATATTATTTTGTGTATATTTAATGCAAAGAAGCGAAAACAGAGTTTGGTGGTCAAAAAGGGAAACTTCGTATCTCTGCCTGAACTATATGGACGCTGCATTGAACCGGGGTTAGGCCTTAGTCACTACTAGAATTCAGGCAAAAAATACGTCGTAATATATTTTTCTTTGTCGCTTGTACCATTTCTACTAAAAATAGTCAATGGTCAAGTACAATGCCGTTAATTCCTAATTATATAATTATATAAATTCTAAGATTGTTAACGTTCGATCGAAGTGAATTTCTATTTATATAAAACTATTTTATAAAGTGGAATCTTTGGGTAAAAAGAAGATAGCGTTTAAAAAACTAAACATTTAATAAAAACAAAGTTGGAATGAAATTGAGAATGGCAATTGATTATCTCTTATGTCGTCCCTCTCAACTCCAGTTCGGACTTCCCATTCTAAGTACACAAGTTATAATTCTTTCCTTAGCTTGCGCAGTTTGAAACATTGTTATGTGTATCAGGTCCTGAATACGGCACAATGGAAGCGGCCTGGAAAGGCGGCATGGTGGAGGCAGAGCGTCTTTCGGACCTGCATCTCAGTGTGCGGGATCGACTCGTCAATGACGTCATGGCCCAAATCAAGAACTGGCAGAAAGATACCTACCATAAGGTAAGATAGTATAGTAAAATTAAGGTATTTATTTAAATACAGTAGGCAATAAAAAATAAATAAAATTCATTTATTAAAGGCAATAAAAAAGGCATAAAAATAAGTAAATTGAATAATGTAGGTATTTTGGAATACCAGTCTGAAGCAAAATAGTAGTACCTTGATAATTTGTCCTGAATAAACTGACGCCAACTCACTAAATAATTTCGATTACTCGTGACTAAGGGATAAATCTAAGACATTTATATTCTGAATATTATGCCATATATATTGTGAGATGAATTAGAAAACAAATTGTTCAAATATTAGTTCCAGCTCGCTCAACTGAAAAGAGGGTACCTTTTGCTTGGGGCTGACAATTTAAAGTGGCATTACTACATAAATCGAGCTTATTTTCGACATGACATATCCTTAAATTTCCTCTGTACACTGACATGAGATATCCTTACCATGAATATATCTTATCTATTGAGCTATGTAGCGACTAGCCAGGACATAACCCCTATTTACCTTGAAACTCAATAGATGCAGGCAAGGATGTATATATCTCTTTTGGAAAACACCTCAATGTGTTCCGTTTGTCCCCTCTCAGCTTTAGCGGAATTTCCAGAAGCTCTATACGTTTTATGGCTTTATTTGGGTATAGTATAGAGTTAGTAGCTTACTACGCAAAGGCAATGAAAATGCCAATTGCCAAAGCAATGGTGTTGATATTTGTAATTATTGGTGCCATGTCATCAGTATCATCGATTTCCTTCCTCGATTCTCATATAAATATGGCCTTCAAAGCAAACTCTGTGTTTACATATTTTTCAAATGTCACTCGACTCATAATGACCACCTCATTATAAAGATCAGGTAGAACTCCACTTATTTATGCGTGCACTTCACAATCAATATACTGCGCGGCATTCCGATGATATCACATCATATATTATCATTCAATAATCATATAAGTTGACGTCAAATCTACATCGAATATGAACCAAAGGACGGGATTGGTTGGGCGCCAAGCCGTGGCCAGAACCGGTAGGTTGATGCTCAATATTTGCATACCGTCGTCGCAGGGGGAACCATTCCACAGTTTGATGGCTATAGTTCTGCTTCTGGTACGTTCTGGTTGTTTACTCATTGTTATTGGTATATTATGAGCTTGTGAGTATGGTGGCTTTGAGGCTCTTTCTTATTGCCCAGCCTCTCAGCCTCAGCTACGAGACGCTCCATACGGCAACGTTTATGTCATGGGTTACATTTGTAAAATTCTAAATCTAACTGTTTATCTAGTAACACTGTGCCTTGTTTATTTTGAAACTTTTCGGGATTGTTTTATTATATTGTTAGGAACATCAGTTTTAGGAAGGGTAGTTTCTCAAATGTGTTCTTTAATACGTTGTTTGACTATTGCGTACGCGTTTTACTGTATTTAGTTACGTCATATTTGAATTGTTGTTTGATTATAAACTTGTGCGTTGATTATTTTCAAACTTTTATGTATGTAACATTCTATTCTTTGGAACATCAGTTTTAGGAAGTGTAGTTCCTGAAATGTTTTCTTTTATATTTTGTTTGACTATTACGCGTTTCACCTTATGTACGAGTGGTAACGTCATACTTAAATTTAAGCGCTTTCCTTCAAAATTGTTTCTAATGATAAGTTTAAATAAATTAATTTGTAGATAGTTTCTGAATCTTCCGTATTATTTAACATCTTTCTTACTAATCCCGCAGCCAGGACTAACCCCGCGGCGTTTGACGGTATGTTTGTACGAAAAATTCTAAATTTATTTGCATGATTTACTATATTGGCTTCTAATAAATTAAGCATGTTTAAAACGTCGAATATGCAAAGTAAATTTGTTTTTTGTTGCATAACACTTAAGGCTCCGGCGGCACGGATGTATTTCCCAAATATTAATAATCGGAATACCAAAATGATTTGTAATTTTAGCATAAATTCACCATGATCTGCTATTATTTGTATTAAAATTGTATTTATCTAGGTTCCAACCACAACATTTTGTGTAGATAGGTAAGTATTTGCAAAAAAGGTTGCGGCAGGAACCTAGATAAATACTATTCTAATTCTATTTGTATTATTTGAAAATGTACTAATAATTTTGCTATTACGTTTGTATGGGGAACATATCCGTCGCCGGAGCTTTAACAATTACGTAAAAACGCTGACTAAATAAACAAAATTAACGCTAGACACAGCATCTAGCTTATTTATATCTTCATCACATAGTTATGTATGTTAAACTTAAACGGGTAATTTGTATCTACAACTGTTGCAAGTTAAGTTTTACTTTCAAAAATAAATAATTCAAACGTGTACGCTTTAATTTAAATATCTTTTCTTGTTTACTGTACGGCCGGCGTAGTAAACTAAATAGAAAATTATTGATAAGTACTTGTATTTAAAACAAGTTTCTAACATAAATTTAGTTTTTGCGGTATTTGGACAGATATAAACTATTGTAATAAAATATATAAATAATATAAGCGAATACATAAATAATCTACTACAATTATAAACGCGAAAGTTTGTAAGTATGGATGGATGTTTGTTACTCTTTCACGCAAAAGCCACTAAACGGATTTTGATGAA
This sequence comes from Eupithecia pulchellata, assembly GCA_963931895.1. Classification (NCBI taxonomy): domain Eukaryota; kingdom Metazoa; phylum Arthropoda; class Insecta; order Lepidoptera; family Geometridae; genus Eupithecia; species Eupithecia pulchellata. The sequence goes on along the minus strand of OZ007534.1, from coordinate 2,913,212 downwards.
ACTTGGTACACAGATAGTTTATGACCTGGAATAACATATGGACAACTTTTCATTCCGAAAATCCCACATGATCGGGAGTTACGCGAGTGAAACCGCGGGCGCGCAGCTGTTATAAATTATTGTTTTCACTATTTTATTTAAGAGTGTAGATACTTACAGCAGTGTCTTGGTAAACATAACTTAGAATTTAAAACCAGAGAATATGTACTTATCCGTTTGGAGAGTAAGCATTATCCATCAGCAGAATACAAATTTATATTAAAATGCAAATATTTCAAAGTAGGTACCTAAATATGCCCCTGTTTGTTAGCTTCTTTATGAATCACAGTCTTCTTACCAAGAAAAGAAGGTACAAGTTATGATTACCTTTCTATCCGCCCGATACTATCGATTTTGGAAAAACTGTTATATGATTTATTCCAGACTTTGTTTTGTTTTTCACGCGAAAATGGCTGATATTCGTGCTTCACATAAATACTTACTATCTGTGACGTACCTACCGAACAAGTTGATTTTCCTGAAGATAAATTGTCCAGAATCCTAGCGAATAACAAATAATAACAATAACATTTTTCCACTGTAATAGTTACCTAATCTACCATGACGCGAAATTTAGTGACGTGAGTAATAGGGGAATTGTTGGTGTTTAGCTGTCCATTAAAGACCATTGTGTATTTTACCGTAGTGATAACAAAAGCACAGATAACATAATACTAACGAAATTTACATAATCATACATAATTTACATAAGTAAATTATCGATAAATATTAAGAGGAACTACAGTCACTAAGTTCATAATTGATACGAGTTTATTTTCTGCTTTAGAAGTTTCTGATACTTAGTTAACAAAGAAAATTTCAATTAAATACCCGAACCAAATTTGAACTGGTTTTACAATTGAGCTTGCAAACTGTTGCAAGCAATCTACAAGAAAAATTGAAAAAATTGATATGGATCAGTTGAGCTACCTGTAGTTTGTTCTCAACAGTCTGCAGTTAGCTCAATTGTTTCAATTGTAAATACTAGTTTTTTATTTAGTTAGATCATTGTAATTTTATTTGTTAATAAAGGCTTTTAGCCATCTAAGATACAAAAAAAATAATCTACAAGATCAACTGATCCATATTAGTAGAAGTCGGCACCGTCCCTGAGACGTTGGCTGCATTGCCTCGCTGTATGGCAATGCTGATGCGTTGCGCTTTTTGTCCTGCGAAGCAGTTTGTAGAAATCGTTTGTAATCATAGTTGTAATCGTTTTTGATGTATTCACCCTTCGATTTTAATAAAGTAATTTTTTTTATACATTGCGTACATCATACTCCGGGTAATCTTAGTTAAAAAGTCCCAAAGGTTTTCGACTAGTGATACATACTTGATTTCGTGATGCAGTTGTTTATGGCTTTCCGAACTGAGGGAAGGTCGCGGGTTCAAGTCCTTTATTATAAACTCGAAGCAAATGATATATCATCGTAGTAAACGAAAGAAAACTGTCAGTCGACAAGAATGCTCATTCCCTCTTTATATAATTTCATTACCAGCATTACGTCTAACCGTTTCCCGCTTACTAAACGAGGTTTCGGTAGCTTTTCCGGAATTAAGGCACGCGTCGACTATAGCCGTTCCTCGTGCCACAAACTTCATGTTTTATACAACACGCGATACCGCGGGCTCCTTCACCCTTCGATTTTAATAAAGTAATTTTTTTTATACATTGCGTACATCATACTCCGGGTAATCTTAGTTAAAAAGTCCCAAAGGTTTTCGACTAGTGATACATACTTGATTTCGTGATGCAGTTGTTTATGGCTTTCCGAACTGAGGGAAGGTCGCGGGTTCAAGTCCTTTATTATAAACTCGAAGCAAATGATATATCATCGTAGTAAACGAAAGAAAACTGTCAGTCGACAAGAATGCTCATTCCCTCTTTATATAATTTCATTACCAGCATTACGTCTAACCGTTTCCCGCTTACTAAACGAGGTTTCGGTAGCTTTTCCGGAATTAAGGCACGCGTCGACTATAGCCGTTCCTCGTGCCACAAACTTCATGTTTTATACAACACGCGATACCGCGGGCTCCTTTAAAGGAGTCCGAACGGAAGCGCCTATACAGGGTACATATAGAGATACATATTATAGGGTAGTAATGTGCGCGTAACATACTCGTGTGTCTACGTGACGTGACGGTAGACATAAAGCAACCTTTTCTATGACGCGGAGTCGGAAAATGTACAGTACATTTTCCGACTCCGCGTCATAGAAAAGGTTGCGACAGTTTTCTTGCAAGATACATACTGTCTGCGAAACTACCTTTCTTTTATAGGAAGCACGGTGGCTACGGTACTCGAAAACGAAACGCTAAGTTTTCGTGCAAATGCAATCTTATACACAAGCGACTTATGAGTTGGGTTAGCTCGAAAACGAATCAAAATCATTGTTTTTCTCTTCCGAGTAGGCTCCTTTTGCATTTGCGAAAGACTGCTGGTAGATGTTAGGGTGCGTAAGCTGAAGACGCTTTGGGGCACATCAAGAGAGAGTAATGTCCAGCAGTGGACTAGCATAGGGTGATGATGTACCTACCTACAACCGTGCCGATATTGCAAACAATGGAATATCCATAGAATCGCTGATACTGCGGAAAACTACAAGATTAATTACCATAGTACATCAACGTAACCAGGCAAAAGGGTCATATCTTTCTAGAATACCAATCACGTAATGGAACAATGAAAAATATAAGTACTAAGACGCCATTGTCTGACATCTTGACGATGTTTATCGCAAGTCTAGATGTTAATTGCGAGGCCAAGGATGGGCTGGTAATAAATATTGAAACGACAACAACTCAAATGCAATTTTATATCTTTGACTTCCTCGGTGACGTGGTGGGCGAAGGTCCTTCTGCGATGCATGAGGTTGCGGGTTGGATTCCCGTCTAAGAGAAATATTTTACGATCTGAAAAAGAAAATAAACTTTAATATTAAACACGATAGTCAACCAAGATTCTCTAGTTTTTTTTTTTTCGAATGGACTTAAATGCTGTTGACCGCAGATGGCCATGACAGCGTTACCAGACTATAAAGATTCTCTAGCTGGATTACAACGACGTCTTTATAAAAAAACCTTACAATGTACATATGTGTGGACAAGTAGGAAATAAGTTAGAAAAATCCATCTGCAACATAAACTACGCTATAGAGTTGAAAAAGAACATAAATTGTCATGAATACCAGTTCCCTCAACCGCCATCGACCATAATTCTTGAACTGAATAAACCATAGGAGCTCACGTTCTTTACAGAGTTACCACTAAACTGACTAAAGGTTTCACATACGCTTCTTATGTTTACATAAAAACATGAACAAGTTGTGATTTTATCCGGTATGCAGCCGTAGTTGGGTCATAACATAACATAACATAACCCAAAAAGAGCGTGCCATACCTCAGCCAAAATTCAAATTTCGAGCAGGATGACAAGATATGATTTTCGTATGAGTGAGAAGCACAGAGCGATAGACGTGCTCCGTATTTTGCTCCGCCAAAACTGTTATGCCTAATTACAAGTTATTTACACAACTAATCGAAAAATTAAAAAGACGAAAACTAAGAAATTCTAGTACGTTTCTTGACAAAACAAAAATCCAACAAAAAAATGAGGTGGTTCCTGAGATAAATAGCAAAATGTGTGCAAAACATGTATTTTTCAAAAAATAAAAGTATCGAGAAAATTTTCACCAATCGTGTTTTTGAAAAGACGGAATCCAAGATAAAAGTTCGAATTATCATTTACCTAAATATGAAGGTGGTAGCTTTCACAGATTCTGAGATAAATAACGATTTCTAACTATAAAATTACATAAGGTACACTCTTAATACTGAAATTATACGTAACCTTTCGTATCAAAACTTTAAGAGACTACTGGTTTAAGAAATGCATTTCATGTTGTGCATCTCTGTATGTACTGTACATAGGAACATTAGGAACCTTCCAAATAAATATTAAATTAAAAATCTTATCTGTCATTGAACATTTTTACTGTACAAAAGGTTCATCTAGAACTTTTGAAACGAAAATGTTCGCGAGCGAACCTACAGAGTACTTACGAAACAACGCATAACATAATAGTTCCAATCACCATAATCCCGTTAAGTATACAAATAGTGATTGAACCGCCCAAATAAGCCCATAAATCCACAGTGCTACGTCATGTAATCGCATGGCATGGCATCATGTCATATTGTCATGTAAACCGAGCCGCTCCCAAACCTCGACCGTAGCATCGACGGGGCCGAATGAAGGCCGTTCAGTGCCCTGCGGTCACTCGAGACCTGATGACAACCTGTACGACGTGTTTACTATACTTTACTTACACACCAATGCACTCTCCTTGCTTAAGGCTCCAGTGGTGGATGAATATACAAACTTAATATCAAAATTATTTGTAATTTGAGCATATTTTCACCATGATCTGTTATTATTTGTATGAGAAAACTGATTAACTACTATTATCATACAAATTGTCACTTCTTCACGCAAAATTTCTGAATAGTTTATGCTGAAATGTATAAATGTAGGCTTTTTATCAAACACATCAGTTGCCATGGGATAAATATAAATTGAGATTGTGCTACACTTAGATTAAATCAGTAGTTTATTATGAATGTTTTTTAAGTTATTTTATACGGCTTTATAGGGATATCTATCTATACAACCTTTGAAGTTTCGTTCGATCGAAACAACACTAGCGAAAACGCGAACAAAAACTAAACAGTAATGCATCGCAGGCGCCTTAGTCGATATTCATGTTCTTCCAAAATTTAGCGTAACAACCTCTCTAAAATTAAAAACCCAAGCTTTTAGCTGCAATTTAAAGTAATGAAAGAAACCATCCAGACCGTAGTTACTGAAACGTTGAAATTAACGTAGATTCGGCAAAATCTCGTGCGCTTCAGTGTGCTCTATGCTTTATGTAATATGATTCACGGTCGCCTATTGTTTGCTAAACAATCGCTACCGTGCATGCATGCCTTTACTATGTATGCTAGAGAGTTTATGTATGTGTAATGATAACTTAGGATGTAGAATCGATTAGTTTAGATTTATAAAGATAAATATAAGTACATTTATTCATCTCCACAATAACAGCACAGACATAAATTAAGATAGACAAAGGTATACAATACAAAGTACAATAAGAAAGAATAATAAATAAATAATAAAATTAATGATTCAGGTAAGGCAAGAGTAGGAGAACATAAATTACTAAACAAATTTTAACAATCTGATACTATTAATAGATTTAAAAACTATACAATTAACATTTTTAGTTATATTTACATGACAATGCAGCCAAAGTGACAAAGAAATATCAAAAGAAATAGGTGCACTTACGGCATAACATTTACACTAGCATCAATAAAATGACACCAACGAGCTACTTATAAAAATGGTTTACGATAAGGGCGAAACTACATAACTGCTACCTTTATAAATTAAATGTAGAAAGAAAGAAAATATAAACCCGGCCTTTTTTTCTCGCTTGACTAATCATAACTGTAACACTATTATAATCTTCACACGCGCAGAATCAAAAGTGCATATTAAAATTTTAAAACGGACAAGATTTAAAAAATCATTAATAAAAGGTATCAAAACCAATTTCGAACGGTTACTATTTGCTCGGGTGATATTCAAATTGTTGATGTAAAACATTTTCCACTTTTATTTCTACGGATATATACCTAACATCTTGTTTACCAAAAATATCTTAGATTATAAGCGAGTACGCCAATGACGTAATAAGAAATGTAGCTTCATTGTAACCTACCTAGACATTTTCGGCAGGCACGTGCCTTCAGTGGGTAAGTTCGCTTCACATTACGAATGTAGACATTCTTGGCTCCTTGTCGTAGTTTATTATTTTGATATCGTGGTCGTGACTACTGTATTTGTAAAGCAGGGTACTCACTGGTGTTACGAGGTAATTTACCATTCGCAGCGAGTGTAAAACGTAACGCGGTTAAAATGCGTCTCGTTGTATACCAGTAACATAACGTCAGTACTCGGCTTTAGATGAGCATGATATGTAATTTTGTAAGCTGATTTTATAAATATAGGATATAAATTAGGATAAATCTTCGACTAGTAATAGCCAGTTTTTTTTTACAAGTCTCTTTATTTTGCGTTCCTTTTCTACCTTATTAAATAAAAGTCAATGGTGCTTTCTGTTTTAAGAGGACGCAATGCGCGCCATTGCGCAAAAATCAAGTTTTTGCTTAATTACAAGAAATTACACAACTTATGACGAAAATTACCTAATTTAATGATTAGTAATAATAAGTAATCAAAATAGTATTGATTTTTCTCAGTCATTTAAGTAACCAAATAAATATGATAAATTTTATGTCCTATTTTTTACCCGTAAGTACTGAAATCTTATTTAATAAACAAACCCAACACCTTTTTAACACTGGGTACTTCATTTAAAATATTGATATTTTATGATTTTACTACCATAAAAACTGGAACGTAATCCTTTACACACGTCTTTAGCCATTTACGCGGTTATTATGTAGTGAATAGCACTGACGGTAAAGAACAACAGAACCGTTCCACCTCAAACGAGAAATATTCGACAGTGGAATACTTTAGTAGATAAATCTATTTATAAAGTACTAGCGGCCCGCCCCGGCTTCGCACGGGTATTAAACAAAACATTCAGAAATTATACACACTAAAACGATAGGTTTCACAGTTTTCATACGGATCTTTACTTTTTTAACAGCATTAGGGTTTTTGACATTGACTCAACATTCCAAAACTGACACTGGCCGTAGAGAAAAAGCAAGCACCGTGCGCTATACAACCTCTTTTTCTATTCTGACGCGCCATAATAGAAAAAGAGGTTGAATATACAGCCCACGGTTCAATTATTGAATTTTTCATGCGGATCCCTAACTTTTTTGAAAATATTTTATAGCCTATGTTCATCACGGAAAATTAAGGATTCTAATGGTGAAAGAATTTTTTAACTCGGTCCAGTAGTTTCGGAGCCTATTCAATTCAAACAAACAAACAAACAATCAAATCTTTCCTCTTTATAATATTAGTACTAGCGGCCCGCCCCGGCTTCGCACGGGTATTAAACAAAAATTTCAGAAATTATACACACTAAAACGATGGGTTTCACAGTTTTCATACGGATCTTTACTTTTTTTAACAGCATTGGGGTTTTTGACATTGAATCGACATTCCAAAACTGACACTGGCCGTAGAGAAAAAGCAAGCACCGTGCGCTATGCAACCTCTTTTTCTATTCTGACGCGCCATAATAGAAAAAGAGGTTGAATATACAGCCCACGGTTCAATTATTGAATTTTTCATGCGGATCCCTAACTTTTTTGAAAATATTATATAGCCTATGTTCATCACGGAAAATTAAGGATTCTAATGGTGAAAGAATTTTTTAACTCGGTCCAGTAGTTTCGGAGCCTATTCAATTCAAACAAACAAACAAACAAACAAACATACAAACAAACAAACAATCAAATCTTTCCTCTTTATAATATTAGTATAGATACTTAGATAAAATTATTTTTTGTTTGCTAATCAAGTTGCTTAAGTAGAAGTTACTGGGTGTTTTACTGTGTTATATATTTGAGTTATATCCAGGGATCGGAATAGGTAGAGTTTTTAAGTACCAAATGACGTCATACACGCTAGAACGATAGCTTAGTATGGATATGTCTCATAATCTCGAAATTCATAATATATTAAATTAATCCCGATATTCTTCAATTTATTTACGTAAGTATTTCGAAACATTTATTTTTATTCTAAAAATATAATAATTTATATAAATATAATAAAAAACATGATTGATTCCTGCACGATATGTCGGATAGCGGTTTTTGTTTCTCAACAAAGCGTGTAGGCGTAAACTTTTTTATTTCTCTTTCTATTGTGTATATTCCTGCCTTGTAGCAGGCGGGGTGCGGGGTGGACGTTGGGGATGACCAGTTTGAAAAGAGATTGGATATATATAGGTACATTTTTGTTCACCCGTTTGTTTCGGTGCGTTGAGTGTGCTTAAATTATGGATCCACGCCATTCAAGTTACAAAACGTGGCTTTAATTAGCTTTTTTTGAGAAATTGAAACATTAAAAATATTTTACAATTCCCGATTCAGGGATTAAAAAGGCATATCCATGTTATGTTATCCTTGGCTTTTCACGTCATTAGGTACTTAAAAACTCTACCTATTCCGATCCCTGGTTATATCATACAGCTCATATACATAATGTCCAGCTGTGGACATATATTCGTCATACATTTTAATCATAAACAATAGAAATTTTAAATAGTAGATGTTCATATTAAACTACAACTTAAATCAAATGTTTTGGGTTGAACAAAGCAAAATACCTATTGGATAGAAAAATCTTGCGCCGAACGGGAGAGCACTTCTATAAAAATCTGTCAATTTAAAGCATTGGCTAAGTATTTTCTCATTTCACGTACGCCATCAGAAGAAACAAACGACTTAGCTATTGCTATGTTAAGAGACGTGTATAAGTAAGATGGAACAAAGCTAACAATACATTGTATAACGATGTAACGAGTAAAATCACAATTACGCCTGTCTTCACAACACTGAGGTAATTCAGATAATTGCGCAACGTAATCGCGCTAGCATCGCCATCGTTGACTTGACAATGATGGATGGATGGTCTTCCATTGCTTGCATCTTGTATGAAGTATTGACTAGATGAAGGGTTCTTATTTTCTTTATGCTTCAGTATTTAGTATAGAAAACAGTTCAATTTATTAACCCAGAAACATAAAAATTTGTTATGTAATAAAAAACAGGTCTTTTTTGAAATTCGTATTTTTTTGTATTTTACGTATTGTGTGTATATATATTTTATTTATTACGCCACCGTCTTTACGTACAACTGCTTCGGCTCTGGAAAAGACCGCTCTCAGCGATAAGGCTGGCCATTGTGCACCTTTGTAAAGTATTATTTTCCTGTTTTTGTAAACAAATTCTTCTTGAATAAAGTGCAATTGTATTGTATTGTATTTTTGATGATGAAAGTCAAAAATCGTCATCGAACAAATTTCAACACCTCTACAGTTTAGTTTTGAATCTGTTTACTTTCATATAAATAAATAAATAAATGTATTTTTAATAAGATTCTTCTCCCTAATTATATTACCATTAGATACCGCAAAATAGTTATAGTAAGGTATATAGTTAATTAAATATTTAATTATTACATTCGTCATATAAAAAAATTCCATACTCTATGAACCGGTTTGCTTATCACCTAGTTGCGTTCTGTTATCTTGTTAATGTTGTGTAATTGTTTTAGTGGTTACCTTAATTGTTTTTGTATTCACTATCTTAATTAAAATTTAACAGACACAATTAATTGTTTCGGAATTCTTTGCGGTCAACAAATTATTGTATTATGACGTGGAGCTACTTCGTTCTAATTCCTCTCTATCGTCATCAAGAGACCATAAGTCTTTCTATCAATATTTCCAAATGAATTTTCATATTTATCGTCAATATTTTATAGTGAGAAAAGTTCTACAATATTAAAATAGTACTTAAAATTTTTGGGAGCCACAATCTACCCCACTGTATACACCAATATCCTAATAGGTACCTGATTGTTTTAGTGGTCACGGTAATTGTTTTTGTATTCATTATCTTAATTAAAATTTTACAAACACAATTAATTGTTTCGGAATTCTTTGCGGTCAACAAATTATTATATTCTGACGTGAATATAAAGTTATGGCTAAAACAAGATAAATATAAAAGGTAAAAAAATTAGAGCTATCACAAACCGCCCAATACATTTTAGGAAAATATCTTGTTATTAAAAGTAGCTGCTACTTGATTGTGTCTCAGTAGATCCTAAATTTTCCCTAATGAACAAAGGCTATAGAATTTTTTTTATAAATTTAGGGATCCGCATGAACAATTCAACATTTCTTAAATAACCGTGCAAAGCCTAACCGCTAGTTGTTTTATAAGGTGCAATAAAGGTATTGTCTATATTGCACCAATTAATGATTAGTAATTAACGGGTATTTATCGCGTTTCTTCTTCCTCCTTTCTTTTTCTTATTTTCTCGACGTTTCAACAGGTTTGCACTCTGTCGTTGTCACGAGATGACAGAGTCATCTCGTGACAACGACCACGACAGAGTGAGAAAAGAAGAAGAAGAAAGGAGGAAGAATAAACGCGATAAATACCCGTTAATTACTAATCATTATGTGTTCAGATCGCGTAAGTTTCAAAACATTAATTGCACCAATTCCCTAAAAATAAGACTAAAAAGATGCAGCCCTAGCAACATGGCGGCTCTAGTCTAAATCAGGAATGTGCCTTAAATACCTGTATTTAAACCCATAACACAGAATATATCTTCAATACATCTTTAATCCAGTTTATATCCAACTTTATTAGTACGGTAGCCAACAAATAAAACAAGCGGTTTCAAAATAAGTCTGTAGATTTTTAGTTAATGCTTATAAATCAATTTCGAAATCATTGTGATGGCGTGATTTTGAAGTTTGCTAACTCAGGCCGTGATGAATTTAATTAATTTTTAATCAATAACCTTAATTTTAATCAACTTTCCTCAGTATCGTCGATTCTTGAATACCATGATCATTGAGTTTTATTGTCGGGTTTCGGTTTCGTTTCGACGCACACTGGATTGTGGAAAATCTAGTTATGGGATATATTATTATTACCTTTTAAAATGCGCAATTTTTGTCCGTTCAAAGGGTCGTATTTTTTGTTTATTTGATTTTGTGGGCGTCCATTATGTTGTATGGAGTTAACAATAAATATTTACATTATATAAACACGCAAAAGAAGGATACAATACAGTCCCGGTAATATAAGACAAGCAACAGGCTTGTTGAAGATTTCATTATCTAGCTAGAACTATCCATCACGGAATCCTAAAAATAAATAAACCTGAATTGGATAAGCTGACGCCAGTAAGTACCTACTGTTGTTGCTATTTGTATAAACTAGGACGAGTTGTTTCAAACGTACATATGCTCTAGAAAATAATAATATATATTAGGTTATAGAATGTAGGTATATGAGTAATCCATCCGTATATTTGTTCCAATTATTTATTCTAAAGGAGTGCTGCCCCGTTCAACCCACAAAATTTCTACCCAATATTATGCCCGCGCGGCTCCGCTGACGTAGTATCTTTATATAATTACTGATAGCACGTATTTATTTATATAAGTACCTTTATTTTTCGTAGTTTATTTTAAATTTAAGTTTCAAGAAAATAGGAATTGAGATTTATATTTTTTCATTTACATATATATTTTATGGTAATTCTATGTGTCTATGGTCGTCGCATGTTAACTAGCAAAATGACTGTCGTACACGAAAGCGTTATCGAGTAAATGGATGATAGCGAAAAAGATTCCTTTCATTTTATTACGCAATAATAAATAATGCCGGACAATTCACACAGCATCATCTAGCCCCAAGGTAAGCAGAGCTTGTGTTATGGGTACTAGATGACTGATATACATAATAGACTTTACGGATATCTGATGTATACATGGAAAAACTTAGATGTTTCGCGCACTGCATGATGTCTAAAAATGTATTGCAATGCAGCCAGCCTCTTGCCGACGCTTTCGACTAGTATGGAGCAGTAGAGCTACCTGTAGATTGTTTGAAACAGTCAGCTAATTTTTTTCAATTGTAACTCTTATTTTTGTTTCTTTCTTTATCGAAATTTTCTTTGATAGTAAAATATTCCTACAAATTTTTTCTGTTCGTGTAGACCAAAAATATTGGTAGATAGCCAAAAAAAACCTACGATGTCGCTTTCATGTTCATAATATTTTCAGAAGCCATCATCGCCGCTTCTGTTTATAACTTACATAATAATAAGCCATAAGATGTGTATTACGTTTTTTATTAGGTACAGTCAGGCGCATTAATATGTATTCATTCTAGTGCCATACTCTAAGATGTGCTTGTACTTACTAACGGAGGAAAATCGGTCGTTCCTTGACGACTGTGTGCATAATACTGTAGGTGTGCATATTGTACACATACTAAAAATAATAAGAATATAAATTTTGGTTACAAATACTAAAAATGTACTTCGATTTAGTAAAATTTACACTTTTTTAAAATATTAAATTGTAATGAACAATATTTTTTAAAGTAATCCTTCGGTATTATTTTACGAAACAAACTTAGGATCATTTTCTATTCAAAAGCCAAAAGAATCATTAAAATTTATGTAGAATCAGCGAACCCACAACCAAAACACATAAAGCCGACCAAAGAACGTCTTTTTTTTGTGTAAAACAAAAAAAATAACAAAAAATTTTTTTATACATAATACCTGTCAGTCGACACATCGTACATAATACAATACACGGATAGATATTATATTTTGTTATTAAAAACGTGTTAAGGTACTCTCTATGTGAGCTGGATTAATACATATTAATCCAGCTGACTGTACCAATATTTTTTCTTGCATCATTTATCTCTCGTTCACGAGCCTCTTCTGGCAGCGAGCCCAGACACTTTCGAGGCAAACCGCGGAAATAACACGAGCGACCTTTCTCGTCCTCACCTTTGCACTCCGAGAAATGGACTGGCTGAAATGAGTGGTTTTTTCTCATCATTTATTCACAAATTAATACTGCTTATGTCTTCAGTTCTAAAGAGTAAAAGTAAAAATATATTTATTTTGTCAGAACAAAGAGACAAAGAGATAGGTAAAGTTAAACTCGTGTTTACTTAAAAACGAAAAATTTGTTTAGTAGTTTTTGCGTGAAAGAGTAACAAACATCCATCCATACTTACAAACTTTCGCATATAATACTAGTAGGATATAAAGTTTATTACTTGGTATTTTTTCTGATTTCTCTTTTTTATAGTAAATAAATACATAAATAATGCTGGACAATCTACATAGCATCATCTAGCCCCAAGTTCAGACGGCCATCACATAACACTTCACACTAATATTATAACTGCGGGGATAATGTTTGTTATGCCACACCAATACTACTAAACAGATCTTACTAGTTTCTGCCTGGGGCTCCGCATGCGTTTTTCCGTCATATAAAACTTTTAATTAATCTAGTTCTAAAGCTACATATTACATATGTGAATTTTCACCCCGATCCGTTCAGAAGCTTTTCTGTGAAAATGCAATGGATATATTTCCATTATTATATGTATCTAAAATGCTTCATATTTGATGTTATCTATATATCCCTGGATGAGCGGCGTTCAGATCTGTCACATGTGTTATCTACTCGTTATCTTTCCTGTGTATGAGCGAATGTGATCGTTATGCCGACGATAAAAATACGATCACTCATATATTGGACTTTACTATCATTTTAATCATTTTTACGATACATTCTAACCATTAAATAAATAATGCTGGAAAATTCATTCAGTCTCACCTACTCAAGCTAAGCAGAGCTTGTGTAGGTACATAATTATATACGAGTACACAGACAGATACTTTTATTATACTTAGAAAACTACCAGAACTCCTGATCAAATATTTGCAGATCGTACAAATATTTGTCCCGAAGCGGGAATCGAACCCGCAACCTCATGCATCGCAGACGGACCTTCGCCCACCGCGCCACAGGGTCGTCATTGGTTTATAAACGCTTGTACACTGAAATGCTTCTTTGATCCCAGTAAGAATGAAATGTCAATGAAAATGCAGCGTTTTGAAAAACTAATTTCTATCCGCTGATGATGATGCTGTTTGCATTATTTATTGTTTCTATCCCATGCAACATTTAAACGCTATCTGTTCAGTCGCAGCATGAAGATGTAACACATCTGAAGTCAACACTTAGCTTACAGACTCGTTGCTAAAGCAGTTTTACATGTCATATAGACAGCTTAGTTAGGATAGATTGCAGTTTTGACACAAATACGAAAAAATTAGACTAGGTTAGCTTTCGTTCTACCCGCATTAATCTATGTTTATGCCGCCGCGGGATCGTAGAGTAAGCCCGAGTGTAGAATAGCCTAGGCGACCGCAAAACGAGTGCTGTTTTTTACTTTGAATACCTAATTATATTCATTCGACAAGGTAGCAATGGCAAATTAAGACATATTGTTGAAAATTTTTCGTTAAACAGCGGCATATGCAATTAAATGAATCGCGTCGTTTTGCAACCTACCTAGCCGTTCTGAAAAATTGATTCTAAAATCCGGCGGTGACATTTAACTACAAAAACTGTTAGATTTTTTTTTGCTTCAATGTTATTTGAAGTAGCGTTTCATTTATTTATCTAACACAGTAACAATTATAATTTTAGCTATAAAATATATATATCCTATCCGGACATAGAATTATCATTCCTTTGAGTAATTTTAGCTGCATTTAATATAATTATCATAGCGAACATAGTAGGTACCTAATTGCGATGATAATGTCATACTCGGAAGGGTATGACAACTTTATCGCGTGATTGCTTTGTCCTTTTGATATATTGACATGCATTTGGCATTAGAATATAATAGATAACGCTTTATTCTGAAAACTTCTAAGGCATTTGCACTTGAGACTATTGTACGTAGTTTTATATGACGATGTCCTATTAATTCAGGATGGTGTGAATGCTAGGCTTGACGTTCAAGTTATTTTAAATAAGGTGTAGGTGGGTATTGTAAAACGGAGGTAGTGCGCACATAGCTAATTGGCAATGTAAACAACGTTAGGAAATACCATCACGACCTTGGCAAATGAAATGTTATCCATCGTAGATATCATTTCATTTGCCTGTCTGACACAAGGTTGCCAGTATCAACCTTCATCAGGAATGTGCATTTTATGATCCTTATCGCTAAGGTTGCATTGGGTCTCACAATTTGTAAACTTTACTGGTGAGTACCTACCTGGTGCAGCGCATCAGCATTGACATACGAGGCAGTGCCAGTACAGATAGCCAGCGTCTTGGAGACGATTCCGATTGATATGAGACATGCCTGATAGGTTTAAAAAAATCTATACCTAGTACAGGTTGCCAGTAGAGGTAATATAAAAAGTAAGGATCAAAAGTTCTAAAAGAAGCTGTATTTAGGTCGTGAAATTAAAGTCCATACAGTCAAAGTATTGCTATCGTGTTGTTCCCTTTCACTTGGCTATCCTTCCAAATCAATATCAAACTTTATAAACCTCTGAATCAATCTGAAACTTCCCAAAAGTGAGCCGACACTGCTTCCTCAAGTTAGGCGCTTTCGTTAACAGGCAGAAGTTGAAAACTGAGTCGTTTAAAACTCCGTCCGACGCCTTTAAACTTTGTATATCGCTAAACGTTTCATTAATTCACACTTTGGCTATAGTTTCGGCTTTATAGCCACAATATGTTATATGTACCGATTGATCGGTGCTAAATATATCGAGAGATACTTCGAAAGGTCTCAAACTAATACAACAAAAACCTGAAAAAACAAATCGTATATCACATAAAACAATGGTTACAGGTTAAAAATAGAAATACCGTCTACAGAACTGCTAAAACTATGTCGCCGATGACAACGTCCTCATCCGAAGTTAAAGAGAAAGAGTTCAAAAATAAATAAGTTACGAAATACGTAGATTATTTAAGAAACAACCGAATATTACTAGCTAAATTAAGTAACTGGGTTTTTTAGAATTTTTTATCTGCCAATCTCTGTTGGAATGAATTTGTGTGGTGAATGGTAAATGTGTGTATTTCCATTTTAACTGATGTGTCTTAAGCCACTAAGACTAAATAAGCAAATAGTTTCTTCAGTGTAAGTCCTACATCAAACACCTTGTCAGTAAGCAAAACCACATGCTGTAACATAGCGGTACAAATTTATTCAAGAACTTAATCTTGAAGTCACAAAAGCCTCAGGCTTCTAGCTCCAAAGCGCCGTTCTAGAGCCTTCCGCGCTAAACTTAGAAGATTATCATATAAAATTTAGCCGAACTAAATTTGTCTAACACTTCAAACAGCCCTTTCGTTACGGCACAAGCCATTATGCAAAGTGGGGAGATGAAAAGCGTGTGCATGCATCTCAAACTGTGTGCACAGGTAATGGTATTAGGTGAAAGTTATTGACTACTACTGAGGGACATGGTGAATAATGTTATTGTCTTGAATACTGATGCGTAATTAATTCGAGAGATCATGCTAAATTTCTTCCAACCAACGTGATGCGTCAACGAAGTAAAAGGTATAAGAAAGTTCTAACTGAATTTAAATTGACGTTTCCTTAGAAAAGAGTTGCGCAAACGAAGCAAAGGTGTAGAATTACCAATAGAATGACAAATATTCCGCATTATTTATTCATATTCGTTTTCCTTAAAGCTTCTAAAGTAATTTGGAACATGATCAATATTCACCTTTATTTCGCATCATCTTCCTCTTATAATTTACATCGATTACTCGATTAGAACTCTACTTTAGTTCCACATAAGTAAGTTATACTTATGTGGAACTAAAATAGAGTTCTAGAATCTTAAAAAAACAACAAAACTCTTGATTTTGTTTTTCACTGTGCCTTTATTGGCGTTCAAATATCTAATACCTCGACTGTACCGCTACAAAAATCAACATCATCTTAAAATTACGAGCCATAATATCATCAATGCATATTTTTGTAGCGTACAGTCAAGATCTGCGACAACCTTACCTCAGTTACTGTAATTATTGTTGGCGTACTACTATTCGGTGACCAAGACTTTCCCCTATTTCTTCCAGTCACTATATCCAAAACGTCAACCACTTTTTAACATAACCCCATTGTCAACAGTCAATGATCCAGTTAAAAGAGCGAAAGGAGATGGACGAGGCGTTCAAAAAGGCGCAGAAGCCCTGGGCGAAGTTCCTTCAGAAGGTGGAACGAACCAGACTGGAGTACCACACGGCGTGCAAACAGGAGCGAACAGCGCAGAACCAGGAGAGGAACGCGGGGGGAGACAGCTCGCTTAGTCCGGACCAGGTAAGTGATCATATGCCGCGAAGCCGTGAACAATGAGTGTGGGTGGATGCCATTCGAATATTCGTCGTGTTTCCGCATCGCGTTCGCAAGTCGTTCCCGTAGGTAATGTCACGTACGTCAAAAGGAACCCTTAAACGATGACTTCGTTGTCCATATGTCTGTCTGTCTGTTTTTCAGAAACGCTAGGAATTTTTAAATTGGAATTATATCAATCATTTAGAAATGCAGTACTTTTAGCTATGACAAAATCGAAAATCGAATTATTAGTCGACGCATCCAAAAACTACGGCCGTTTATGCCGCAAATTTTGAGACATGAGCGAATCAAAACCTATAGGGGACTTCTCGTTGACCTGAAGCATGAATCTTGACAGAATCGTAGTTATTGACCAACAAGAGACGCCAAAGCAAATGGCCAATCAGCTCATGAAACGTGTTGACACCTACCATTAATCATGTTAACTGATAATCTTGATAATAGATAAACGATTTGTTCAGGGTTTAATAGAGCAAACTGTCATTTTAGTGCGTAAATTTGTAGGAATTTTAAATAATGTGTCATATTATCGTGTAAGCGGGTATTCAAGAATATAAATTCCGCCGTTCACATGAACCTATAAAGGCAAAATCCATTAAAAATTCTAAAAAAATATATCTTTTACGTTCTTTGTTCGTACTTTTTCTCATTACTGTATTTTCCGTGTTCGTGATATTACTAGGGTTCAAACTGAAAACCAGCGTTGATCCGCGAGCATACGTGGTTGAGTACAATTTGTACCTCTTTAGCCGACAAGGGCATTGTATTGTATTGTATTCTACCATATAATCCACATCATATAAAACCGTTTGTTTCTTTTTTTCTTGTCAAACCTATGTATAAGATTAATACCTGTTTATATGGCCAAATAAATGATGGCCAAATCCATTTTTTCACTATCTTACTCATAAAAATATTATGTTTTCGAATATATCGAAAAAATAGCTCACTCGAATAATATGTCTTATAATAAAAAATCTCGTAAGTAATAACCATAACGAATTGAACTCCACTTTATAAAATATTCCATGTGCGCTATGAACTACTTTCCAACAATAGGTTACATAAGCACGTACCTACTTATCGTAACTTATCGCCTGATTGACTTATCTATCTCGTATTCGATGCAAAGTATTCCAACGTCGTTTCTTGATACGTGTTTATTCTGATCTGAGACAGCTCTCTTGGAATTGTTCCTTGCGTGTAGCGAACACGACCACAATATATACCTTTTTGCACTCATATTTATGGATCAGTCAGTCGTTCATCTAAATATGGTATGATGGCAATAAGCTGGTGCCAAGACCATTTTGGTTTTCATGTTGGAGACACTTGGTTATAACGAATTACGTTTCTATATTTTAAGGTTTTCCTCATAATGTTGATATATGAGTTTCTTTACTGTTCTTTAGTTAACTTAGTCAGTTGTTAACGATACCCAGAGGTTAATTAGAGGAATAGACTTATTTATTATTTATGCAATTTAATTTGACATGGCGCTCATTAGGGGATGCCTATGTCCAGCTGTGGACTAATGTAGGCTTATGATGATGATGATACAGAGTTCCAAGACGTCAAAATATTAGACCAGACTAGATTTTTTGGTTGTCGCGACCGTTATAACCACGATTTTTTTATTTAATACAAAATAATAATAATAATGCTGGACAATCCACACAACATTTATTTAAATATAAAGGTACTTTGTCGCTGAGCGACCATATCGCCCTAGTAAGATAACAGACTTACCTACATATCAGTATATAATCTACATCTTCATAAACAATTTACCTAGCAACATGTTTGAAAATTTCGTGAATAACAAATAAAAGACGTTATCTTATGAATTTAAAACAAAATTCAGTTCGTACAACTGGCTTTGTCCAACAGAGGTGACGCCAACATGCCACGAGATTCCACAATTTTTATATTATAAAGGGGAAAGGCCAGAGCCTCGTCTGTTTGTCAGCAGGGTGCACCACGTGCAGGTACAGGTTGGCTTGGGGTCCGTAACAGTGGGACGAAACAGGCTAAAAAAAGGGGAAAGATTTGCTTGTTTGAATGTTTGGATTGAATGGGCTCTACTACTAGACCGCATTTAAAAATTCTTTAAACATTTAAATCCTACATTATCTACTGATAAAATATATATTGAGCTATAGAATATTTTCAAAAAAAAATGTTGTGTTGTAAAAATTAATGATGTTTGAATTTTGTGTTAAATATATTTGTGCGAATCCAAGGCAAACCCCTAGTATTCAATTTTTCCTAAGTCAGCTATAATGAAATAGGCTTGCTCAGCATCTATCATTATCATGAAATGTACTGACCGTTTCCTGAGGAAACAACTGATCAATTTATATTTACGAGTGGTGTGATAAATTCCAATCAGAATAGGCAGGTGTCTCCTAGAAATCACCGCTGTTACAAAGTATAGAGACTTGCTGTAATAATAATGGTTATGAATAATCGTTTTCCTTGTATAATATATAAAAGAACTGCCTTGTATAAAAGTGCTGATGATCTCAAACATCCGCATAACGTTCTTGTGGAATAAGGTATTCAGATTCAATATCTTTATTTCTTTAGGCTTACAAAATGAGCACCTAGCATAAGCACTAGGTACGTATGTTGTCTAGGATATTTTATCAGTAGATATGACACGAGTGCCTTTATCAGCTACACTTGGCACCTTGCGATGACGCAACCTCTACTTCGGAGATTCTGAGATTCCTTAATAGATTACATAACTTTCAACATCATATGCTGAATTCTAGAAACATCTGAGCCCACAGCACAATGCTATGTCTTCAGGTGCTGTTCGTCATTTTTGTTACAGAGTAGTCATATCCTAGGACCTATTAGATATCATACAATCTCATAGTCCTAAATGATATTCAAATGTGAAATTGAAGCCGTTTCCTGTACCTATTATGATTCCTAACGGATTTATTGTCCAGCTTCGGCGTTGCGGAATGCTTGGGTGTACACTGTACTTAGATGATAAGATTTTTTAAAAATAATGTTGTAATGTAGATGACATAATATATTTTGTTTCTAAGTGTGCTTGCTCTGGCGCCTGACGCTTTTGGTAGAACCACCCAACTCTGTCGTGATGGGTCGGAAACACATAAATAGATACCAGTTATTGTTGTTATTTGTTCGAGATTAGGGAGTACTTAGGTTAAAGGTATGAAATTTATAAATTTTTCATCATCATCATCATCATCATCAGCCCATGTCAGTCCACTGTTGGACATAGGCCTCCCCTAATGAGCGCCATAGCGCCCTGTCTTCGGCTTGTCGCATCCAGCATCTGCCAGCAGTCTTTCGCAGATCGTCATCCCACCTGGTCGGAGGGCGTCCTACACTACGTTTACCGAGTCGCGGTCTCCACTCAAGAACACGTTTGGCCGGCCCACTGCCACTTCAGTTGGCTAATTCTCTGAGCTATGTCGATGACTTTAGTTCTCTGTCGGATGTATTCGTTACGAATCCTATCCTTCAGAGAAACTCCGAGCATAGCTCTTTCCATAGCGCGCTGAGCGACTTTGAACTGGTGGACCAACCCTATCGTGAGTGTCCACGTCTCAGCTCCGTAGGTCATGACTGGTAGGACGCACTGATTAAAAACTTTCGTTTTCAAACATTGCGGTATGGATGACGAGAAGACTCGACGTAGTTTTCCGAACGCTGCCCAGCCTAGCTGGATCCTCCTCTTGGCTTCCTTCTCGAAATTGTTTTTACCCAACTGCAAAATCTGCCCGAGGTAAGTGTACTCAGAAACAATTTCGAGAAGGTGGCCATGTACGATCACCGGTCTTGGATCAATGTGGGCATTGATCATGACTTTGGTTTTATCCAAATTCATGCCAAGACCGATACATCGGGAGGCTGAAGCTAGACTGTCCAGCATCCGGTTCAGCTCCTCTAGCGACTCCGCCATTAAGACTATGTCATCAGCGAATCGCAGGTGTGAGATGTAGTCGCCGTTTATGTTGATGCCCTTGTCTTTCCAGTCCAGCGTCTTAAACATATCTTCCAACGCGCTCGTGAACAGTTTCGGGGATATGACATCCCCCTGCCTCACTCCTCTGCGCAGTTGGATCGGTTTAGTCTGCTGGTCCTGTACTCGGACACTCATCGTAGCGGCTTCGTAGAGACATCTCAGCACCTCGATATAACGATAGTCTACTTGGCATCGCTGTAAGGATTGTAGAACAGCCCAGGTTTCAACGGAGTCAAAGGCCTTCTCATAGTCCACAAAAGCCAGACACAGGGGCTGATTATACTCTTCGGACTTCTGTATAATCTGCCTCACTGTGTGAATGTGGTCTATGGTACCATATCCTCCGCGAAACCCAGCCTGCTCCGGTGGCTGAAACTCGTCGAGTCTCCTGGCGAGACGGTTCGATATAACTCGTGAGAAAAGCTTATAGACGTGACTTAGGAGCGAGATGGGTCTATAATTTTTAAGAAGGGTTTTATCTCCCTTCTTAAAAAAGAGCACCACCAAACTCCCACTCCACGCCTTTGGAGTTCTCCCACTGTGAAGGACGGCGTTGAAGAGGCTCTGTAACTCCTGTATAACAGGGTATCCTCCAGCTTTCAAAAGCTCTGATGTTATTCCGTCCTCACCGGGGGCTTTTCCATTTTTAAGCTGCCTCAGAGCTAACACGATCTCGTCTTGACTGATGTCTGGCAGTTCGTCGGTATAGTGGCGTATCAAGGTGGCTCTAGAATCGTGGTCGTCTCGTTGGGAACGGGGAGCATGTGCAGCGTATAAACGGCCATAAAAGTCCTCTATCTCGGCCGATATCTCCGGCTTCGACAAAACGGTCCTTCCGTCGTGCGTTGAAAGCTTCGTCAGGTGGCTCCTTCCAAGCTGCTGAGTGAATACTTTGGACCCTCGGTTTCGCTCTATCGCCTCTTCAATGAGGCGTGTATTAGAGCTCCGAAGGTCGCGTCGTACCATCTTCGCAATTCGCTTGTTCAGGTCTGACCTCTCTGACGAAGTCGCTTGGGTGGTTTCCCGTCTTTTTGTCATCAGCCCAAGAGTCTCATCCGAGAGTTTGGACTTCTTACCAGTACGCTGCTTTTTGCGAAACTTGATGCCCTCGTCCCTCAGCGTTTCTACCAGATTGTGTAGGGTCTCGTCAGCGTCATCAGTGGGTTCCAAGGCAGCGAATCTATCCCCGAGAAGCTGCTGAAACTTCTCGGTGCCCGCCATGATTTGGATTGGGTTCGGTCGGAGCGTGGACTTCACCAGACGGTTTCTTTCAAGCTTCAAATTTATATTCAGAGAGCCTCGAAGGAGTCGGTGATCAGATCCGGTATTGAACCTGTTGATCACTGAGACATCTCTGAATATATGCTTGCTATCCGTCATGATGAAGTCGATCTCATTTTTTGTCACAGAATCGGGACTCCGCCATGTCCACTTCCTTTGGGGCTGTTTCTTAAAGAAAGAGTTCATTAAGAACAGCCCCTCTTTCTCAAGGAAGTTGACGAGCATTTGTCCCCTGTGATTTCGAACACCAAAACCATGCGGGCCTATTCGGGATTCGTTGCCAGTCTGGGTTCCCACCTTGCCGTTAAAGTCCCCCATAACAACGTTGAAGTGAGCCTTGGTGGTGTGATGTAAGGCTTTGGATATGTCTTCGTACATATCCTCCACTTCATCATCCGAGTGTGTCGAGGTCGGTGCGTAAACCTGAATGACCTTCAAGCTGTAGCGCTTAGACAGCCGAAGGATCAGGTACGCTACCCTGGTCGACACACTGGAGATTTCTTCGACGTTGTTAGAGAGGGCCTTATTGACGAGGAAACCTACGCCACCCTGGGATGTTTTATCACCCTCACGAAAGTAGAGAAGATGGCCCGAGTCTAGGGTTACGGTGTCCTCCCCCTCTCTACGGACTTCACATAACCCTAGAACATGCCATTTAATGTTCTCTAACTCCACTTCCAACTGCGCTAGATGGTGATCAAGCCTCAGAGTGCGTCCGTTAAACGTTGCCAGGGTCAGTGTGTGTGGGGTGTGGTAGCCTAATGTAGCCCGGTGATTCCTAGCACCCCCTGCCCCGCCGTTACCGTGGCCGCTACCATGGCCAGGAATAGCGAGGCGGCCGGGAACTGGGGGCCATTTTGTGGCGGTTCTTGTCATTTGGGGGGTATTGCCCATAATCCCCACGCTGGGCATGCGGGTTGGGGATCGCAGTTTAGTGGAGTAGTTCTGCAGAGGGCGCTGCTGCCCGCCCCCCGGTGTGTTTCCCTTAGTCGCCTCTTACGACACCCACGGGATGAGTTGGGGTGGTGAAATTCTTTATTATGCCGTCACCACACGACATAGTTGGGGTGGTGAAATTTTTCATAAGATGCTGTATTTACACATGTAAGTATATTTTTTTTATTGAGATAAACACGCTGTGCCCACACGCTAAAATTAACACACAGATAAACACACGCTACGGTAACTATGAATAACGGTTTTTCGCTCCATATGTGTACTATCTTATAGTCGATTAATCCGCATTTCGTTCCTTATAGTACCGTAGTCGGGGCCCCTGTTCCCAATTAATACCTGAACGTGTGATTAAAAGACGACCTCGCTCCGAAAACCGTTTTCAAAGAAACGTTTCAAGTTATACTGTCGAGTAATTTTCTATTACAGTAAATGTCAAATCTATCATTGATAAATGGACGTTGATTTTAGTGACAAATTAGGTTTTTGGGGAATGAAGTAATTATCCATAGAGTTATGTTAAGGAAAGGCGTCAGGATTGGATTAGATGTCTGTGATGAAGGTTCTTGGAAAGTATCAAGCTTCTAAAGAAGCGGTCGGCCCCGACTTCGCACGGGTATTTAAAAAAAAAAATTAATGCGGATCCCTAATTTTTTTGAAAATACTCTATAGCCTATGTTTATCAGGGAAAATTTACAATTTT
The DNA here is from genome assembly GCA_963931895.1 of Eupithecia pulchellata. Lineage (NCBI taxonomy): Eukaryota > Metazoa > Arthropoda > Insecta > Lepidoptera > Geometridae > Eupithecia > Eupithecia pulchellata. Next base: position 2,889,195 of record OZ007534.1, on the reverse strand, counting down.
AATGGTGAAAGAATTTTTCAAATTGTTCCAGTAGTTTCGGAGCCTATTCAATTCAAACAAACAATCAAATCTTTCCTCTTTATAAAATACTAGCGGTCCGCCGCCGGGTATAATTAACAAAAAATTTCAACTTTCATGCTGAACCCTAATTTTTCATCACGAAAAACTAAGGATACAAAAATGAAAGAATTTTTAACGGCCTAGTAGTTCTTCGGAGCCTATTCAATTCAAACAATCAAATCTTTCCACTTTATAATATTGGTATAGAGATAGATTACTCTATCGATGTACTTTCTAAAGCAGTGACACGCAAGGTTCTTCAGTATATGAAGTTTCCGTAGATCGATGGTAAGAAGCCCACATTCTGGTCAAAGACCTCCAGAACTCTGGATCGATGTAGCACACATGAAATTAACCTGTCGCCGTCGAACCATAGTGTTCTGCATATTTAATATGAAACCTGAGTCGTAGCAATAAAATATTATTATTTTCTAGCCAACACGGCTAGAAAATAATAATATTTTCTTGCTTACTGTTGTTTCTTTCAAACGGTTTGTTTAAATATACTGTACGAGTACGTACATCGTGCATTGCCCTAATTAATGTCAACCGCGCATTTACGCCAGTCATCAATTTTAGCAATACTTTTTATTATATTCAGTTCGCGATCAGCTGTCAATCGACTCACGCGTCTCACTATCATTTCATTAGTAACTATAGTTTATCGTTAAATATATCAGTTAAAATTTATCTCCTGGTTTTTCTGATATATCCAGCTTAGTTACTAGTTACCTGGTGTACGACCGTACATATACTTTCAGGCCTATATTAAAAGTTGTACCACAGATAATATTAATTATTCCGATATTTGGACATCATCATCAGCCCATGTTAGTCCATTGCTGGACATAGACCTCCCCTAATGAGCCATATTAGACCAACTTCTACCGAAATAATGTAAATATTACTCTTTGCAGAACACTGGAAGATGAATCAATAAATAAAACTGGACAAATCACACAGCATCATATACACAGCCCCGATCTAAACAGATATTGTGGTATGGTTACTAGATGACTGATATACTTAATACAATATATTACATAGATGGATATTATACATAGAAAACGACTCGAATACCCGGAACAAATATCTAGAGATCGACGCCGCAACTTCTTTCGAAGCAGGCGGACCTTCGCCCACCGCGCCAAAGAGATCGTCAATTACTCACAAAAATTAAAATTTCACATTTCGCAACGGCATGAGTCGTCTTCAAAACTGGGTTATTCTGTATCTCCAATTTGTGATTCATCCCTTTCATGTAGTTCCGGTTGGACTTATAAGTGAAACGGAATTTGCAATTCCAATGTTATTTTAGAAGCAGGGCAGGGTGCCGTCCTCGGCGTGATTGGGTTGATATCTCACAACCCTGTTCTATCGAAGAGATAGAGCAGGATCTTGGATTTTCACGGATAAGCTATACCAACAAGAAATCGTATTTGCTCTGAATTTCCGGGAGTTGTCAGTTGCGGGTAGCTTATCCGCGTCTGCAAATACTTGGTCTAAAATAACCAATAGGTTATCGATGATTTCACAAGGTCGATTCTTAATGGCGATAAGGCCGCCTATTGTGCAACTGTTTCTGTGTTAACGATTATCGAACATTCTTTTGTGAAGGAGTGCGCTGACTCCGCTATACAGTTTTCAACTTTTGTATATTCTCGTAAATCTAGTTTATATTTATTTTTACAAAGTACTTCGCGAGCAATACTGAATGAATTTGTGGTGAGAACCTGTGGTGTGATGTTTCGCACCATTCGATTACAATGCTCCAAGAACAAATTTTAAATGAATTATAAGTTCCGACACGACACGAAGACGTCGTTATTGCACTGAATTTAAAACATAATAGCGACATTACATGGGCAATCGTCAGTTCAACAGACCTATTAGAGACACAATGCTTTGACCCACTAAGGTTGACACAAGATGTCTTTGTTGAGCTAACCAGTAGCGTGTTTATTTGATACCTCGTAAAGGGGAACAATTGTTGGATTTGTTGGAATGGACCTTATTGATCAATGAATAGAATTGCCGAAGACGCTCGATTCCGCCCTCGGGACTGTTTGTACGATCTGCAGATATCGTCTGTTGGTTGTATAGTAAAAATGTGTATCTATCTATGTAATGTATTAAGTATTCAGGATATCTAATACCCGTATCAAAAGCTTCGCTTCGATTGGAGCGAGATCAAGCCGTGTGGATTTTTCAGCTTTTTATTTAGTCTACTAGTAGATGTTTTAATAAAATAATATATTATAATATTAATATAACAAAAAGTAGAAACTTCCTTTACTTTAGCATTATTGTCTGTTTGTAATGTTTTCTTTCTTTGTGGTGGTATTATCTATCTAAAGTATTTTCTATCTATCTGACTTTACGCTGTACATGACATTTACACAGATGATTTACAAACAGAAGAAACTGACGTTTACGTTACCCTCCACATAACGATTTCAAGGCATCGTTTCCAGAAATTTCAATTCAATCATTACTGTAGTAAAAATGTGTTTCTTTCATTCTTCATCTCAACTCAATATGATTGTTTCCGGACGATAACCATGACCGAATAATATAAATAAACTCGTTTATTTCTCCACTTTCCTCCGCCCACGAGTATTTGCTAAACTTAAACATCTCTCACCAATGTAAAATAAATTTGTAAATTCTTCTCTGCGCTATACAAAAATAGAGCACTCTAAGAAAACAAGCAGGCGCTTGCTGACGTCATCTGTAGCGAGGTTTTGGGATTCATGAAGAGTTGATTTGATACTCTAGCTAGTAGAATATAATCAACTTACAGATTATAAATAACATGAAGAAAAACCTGCAGTTAAGTCAGTTTATAGAATCACTAGAGGTCCGCCTTACTTCGCACGGGTTTAGGATTCGAATGGTGAGAATTTTTCAAATCGATCTACTAGTTAGTTTCGGAGCCTATTCAATTTAAACAAACAATCAAATCTTTCCTTTTTATAATATTAGTATAGATTCATTTTTACAATATTCCGAAATCTGTGTACTGTTGTAGCTGGTGGAAAATATTTGCAGACATGTATCTATAATAATGTATTCGGCAAATTAATGATTAGATTTGATTTGAGAAAATTATTCTGTAACAACATCCTATAAAACATGGGCATCTACCTAGCTTTCACAGATTTTTATGTCGTCATCATATTTAATGGGTAAAGGTCGTGTGTCCATCTTGGTGAGGAAGCTGTATGTCAGCATCACACAGCTTCCTCACCACTATCTATTTGTTCCGGGTATTCTGGTCGTTTTCTATGCATCATAAAAAGGTTTATCTATTTAATATAATGTATTATGTATATCAGTCATCTATAGTACCTATAACACAAGCTCTGCTTAGCTTGGAGCTAGTTTATACTGTGTGGATTGTCCAGCATTATTTGTTTATTTATTATCTATCGTGTTGTCTCAGTAGCAGTAAAATGGGTCCCGATAACGAACAACTGCATAGCAGACCATCGAGATTTAAAGACAAAACATATTAAATAAAATATCACATCACCAGCCTATAATAGTCCACTGCTTGGACATAGGCCTCCCTTAATGAGTGACATACTCCCATAATCCACACGCTGGGTATGCGGGTTGGGGATCGCAGTTCAGTGGAGTTGTTCTGCAGAGGGCGCTGCTGCCCGACCCCGGTGTGTTTCCCTTAGTCGCCTCTTACAACACCCACGGGAAGAGTGGGCGGTGAAATTATATGGCGGCACCACGGCAAATTTTATATATAAATGGAAATACTTCAAGCCATTCAAATATCAGTAATTTACCATTGAAATATCCATCAGTAGCATGCATATTTCCAATCCGTGTCTATACACGTGGCGCTAATGTCGGCTAATGGGCTGGATAATGATATAGCCGGCCGTTCTGATTAGTGCCTTGACCAAATAATTACACACTGCTCACTGCTTTTGACCTGTATTACCACTGTTGAATCTAGAGCGACATTCTCTTTACGCGCAAAATATTTTTAAAGCCACCTTTACTTACCCTATAGCTCATGAGCACACATCCACTGGTGCTTGAGGTTGAGGTATGTTCAGCGGTGGATTTATTTGAATTAAGGTGGTTATGGATTTGGGGGAGGCCTTTGCCCAGCAGTGGGACGAAACAGACTAAATAAAAAAAAAAGGTGGTTATGGCATGACCTACATAGACAGTCTGTCGATACGAGACATCAATTTAAAACATACAAACCAAACATGCAGAAAAAACATAACAGACGCTTAACAATTTAAAGAAATTATTACTTAGCAACCAATATCTGCTAAAGAAAAGCAAATTTTGTTTTTCTCTTAATAAAAACATTGACTATTCACCTACGATTACCGATAAGAGATTGATACGCAAACCCTGACACAAAAACGTCGTCATCGAACCCTTTCAGTAGCGGCCATTTTCCTCCGCCAATCATTTCAATTACCGCATAAGCTATTACGAATTAACTCGAATCCAGCTGCGGGATTTCAGTCATTATGTACAATCGCGTGTTAAGACAACCGTGACATACAAGTTGTGACTCTTACGACCGCAATATAAAGGAGTCTTTAACGGTAGTTTGTGTAAACTTTGAATGTAGACAATAAATTGGGGCATCGTTAGCGTATTGGGAAAGCGCTTGGAACAAGAACATCTACACATTATGCGCGATTTAATCGTTTTTATGTCCCAAAACCCATTCTACTGGTCTTAGGTGTACTGAAAGAGGCTGAGAGCGAACTGTGAACATAATTCGTGCGACTAATGCTTGAGTTAAAATATCTGTACCTTTATACACCAAACTGTAGCGTCATACTGTTGGGTAAATGTTCTCCCTATTTTTTTCCACTGAAGACAGTCTCGAGCTATCTTCCACCAGTGATCCTTACTACTAAGTGCGCCGTACGTCTTACGCCGTAAAGGGCAATGCAAAGCTAACATTGTTTTGGCGTTCAACGCTTTCGCTCTGCTAGACATTTGTTCATGTGCTGTTAAATTGCGACCGCGCTGTTGCGCGAGAGTGGCTGTCAAAACAGAGACAAGTGCGTTTGTTTGATTGGTTCGGTTGCGTTTGGCGTTTTTATGTTGTTTAACACCGTAATAGCTGGGAATATTTGTACTGTAATATTAAATTGTAAAACACTCCGAAGACGAATCTATATCTGACGGCTTCAGTCGCGCGTTGGAGCGGGCGAAGGTCCGTCTGTAAGAAGGTTCCGGGTTCGATTCCTCCCGCCTTTGGACAAATAATAGTACGATCTGCATACATTTGTGCCCGCTGTTTTGGGTGTTTTCTACGCATAACAAAATTATACATAGCAGATATCTAATTCTCACAACAAAAGCTCTGGTTAGCTTGAGGCTACATGATGCTGTCTGAATTGTACACCATTATTATTCATACATGCTGCACAAAGACTTCCTGAATTCTAGAATCATCTGGGCCCATCACACTATGCGACGACCGACGTCTCAAATGCTGTTCGCCATTTTGTACAGTGTTCTCCTAGTCCTTTTATAATACATAATCAAATTCATTTATTGATCTATAACTTTGATTTGACATGGGTCAAAGCTGCTGCGGATGAGTATTTCCAACGTCTCATGCACAGTCGAAACCTACTTACGTTAACCCTTTCAGTGTCTGATAATCACTTAAAACACGAAAAACACAGATTCCAAGAATGAGAACGAGTTCGTGTATCTCATTTGATGATAAAGACCTGGAACCGTTACGTCTTTCCACGTCAACAACTTCACCCCTTACCTAAATTAACAATTGTTCTGCTTCTCGCTTTAGGTTCAAATATTGTTTCAAACTCTACTCCAAACTTGTCTACAACGTGGCAATTAAAAGTTTCCCTCAATATTCATTCACAAACTTCGACGGACGGTGTCGACGTCGACACGTTGTTTTCACGGCAAACTTTGATATACCATTGATAGTTTCACTGAATTTTGCTTTTTGAAAATGTTTCCTTTTCTCCGTATATCAGTATTCAGTCTGCACGGCGGATTTCAAGAATATTAAAAAAACGTCGGCAGGTATAGAATAGAATAGAACTACCCAAAAAGTCAAATTTTAAAGTAAACTTTACGATAGTATACTTCTAATTAATTTATTGATAGTAAGTACAATATTAAATAAAATACGCTAAGTAGCATTATTAAATAAAAAAATCGTAAATATGGGTACTTTTACTAAACGATTACGTGTTAACTTTAACAACTAATAATCTAAGTGCTTATTTTGTAAGCCTAAAGAAATAAAGTTATTGAATCTGAATCTGAATTGTTTGCTTGTATGAAAAATAAATTGAAAATTTTCAAACCACACTCAAATTAACGAAGTGACAGTATACAGAGCGGAAGTTCATTATTTTCGAGGGTGTGCGATCTGCCAGTCAGTTCAAAGCGTGAATTTTTTGCTAGAGTTTTACTGGTGTGTTTGAAACAGTCCGATGAACCGTTTACCCCCTTTTGACGACACGCTAGGTTCACTGGGCAAATTAGACACACTTTAAGATTTTTTGATTAGGGTAAAATCTCCAGATATTTTGTGCTGTATTCGATGAGTGGTCATAACAATTCTTTCCCCTGACGTTGTTCAGCACAAAGCTGAGTTTGACCCCTTTTTGAAAGAAAGAAAGAAAGAGAGAAAGAAAATCATTTATTTGGTTCACAAGAAAGAAATGTTTAAGATGTAGGTATCTATCTGTTTTGGCAAAATAAATTCATCTTTCTTTCTTGGCTATAGATTTCAATAACTTTTTTCATTAGGCTTACAAAATAAACATTTCATTTCATTTATTTATAAGATAATGGATAAACTTTTAGAAAGGTCAAATTTCAAACAATAAATTATGATGAAATACCTATAAAATGTGATTTCGTTTTTTTTCCGATAGTGGAAGAATTTAAAAAGGAACCACTAGTGCACTAATATATTGCTAATGTGTCTAATACATGTTTTTTGCCCAGAGTTATGAGAAAGATTCGTTTATCTAATGTGATTTCTATATATTTTCTAAATATTATTAATCTCGCTTTCCTCATTTCCTCATTTATCTTTCGTTTACCTGCGTTAATCTAACCAAATATTTTCTCTCCCTGATGAAGCTTTTCACCCTCCTCTCATATTAATTAGGACAGAGGAGTACCCTCACTTCGTATTCCGTTTGTAACTGACCCCACATACCCCATAGCTATTCGGATATAACATGTAGAATAGGAGATATTGTGAATATCTCCAAACATATGAACAGTAACCTGCCTTTGGTAAATCTTTGACGGTATCAAAAATAACGTCAAAAAGTGTTAAACAAAAGTGGCAAAACAAGTTTTCTTGATATAAAATTCGCGGGCTAAACCTTTGTAACAAGGAAAAATAAATAACTAAATTAGATCTAGTATTTACAATTAAACTAACTGAAGCAAATATTCTATAGGCGGTTCTACTGATACTTATCAATCAAAATCAGAAGTCCACAAGACACTGGCTACTTCTTTGACTGTATGGCAATATTGGCAATTATGATTCGCTGCGCCAGATACTGGCGAGCTTCAACCAGACGCTCAGATATCTATACTAATATTATAAAGAGGAAAGATTTGATTGTTTGTTTGTTTGTATGTTTGTTTGTTTGAATTGAATAGGCTCCGAAACTACTGGACCGAGTTAAAAAATTCTTTCACCATTAGAATCCTTAATTTTCCGTGATGAACATAGGCTATATAATATTTTCAAAAAAGTTAGGGATCCGCATGAAAAATTCAAGAACTGAACCGTGGGCTGTATATTCAACCTCTTTTTCTATTATGGCGCGTCAAAATAGAAAAAGAGGTTGTATAGCGCACGGTGCTTGCTTTTTCTCTACGGCCAGTGTCAGTTTTGGAATGTCGAGTCAATGTCAAAAACCCCAATGCTGTTAAAAAAAGTAAAGATCCGTATGAAAACTGTGAAACCCATCGTTTTAGTGTGTATAATTTCTGAAATTTTTGTTTAATACCCGTGCGAAGCCGGGGCGGGCCGCTAGTCAGTATATAAAATGGACCATCACAGATAGACAATAAGACAATTATCAACTAAGAAAATTACTACTATAGAACGAAAACAAAGTTATAAGAAAGATAACTAAGTAATAACAAGAATTAACAAAACAAACAATAAAACAATTAGTAACCTACCATTTCTATAAATTACCACCTAACAGCTGAGACGAGAGTTCTTTGTAGGACGTCCCCAATACCAGCGTTGCGTTGCGTAACATGGTTCCATTCAGTTGATGCTTGCTTGGGTACCAGGTGCATGGGCAAACCGGTTGGAATCTTGTCGCGGTAAGGTGCCCCCTGTGACCGACACGTGTTTCTGTCTGACATTTGGTGTTTGCCACGTGGTTTCTGATGAATTGTTGGGTGTGCTACTTTAAAATCTGTTTAGGTCCTTCAGATATGTTTTTCTACGTATCTGTTACTTCTAGGTGCAAAATAGTCCCTATAAATATTAAATTTTTATTAGCAACAGAACATAAGTATAAGGTGCAATTGTAAGCCATAGAAAATATGAAAATGTTAAATGCCTTTTCTATATCATTTACATAGCTAAATGAGAAATAAAAGGCATATAAAATTTCTTTATCACTCCTCGCTCATTAATAATTTTTACACTCATTAAACTGAATTCCATCTAATATTTATATCGTCGTTAAAATCGTTGTACAAAAGTCATAAAATCGAGTATTTTAATAGAAGAAAAGCTATAACTAACATGTACTCGTAATTTAAGACAAACATTACATAAAGACTTGGAAAGCTATAAATTCGGAGACAAAAGATTTTTCGGTTCGTGAGCCCAGCGTGACCTTGACACCGCTTCTTGAGAATCCGTATTTCGATCGGCGGCCGTGACCCAGCCGCACTAAAACCGGAAAATTCTTTGAGACGGTCAAAATTCAGACACATTTTTTTACGAAGATATTGAGAATGGTTTCATGATGGATCAGTTGAGTTGTATATCAGTTGAGTGTGTGTGTTTGTTTGCAAATAGTCTTTAGTTAGCTCAATTGTTTCTATTGTAAATAGTATTTCTAATTTATTTTATATTATTATTTATTAATTGAACATTTCTTTGTTAGTGAAGTGTTTACCTTCAAAAAATAGTACCTATTCGTATGTTAAGTTTAGAAATACGACGTCTTTTGTCGTGACGTGATTATTGAACTAACAGTAAGTATTATCAAGATTAAAATTTATTTACATCAGAAATGGTGGCATTCCAGATAAGACTTAAAGAATTTTCAGATTTCAAGTTAGGGCGTGATGAGAGCGTCTACGAGATACGTGCCATAATTAAATAATGGTATTCATCTTGCTAGCTAGATGATTAGGTTGTATGTGAAATTGGTACATGATCTTACAACACACAAGAGATTATTGTTGTACACACGACACCCACTTGTGCAAATATGTCCTGATAAGTACCTATTTATTTTACCCAAATAAAACATTAACAATAAGAAAAAAGCAGACAAGAACGTTGAGCATGATTTAGTAAATAAAACTCTCGCTAACAAAAGTAATATAGACTGTAACTAGTGATTCTAGTAGATTAAAATCTCATAATAATTTAGTAGAAAAACTAATAACTATAACATAGGGTAAAATGGGTCCCTAACTTAACATTATCCAGTACTAGGCAATTGTCCAATACTGAGATAGTTTTCAGTAGGACGTAGACATATGCGCCGTAGCCATATCCTGCGCATATGGCTACTCTCTGTTTGAACTGGCTGCCGCACGTCCGAATTCCGCCTAGCATCATCAACATACAGACGAAATTGCATTATTATTTCGCAGCAAGATAATACAAAAAACCTTACAATCAAAAACCGGGCCCACAACGCAAACATAAATAAAATCGCGGGAACGAATCATGATTGCCCGCCATTACCAGGGTCTCGGTGTGACCAGTATGACCCCACGTACTGCATATTCGGGCGAAGCCGCCGACAAATGAATGTAGAAAGTGCAGCCGATGAAGGAATCTGTGCTATCGGTACAATGTCATGGGAATAAGCGCTGCAGTTGTATCGAACAGAAATGGTGTGGTGTAACCGATAGATACTTATGGAGACAAGCAGGCTAGAGCGGGGCTTTTTCCTACCGTCTAGGCTGGAGTCTCGCCATTTTAATAAAATCAGTGCCATGCTCAGCGTTACTCATTACTTTCATTGTAATTTATCAACGAGATCATGGAGTTATTGAATTAATATGTTATGGTAATTACTACTTAAATAATGTAGTGTGAAAAGTAGTTTTGTTTACCTGGTATATTTACTTCGAGTCTATGGGTCTTCGTATTTGACCGATCCGAGGTCCTAAAAGTATCATAAAAATAAACACCGCTAAAGTATCATAAAACGTAACCTGATACACAGGTGTTTAGGAGATTAGCAAACTTGGGTCAAAGATACAAATCGTGAACATTTACATTAACAAGTAGAATCTCTTACTAATGTGGTTGAACTGCAAATAGAAACCTCACCTAATCTGGACCTGTTTCCAGGATGTGCATTGGACTTTTACAGCTTTCGGACTTTGCATATGTTCTCAGATTTATGAAAGAATCTAATGTCGGTGTGCCTGAGACTCTGTGAGTGAGATTTATGAATGAAAACCGAATATTATAATTGGATTTTTCTCATTATAACGGGATATTTACCATGATTTCAATTTTGAGCGTTTAATCTTTCGGCAGTTTCATGCGCCGTGAAAACAATATATGATGTAACTCATACAACAAATACAAAATGTTTATTTATCGTTTTCTCCTTACAATAACAAAACACCAAAATGAGGATCGAAGTTTTTTTGCAAACCAATAAATGTGGCTCTTAATCGTTACCGCCTTTTAAGTATAAGTATTCATGTACTCGTATTAGGAGGTAACGCTCATCCTTACCGTACATTTCCAGTTACAAGATTTCACGATAATAATGCTAATAGAAACATAATTTACGATATCTGTTGAGAGTAGGTTTCGGTTAACTTTGTCCTCTTATCGTAACTGATAGTGATAACTGCGTTATAATTTTATGATAGTTTCAAAAAAAAATTCACCTATGCAAATGCTTACTTACGTTATCTGCTATTCGAAACCCGTTCTCAATAAAAAGATACGCATTTATTGCTCCTGGATTTGCCGTCGACCTTTCCACATTATCGCTCTGCCCATCTCAGTGCGAAAGTTGTATGTAAGTACAAAGTTTGGTGCGTGTAAGGTACTGAATTTATTGCGATATCGGTCCATTAAGCGTCGGATGTCAATGTCGATTCATTAGTTACTTAAAGCCAGAATTCCGATCACAAAGTTAGGGTGGTGTTTTTCTTGAGCTGGCGTGCTTCGGAAGATGATCAGGTTAATAGGAAATTCCTCTCCAAGGACACTTTGTCTTAAAGATAAAACTAGATTAATTTTCAGAGAATACCACGCTTAATAGTATCGTAGAAAAAAACCTATGTGATATTATCTAATATGATACCAATTTATGTTTTTGGTATCCGGTAAAATAGCAAAGATGAGGTTTATAAAGAACACGAATCTATACTAATATTATAAAGAGGAAAGATTTGATTGTTTGTTTGAATTGAATAGGCTCCGAAACTACTAGACCAATTTGAAAAATGTTTGAAAATAAATACAGAATATTAAAAAAAAAATTAGGGTTTCGCATGAAAATTTATTTTTGTGTTAAATACCCACAAATGCGAAGCCGGGGCGGACCGCTAGTTTATTTTAAAGTCATTCCAATCCAATTCTAAATTGGATCAAATCAGTTTGAGTAGAAGGTTAAAAGCTAAAGCACCTCGAAAGTGATTAGGTCCAATATCGGCCATAATCCAATAAACTAGACTGCGATGGCGTTTTAATTGGCCAAATTACTCGACCCAGTTTTATAAAACTCTACTGAGATAGTAACAGCTGTTTTTTGCTTAACTGTACGATGTATAAATATACATATTTTGGACTGATCACAGTAACAGCAACTGACTTAATAGCTGTGTTTCGAGTGAAATCGTTGAATTAGCGTTAATAAATAAATATATCAGATATACATATTTTTATAATTTATAGCCATAAGGAGTTAACTTTAACCGGACTTACCTATCATTTAACACACTGATATCTTAATTTTTTTTTTTTTTTTTTGCTTCTATACCTCGTTCACTTTTTAACATAACCGTAAATGTAGAATAACTAATTTATTGATTGACTTTCATTACCTTTTAATGTTCCTCGATTTAAAAATACATTAAAATTTGTTAAATAAAAGTCCGTTTTGATAAAATATACGTACTATCTTTCAACGGTCAACACCTACGTACTTTATACTGTTGGTTTGAGACATAACACCTAGGTACTGTTATACTGTTGGTTTGAGACATGAAAGCTGCTTAGGTCAGATTATAAACCACTAATCACATGTAAATCCGTTTTAATTATAAATAATACGAACTTATCACATGGTAATCCGTTATAAATAATACGATAGTTAGACCATACAAAGCTTACAACCGGTCTAGGTATATTGCAAACTAGTTTCTCCCCGCGGATTCGTACGGGCTGTGTTTATGCAAACTACTTGAGGACGCTGCCGACGGTATTGATAGGGATAATAATTATCCCTATCAAACAATCTACAATTAGCTCTAACTATTAGAGCTAATTGTAGATTGTTTGCAACAGTCTGCAGGTAGCTCAATTGTAAATACATGTTCTAATTTGGTTATTTAATTGTACTATTCTTAAAAGTGCAGTCTGCTTAGTCTGCATAGCCACTAAATGTTAGGATTTGAAGCCCATTTTCGAATACAGATTGTGCTGTGCGGTAGCGGGGCGGCCGTAATCTGCGACAACATTAACGTAAGTGCAATAGCTGTTTTGTAACCGATGACGTCAAAGGTCACCCTCGCTTTTTATATCACCATGATTTATACCCAACGTCGCGCGGTGAATTCGGCAAGCCTTTCAATATATAGGGTGAGTTTATTATCTATGCTACCAAGAGGAAACGAGAAACGTCAAAATGGAGTAAAGAACGCAAATATACAAAAATATATTTAAAAAGTCCCTTTTCTAGAAAAAGTCAACCATTTCTTTTTAATGCAGAACTTATTTCATCAAAACAGTGTACGTAACTCCTTACATCACTTTTCGTTAACTCTCACGGTTTCGGACTTTACCCATAGTAGCCCTGAAAAATCATCCTGTGTAAATGTTACTCAATACAAACAAGGTATCGAGAGGCGACTACTGACCCACTATGCCGCCTCGTCGCAGGAAATTGAATGTCGCCTGTCATCGCGTGTTGCTGCTCTGGGCCTTTATTCACACTAGCGCTCCGCCGCGGCTCCGCAAGGGTGTTTAACCAACTACACGTAGCTCAACTATGATCTATATCAATACCAGTTTGAATAACAGTACTATATTTTAATAAGGATAAGGAAATTGAAAGTTCTAAGGAATGGAAAACAATAAATTTTTTAAAAATGATAAAATCTTTAAATAATAAAATCGACACTATTCATAAAGTTACTGGCAAAATTACTATGCGCAGTTATTTAGTCATACACGCCTTTGCTGGTTTAATTGCAAGATCTAAAGACTTCTCCATGAACAACTTGTAATCATTACTTAATGCACCCAGTTGATTTACTTCTGTAGGGCAAGCACAGGCTTTCTTGTCTAAGGTAGAATAGACAAAAATGACGTCACTTTGTTATCGAATGCGTAAATTATTTGAAATTAATTTCTTCAACTTCAATAATGTACGCAATGTATGGCGATGCGATGTCATTATTGTCTATTCTACCCTAGAGAACAATCCCCGTGCTTGGCCTACTGGTGAATTAAGTCTTCCGGGCCATTATTTGATGCTCTTGACAGTGGTAACGTAATCAAGGCGTCAAAGTAACAAAACAACTGCTAAAGCGGCTGAATGCCATCAATAACCAATTCAAATTAAGTCCAATGATTCTCTATGACAGGAAATTCTTTGCCGAAAGCATGTGATGTAATGACACTACGTTTTCTAAAAGGTTTTGTCCCATTCCGCGCCGCTGTTTAATGAAAAGATTGTCATTAAATTTCCGTCATCAATGCCTAAAAGCAAGAAAGGAATATCTCAGCTACAAAGGTTTTTTAAGCAACAAAACATTCGAACGCTGAGGTCAGATGGGCCAACCGCGCGTCTTGCATTTTACAAAAACTTCTACGTTTCTATTCATACTTACAGAGAAATCTATGCGAAAGAACTGCATTTGACTTTGAGCATGAAATTAGTTGAGACTAGCGGACCGCCCGGGCTTCGCACGGGTATCCATCCATAACTGTTTTATGTTGCCTGAAATAAATGATAATTATTATTATTATTTAACAAAAATTTCAGAAATTAGGTTTAAAGATATTTATTCTCAAAAAAGACACAGTCACTTACATGAGAACAGTTATTTAGCTTAATAAACAATTAAACATGGTAAAAAGAACTCGTTGTTCGATCAGTAATTATGTATATAACAGTTGCAAAAATTATACTCACTAACACGTTGAGTTTCACAGTTTTCATACGGATCCCTAACTTTGTTAGCAGCATTGGGGTTTTTGATTTTGACTCGACACTCCATAACTGACACTGGCCGTAGAGAAAAAGCAAGCAGCGATGCCATAATAAAAAAAGAAGTTGAATATGTAGCGCACGGTTTAAATATAGAATTTTTTATGCGGTTCTCAAATTTTTTGAATATATTCCATAGCTTATCTTCATCAATAAAAATTTAGGATTCTAATGGTGAAAGACTTTTTCGATCGTTCCAGCAGTTTCGGAGCCTATTCAATTCAAACAAACAATCAAATCTTTCCTGTTTATAGTATTAGTATAGATACCTCGCCTGTCGAAGCGTTGCAAGTGAAGTGAATACGTGACCTATCAATGGAAGCAGGGATTTACCGTTTTGTACCGGGATAGAGTCGTTGGTACGGTTGTGAAGTTGACTTACATTACTGGCTTATACTGTACCTAGGTACCTACCTAGCGGTCCGCTTTGCACAAGTATTTAACAATCATTTAAAAAATATAAAAATTTTACACTGACGCATATAACCCGGGTCGGCTTTGATTTTATAATTGTTTTTTTTTTTTTCTTGTTAAGTGTACAATAATGTTCTATTCTGAGTTTTTTCTTATCTTAAACGCTGTAGCTTATTCTATGTACATAATATGTACAATATAAAAATACTTGAAAATAACATATTATGTTATTTTTAAGTATTTTTACATTTAAGTACTTATGTTTTTTTACAAATCGGTGCCGAATAAGTGTTTCTTTCTCTCTATATTATCGTGGAATCGAAAAACGAACCGTTAAAATCAACCGACCACGACCGCAAATGTTCTCGCTTTCGAAAGCGAATGACCACTCTAAAAAACTCGCACCGTGCTCACAGAATGTCATACTCATGAGTTTCATAATAAATAAATAATGCTGGACAATCCACACAGCATCTAGTCCCAAGCTAAGCAGAGCTTGTGTAGATGAGTAGTAACGAAACGGATTTTAGCACACGGCGAACATACCATGCTCGATGCAATTGGTATTTACACCCGACTATACATATGTACATTCTACAGTCTAATATTTATCGGGTATTTATTGCGTACCTTTTCTTTTTGTTCCCCTGGGGGAAAAAAATTAAAAAATAATAATTAAAAAAGAAAACTAAAGGTACGCGATAAATACCCGATAAATATTCTTTAATATGTCAACAAATCGTGAAAGTTTAAAAAGTTTCATTCTACACTCATCAATTTCCCAATAGTGGTAATTCCACCTCTATGCAAAACAAATGAAGGTTAAATCAGCGTTGACATATAAATTCAAATCACAGGGACATTTCGCAGGCCGGCTGTATATCTCCATTCCTCTAATTGGGAGAGTCGAGTTCACGATTCGCGTCTCCATTAATCCAGCGCGGCAGGTAATGAAGTGTACGAGGCTTTTACACTGTACGATACGATTCTGGATGAGCACTCTGAGTCAAGATAATATTGTGTTGCTTTTGCACTAATACGACACAAATCCGTGAAGACAGTGAAGATAATGAACTGTTCTTCATAGTCTCCTCCGAAAGCTCATGGCTCAGCTCGCTCGATTATACTGAAACTGAGAACTTATTTACAATTTTAAAATAAAATATAATAAATACAATAAAAAATAAATAAATACAATAAAAAAAAAACCCGTCACGTCAACCAAAACACGAACACACACATACATGCACTCACATACACACACGCACACGCACGAACATACACATACCCAAACACACACAAACAAATTCCACAGATAATTGTAATGTATCAATTGCTATTTTTAATTAATTCTAATTTTAATTTTTATATAAAATAATAGTATGAAGACAATAGCGTATAAATTTTTATAATAATTATTATTTTAATTAGAAATACTTAAGTCTTGTTTGTACAATAAACAGTCATGATTGTAAGGGGAAGCACTCACTACCAAACCACAAGCTATTTTTATAATAGCTTACATTGGTAATGAGAGCCCTAAATAGTGTTTATGTACTTTAATGAAATAAACAATTTTAATTTTTTTTTTTATATACAATACAACATTTATTTATTATGTATCAATAGCATATTATGTACATTTTACAGGTCGTCCCTGGCTCCCCGCTCTAGGTTCAGAACCTGTATCGCGAGAGACCGACACAAAATTAAAATTGAATTTGAACGCACATGTGAAATAATTGTTTGGAAGAAGATAACAAAATCTAAGGAGAAACTGTATTACATAACGTCTTTGACGATGTTGGCTGTACCGAATTTTTTTTATCGAACAAGGGTTTATGAAGTCATCATATCAGATGATCAAACTATTCAAGTCGGCAGCTTATATACGTACCCGGATAAACACGTCCAAATATTACTCTCTTTGTTTCCTTCGCCAGGGGCTAAAAATACAAACAGACCAGACTATTCCTCTGGTCAAAAGCGAAATAAATAATTACAAATTCGACCTGAGTTTAAATCCCGAATTGTTCCGGTCGTAGATTGTGTAGACACCTGTCAGGGAGGGGTAGTTGGCATTTTTGTAACGCGATTGAATTCGTGGCAGCTCGTCCGGTCGAGAGCCTCACCTGGGCTGTGGGGTTAGGGTCGTTGGGGTCGTAGATTGACGTAAATTTAATCACAAATTACTCTGGAACTGTTGAAAGTATACTCGGTACGTTTATCACGAATGGTTAATAGGTTACAAAAATACCAATAAAACAAAAGAATCTTGTAATTTGAACTTTAGTCTTCCGCGTTATTGATATTTTGAACAACTTCATAATTCAGCAAATCTGAAGCTAAAACTACACTATTGTGGTGATTGTGGCCTGTCATAAAAGCGTCAGAAGCAACAATACTAAATGTATAAAACCGATAGGTATGATTGTGACTAGGCACCACACACCACGAAAATGTGGTTACAGCTTTATAAATTTATTGAATTTATTTATCTTAAGCCTTTATAGGTCCACTGCTGGACAATTAGCCTAACCTAATGCTTGAAATGAATAGTCACATCTTTCGCGAATTTAAATTGATCTTTAAAAAATATTGTAATCAAGCTTTCAGGTTGGGTAATGCTTAATAAATTCTTTTAATATTAACACGCTGCGCTGTTTTATAAATTTTCAGAAAAAAAAATCAGCAATCCAAGCTTTTTTAAAATTACTGTCTGGCAGCCCTATCTGTTTTTGCTGAGCCAGCGCCATGATGGATGGTACTTCAACTCAAGCCGGACGCGCGCGCTGGTTCAAAGGTGTTATACTGACGCACCTTAGTAGGTCGTATCCTAATAAAAAGTGCTGAGTGGAAATGTCCGGTATTTAAAATATAAGATTTATACCATATTCGTCCCTAGTTTTCGGCCCACATCATTAAAAAGACCTTATTCGCCCCAAATTTAAAATAAAATGTTGCCTATCCATGCCCGAGATTCCGTTTTCCATGCCAAATTCCAATAAGATCCGCTCAGCCGTTTCGTTGTGCACGACAGACGGACTATATAGACAGACAGAACTTTCAAATTTATTATTATATTAATATGTATGTAAGGATTATGTTGTATGTTATTATGGGGATTATGGGCAATAACCCTCAAATAATCAACAATCACATCTACGGCGCTCATCAGGGGAGGCTTAGAGGTCCAGCAGTGGACTATTATAGGCTGACGATGATGATGTATGTAAGGATTTACTATACAAGGAACGAACAACGTTGTTGTTCTAGAGTACTTTACCCGAGGCAAAGATTCATGGATCATCTTCCGGTTCCTTATCCCACGGGCGGGGTCGGCACGATATGTATTTTTCTTCCAATATTTTCTATCAGCCATCATCTCCGTACTAACACCTTTCTTAACCATGTACTCTTTACCAGAATCCATCTTTTCTTCGGTCTTCCTCTCCTTTTATTTCATCCACATTCAAACCTAACTCTCTTTTTGTAACATGTCATTCTTCCCTAAGCATAACATTGTTTATTTTTTAGAAGTAAAACCATAGGATAAAATTAACTAACAAAATTATAAATAAAGAAAGCTTATTGTAGGTTTTCAGACGGTTTTCGGATAGATAATAGAATAGTAAAGTAAAAAAATATCAAAATGTGTGTGACACTACATACATTTATAGAGTTCGTTACGTATTTTATGTGTGATTTTACTAATAATATTTCCTCAATATTATTGGCGCCGAAAAAGTTTCTCATCGCCACCGCCTGGTCGAGTTATGTTATTGTTTAATTATGAATATTTCATATTGATATTAATATTGTTATTATTTTTTTGTAGAGAGCGCTGCAGGTGAGATTTCGTGTTGATTTAAATTGTGATGTATGTGTGCATTGCACTAATAGATTGCTAGTTGTGTGTATACAGTGTTTCAAATCAATATCAGCAAGCAAGAATACTCTGCTAGATTTTTTTCAAGTTGCTCGTGTAATGTTTTCAGAATTTTAGATTTTTTTTGTTTTCCATGATTAAATTAGAAGAAAAAAACCATTTTTATGATAACTGTTGATAACCCAAAATCAATTGCTCCCAAAAGTACCAGTAAATTGAAGTAAGTTTATAGAAAATTGTTTACGATTTGCGGAAAAATTACTTTTCCTTTAGTTTGATTCTTGAAGAACGCAGATAAAATTAAAACTACAAAAGCACGAAACGAACAACCATAGACGACATTTTTTTCTGATTTAAAACAAATGTTTGTCCTGCTTATATTTTGAACACATGCAAACACTTGCACACTGAACAGGGGCTTAATGCTGAGACAGTTTGTACTTTCCATCCATTTAAAGTTCAATCAGTTCGGGTCTTAATAATAAACTCGGTTAAAAGCAATTTAGGGGAATTTTAGATAGCGGTAATACTGTAGCAATTATAAAATACCTTTCACGAAATGGCAAATGGCTGTACGTCCTTAATATTCAAACCATTTCAACTCAAAACACAGGCAATTTACTGAACACAGCTCCGACGTAGCGGATGATCGACGTAGCGGCAGATCGACGTAGCGTAAGATCGACGTAGCGGACGGACTGGGTTGTTTTATTACTTATTTGCATAATTTAATTAAACTATTCGACGACAGCGGACGGTCTTTAAAGATGAGTTATAACTTGCGTATAATTAAATTCCTGTTGTATCGTATCTAAGTTTACTTTTCAAGCTTTGAGGTTAGAGAACACCGTTTGAGATGTATATTTGCTCAATAGCTTTAATTAATTTATGCTTCAAAAGTATTTCGAGCGGAAATGGTCTATTTGAAAGCTGTAGGTAGAGGCTTAACGCATTGACGATCGTACAGAAGTCTTACCTTAAAATGCACTAAGTATATGAAAAAGGTAAATTTATTTTATCTAGACTAAACCAAGCTTTAGTTTGGTGGGCCTTTCGGGCTATGCCTACAAGCATCCTCGAAGGTACAAAACTTACAAAGGGCAATTTTTTTCATCTTATAAATACACTTCTTTACAACTTCCACAAATAACACTGCGACGCCGGACGCGCCAATTTAGAAATACTACAAACTGATAGGAAGTAAATTATTCCGGAGAACATAGAATTTCCACTAGGGAGGGAGGTCCTCATAAAAATAATATTTATAATGTGACTTGATACCGTCACATGACATGGGGACATGAAGGAGGGAAATGTTCCATTACATTATTGATGGCTTAGATTTTTAGGAAATAGATATGTGTAAATAATTGTTGTGATTGTTTTAGTTTCTTTAGTACTGTAATTCTTTTTGTTAGTAATAGATCATTACATAACGAGTCCCTAAATACGCTAGTGCGTCGAATTAGAAAAAGCGAGTTCTGCAGAAATCATTTTAGAAGTCAAGATTTTTTTGGGGATTTAATACTTTGAACTAGTAATCTTCAAATATCTCTGAATAGGTCTTCCAAACACATGATGTGTTTGGAAGACCGTTGTTTATTGTACATATTCTAAATAAATTTTAAATATATTTAAAATATGTTCAATAAACAACTATAATATTTTGATGATGAAGATTTCAATACTTATTAACGCTTAACCTTAGCTTTAACCTAAGCTTTAACCTTTTAAAAAGCTCGTATATCCAAAAATATCTTGCAACTCAAAAGTTTCAATATGTAACACTATCATGAAAATCAGTTTGAATCAGATCTAATCTCGTTTCCTCCACGTTTTCTCTGTGGTATGTGAATGTCTTCAGCCAACGGCAGGAGCTTATATTTTTATTATAATCCAATAACGGGAACCTACTTGGCCTGACCCCACCGTCGTCGCACACTGCTACCCTTTTTGCTCTCTTTGTAAAACTGCTTTGCTAGATTTACGTAGAACTTGCATTGGAAGACGTAAACAGAAAACGTTAATCTCTACAGTAAAAATTCTAAATAAAACAAAGCTGATTAAGGTCTGACCCAAATTAGTGACTTTTTTATCTTACTATTACGTTGAACAAAGGACATTTTAGCCGCCTAAAATAGGTGAGGGCGCTGATTTGAGTCAGGGCCTTAAAATTATTTTGTGTTTTTGTACATTATCTAGGTATATTATCTATGTCTTCTCAGAAACCATCATAGCAACCGCACATGTCCCCATACGACGACGCCACAAATAGCTGTTCTGAGCCAGCCCTATCTAACTTGTATACTTAAAATTAGCTGGTTCACACTAAATTAACACACTCTCTGCTTAGCTTAGGCTAGATGATGCTGTATAAATTGCTCGGCAATATTTCTCTCTTTTCCAATATCTTAAAACGACCGCACAATTCCTATTTTCTTACTGCATTACCACTGTTCGGTCCGTTGAACAATTTCCGTTAGCCCACCCACCGCCTTAAACTCGTAGTTTTATGACTTACAATAGAAATGCTCTGTTTCCGTAGTTTACACTGTG
Organism: Eupithecia pulchellata; assembly: GCA_963931895.1. Lineage (NCBI taxonomy): Eukaryota > Metazoa > Arthropoda > Insecta > Lepidoptera > Geometridae > Eupithecia > Eupithecia pulchellata. The sequence goes on along the minus strand of OZ007534.1, from coordinate 2,867,589 downwards.
TTTCCCTGGCACGTATGTAATGGAAGGCGATATTTTCTCATACGTATAGTCGACTCTATCCATTCGAAATGCAATTTATACGATGCTTGCGTTTTCTTAGACAGCGAGAGCTAGTTTTTGGCAGTCCAGCATCACATAGTATAAAACTAAGTCGCTTTCCGCTGTCTGTCTGTTTGTCCCTATGTATGCTTAGATCTTTAAAGTTACCCAACAGGTTTTGATGCGGTTTTTTATAGAGGTAGATGCATTGATTCAAGAGGTTGGCTATTGTATCACTTCTCCCTTCGCGCTAGTTGTTTATAACACCCATCTCGCTCAATATTGTTTTGTAGACTGGCTTATAGTTGACCCCACTCTAGCAGCCCCGCCCTAGCCCTAGCCGTGTGGTGCCGGCATAGAATTTCACCACTCCCACTCTTCCCGTGGATGTCGTAAGAGGGACTAAGGGAAACGCACCGGGGGGCGGGCAGCAGCGCCCTCTGCAGAACAACTCCACCGAACTGCGATCCCCAACCCGCATGCCCAGCGTGGGGATTATGGGCAATAACCCCCAGGTGAAATATCGCCACCTTTGGCGCACATTAGGGGAGGCCTATGTCCAGCAGTGGACTGATATAGGCTGATGTTGTTGATGTTGTAGCAGCCCCGGTCCACCGACAGTATACTTTTTAAACATCATCTGGTACCCATAACACGCGCTGTGCTTAGCTTGGGGCTAGACGATGCTGTTTGTCTAGCATTGTTATTTTGATTAGCTTGAATAAGTCTATCTATACTGCGCTCAGTTTGTGTATTTTTGATAAAAATGTATTATTCTTAATCTACTGACATCCCTGCTAAGATCTCCTTAAATACAGGGCGTCCCAAGATTTCGACATGGAGGGTAACATTACATATGTATATGATAGGATATTTTGCTGAAATGATACCTTATTGAAGTTTTAGAAGATATTAAAAAGGCAATCTAAGATTTTCTAAAAATTACATCATCTAGGAATCTAACAGTCTCAAAATTTAAAAAAAAAGCAGCCGCAGCCCGTATTTTTATGATAAAAATCGGAAGTATGTTATTTTCAGAAAAATATCCTATCCTTATATTTAGGGTACTTTCTCTTCATATCGCATAGTCTTGGGACGCCTAAGACTTGTGTCCTACAAATAATGACAGCTCCCCCCTTCTATTCCAGGTAAAGAAAATGGCGGAGCGCGTGTCGAAATGCCGTGAGGATGTCGCTAAGAACCGGGAGAAGTATCAGGCAGCCTTAGCGGAGATCACGGCGTACAACCCGCGCTATATCGAAGACATGACCGGAGTCTTCGATAGGTAACGTTTTACACTTTTAATACTATGTGGGGTAACCGAGATGTGGATTAAAAATATAGAAGTGAAAAATGAATCAAAGTGATCACATTATTTCCCATTTTTATTTCTTATTCAACTTGTATTTTTGACGTGTCCAAGAGCAGGACTCTTGGACACGTCAAAACTCTCTAAGGTCTAAAGGAAAAAAAGCACTTTGATTTTGATCGAATCCGAAGCTTTTTCAGTAGGAAACGATTCGAATCAAGTAAAATTAATCAAAAATAGCATTGACGTTCGTAGTACTGGCAACCGAAATCGTTTATGCTCAGTCTCCTCGGATGGCCCATTGAATGGGAATGGGAGATTTTAGCGTAAGTGCACCGCCGTTCCTTGAAGTACCGGAGGAGGACTTTTAGCGATTGACAGCTTCGTTTCAGCTGTTTACACTTCACTTATCGTATAAAACAAAGTCGCTTCTCGCTGTCCCTATGTATGTATTATTTTTTCCTGTGACCTTTTTACCTGACTGCGCAAGGAGTTATTTTTTACCCCATACACTTAATAAACGGTACATATGATACTGGTATGCTTACAGGTGTCAGCAGATGGAAGCGCAGCGGTTAGCATTCTTCAAAGATGTCCTGTTCAGCTTCCACAAGTGCCTCAATATCAGTCAAGAACCTTTGTGAGTATTTATTGGTCATTAAATTAATAAATAATGCCGGAAAATTCACACATCATCATCCCTAGCTAAGCACAGCTTTTGTTATGGGTACACATGACTGATATACATAATGCTGTGTGGATTGTCCAGCGTTATTTATTGTAATAAGACCAACCACTGGTCTGGGGGCGACCAGAATTATGTGGGACTCAGCGCCCTAAGAAAGACGTAATACTAACTAAAACTCTCATTATTTGCCGAACCACGGGAACATAATAAACTTTCCGGGAGTCCCCTCTTTCTTCCTCACATATAATAAATATAAGGTAATACATATAAAATAATTTTAGTAAGTCCGTAGACTAACCCTGACTACATGTAAAAAACTTATCAAAATATTTCAGATTACCACAAATATACGAAGAATTCCACCACACGATAAACAACGCAGACCAACAGAAGGACCTCAAGTGGTGGGCCAACAACCACGGCGTCAACATGGCCATGGCGTGGCCGCAGTTCGAGGTAACCACGACCTACCACTCATCCCCCCCATACCCATAACCACTGATTTAGACGAACCACATCAATGGGAGAGTGGATGAAGTAAACTTTACGTAAACCCTTTTACTTAAAATTGGTAAACAGAGCAGTGTTCTGTCTCTGATTGGTATCGACAGAAGAAACCAAACAACTCATATCTATTCATAATCGTCTGCTAACTTAAAACAGTTTCTAAGTAGTGACCTGACGTATGTCAATAGAAAATAACAGATAGAAATATAGCAATGCTTTAAGTTAACGCAATGAATAAGGTGTTTAGCATTTGCCTACAATATAGACAGTTATAATTATAATATAATTGAGAAGGTAGTTCTATATCTAGCTAGATATTACATTTCGTCACCATTTTTATCATGACGTAACCTCTAGCTAGTAAGACAATTGAATACGATAAGCAATTTATTTTACACTAGCGGTCCGCCCCGGCTTCGCACGGGTATTAAACAAAAATTTCAGAAAATATACACACTAAAACGATGGGTTTCACAGTTTTCATACGGATCTTTACTTTTTTTAACAGCATTGGGGTTTTTGACATTGACTCGACATTCCAAAACTGACACTGGCCGTAGAGAAAAAGCAAGCACCGTGCGCTATACAACCTCTTTTTGTATTCTAACGCGCCATAATAGAAAAAGAGGTTGAATATACAGCCCACGGTTCAATTATTGAATTTTTTATGCGGATCCCTAACTTTTTTGAAAATATTATATAGCCTATGTTCATCACGGAAAATTAAGGATTCTAATGGTGAAATAATTTTTTAACTCGGTCCAGTAGTTTCGGAGCCTATTCAATTCAAACAAACAAACAAACAAACATACAAACAATCAAATCTTTCCTCTTTATAATATTAGTATAGATTCCCAAATGATCGTGGTTCGTCTAAGATCATACAAATGCATTTCTACCCACACTTTACTTACTGTTGCTAGAATGTTATTAACGGAATGCTCAGTACCCTCTGTGTTATTATTAGCGTTTCCTTACATTTTACACAACATAGAAAGAAGTAGGTACGCTTGTTGTCTTGGTAACATTGAAGGCATATCTCAAAAATATATGTATAATATTAATTTTGACATAAAATATTGAAGGTTTTCAAAAACGTAACATCTGCGCAAGCATGTGCTTAGCCTAAACTATATACAAATAAAAAGAAAATCCTTCAGTTGCTAACAGCAAGGTTAAGGGGCGAATTATGAACGCCGCAGTTTCAAGGGTGAACTTGAAGTGGCAATCTTAATATAGGCCTGTCATGGCAGTGATACGAGAGCCAGATTCAGCAAAGACAAAAAAATGGGAGGTCTTAAATTGTACAATTGAAGGATATGATTAAAATTACTTTTTAGACATCACGACTTGTCTTGATATCAATAATTTAGAGTAAGTAATTGCATATTTTGCAATATGCAATTACTTCCGGCGATTGGGACCGCTAGGTTAAGGGACCGCGGTCCCTTTCGCCGGATTACAAAATTTTGAATTTATCTAACTATTTAAACTGTAAATATTTGTTCTAAATTGAGCAAGTCATTGTCAATGAAGTTGCAAAATTATTAAATCAAACATTATAATAAAATTATAACATGAGCTTAGGGCGCGCATCAAAGAAATATCAAGATTCTGATTCACAATCTCTGGTTAAGCTACCAATTGCTCAAACTTTACGAAACCTGTATGAGTTTGTCCTCAATGCTAATAAAGACAACAAGCGTACCAGCCAAGTTATCACTGCTAGTCTAACTAGGTAGTAGGTAGTTACTAGGCAGGCACCAGCCCGCATCCTGCGATCAATCTCTTCGACCAGAACAAATGTATGTTTTGTTTGAGTTTTTTGCCCTTTGTGTTACGGGTATTGTTCAAGTATGAATGAGTTTTTATTGAAGATGATTCACTTGGGAATTTACAAGTTAAATGTCGGAACAAGCTACTTAAGTTTTACTTTGGAATTCAGTTTAATATACAGCAAGGATTATTATATTTGGTAAATTTTTAGTTATTTCACTTTTCATGATGTATTTTAATTCTTTCTAAATTTGTATTGAATCTATGGATGTGGGCATTCCCTATAATGTCTTAATAAAATCTAGCATGACTTAAATAGAAATTAGAGTTCTTCCTATTCGATTTTTCAGGGTAAATTTTCTTGGTACTTTGTAGAACTCTTTAGGCTTTATGCTTTACTTATTTAGGTAAATAGCTTGCTAGTAAATAAAATATAGAAGGCGACTTTATTATTTATAAAGTATTTTATAACGCTCATTATTAGAAAATGGTACCACCCCAAATGCTGTAATGTAGTCCCAAAAGGTAAACTTAGTTTATCACTATCAAACCGGGTTTAAATTCCTCCATAAATCTTTTAAAATGTTTAAAAACGTAGGCTATCACACCAAGGCCAGGTTATCAGATTCTAATGTCAATATTAAAGTTACGCTACACAAGATACGTACACAGCTATGCAAATATCAATACAGCATTGTTTGTCTTTCAAATATCACAGCGATAACTAAAACTAAAAGCGAAAAATACTCATTGAATATCCTCCAGTAAAAAGTCATACGAAAAAACCTCGATGACATTTCGAAAGTACATAAATTTTGTCTCAATTTCTTTTCTGAATTGAGACTCCTTGCCAAACAGATTAGACGTTAACCAAACTCACGTCAAAAATCTAAACAGAACTAAACAAACAAGTAACACAACCACAATCCAATCAAACGCTAAACCTTATCGTAAAAGGAACCACCGGCTGATGCCGCCAACCGATACAAGTACATACCCGAAGCCGCGACCGTCGCGGTCTCCCGAGCGATGGCCACGGCGCGGCGGTCTCCCACCGCCGCGGCGCAGGCCTGGTCGCGTGCCGTACGACGAATCCGCCTTCTCCTGCCCACAACCTGCTACGGCCTCGACGATAAGCCAGTGTCGGATGCCAGTAGCTACTATGGAACCAGCCGGTTCTATAGCAACCCGCTCATGGTACGACACACTGGTGGCTTGCTGTGGAACTCGCACCGATATAGATTGCAACACAGGCACTAAAGTGGGCACTGATTAAAATGACTGAAGGTTTTCCGAAGGAAATGATATGAAGGAATATGTTGCGAGGATTAGAGATTTTATAGTTTTGGGTGATGGTGGTGAAAAGAAACATAGGAAGGTTTCTTTGAGTTTAAATGAGTTTTCGTATCCTTAACCTAATTAAAAACTGCAACACTGTGTGAGCAATTTCACTGGAACAAACAAATCCCCATCGCCCAAGCGACGCACTTGTGGACAAAACGCACCGGTTGGAAGGTGTCACTCAAGACTACTCCTTGCTGGTTGGTGTTAAAGTTGTTTTCAATCTTGAACACCAAGCGAGGTGCACTGAAACCCCATGAGGTGCACTGGGACACTATGAGGTGCACTATAATCCCATGAGGTGCACTACACCCCATGAAGTGCACTATCATCCACTCATTATCAACAATAATGCAACTCAACTGGTTTTAAGCACAAAAATACATGATTCGGAAGTGGGAGAAATTGAAGAATGATTTTTGGATTAAGTGGTTGAAAAAAAATAGATATTAATAATGTCATTCTGCAAAAAAACAGCAAAAAATCCTAATAAATGCTAATCAAGTTAAAAATATTAATTATAAGATTAACAATCGAAACGGAGTTAGTCTGGCTCTGCTAGCATCCAAACCACGCATAAAGGACCAAAACGAGTCCAAATGCGGAAAAAGGAGTACTCAAACCTAAAACCTAAAAGATTAACAATTTGTTCTATTGACTTTTCAAAATTTTAACGAAAATGAGTGTTTCATATCCGGCCATATTGTTTGGTAGGTTTACCAGATCTTTATCGAACAGAAATATCGAAACTAGTTCCCTCATTATCTCTCCCCATTATCTCATTATACTTTAACGCTTAATCGCATGAACTTAGTCCCTTCGATCTCTAGTTTCTATACTTTTCTACTTGAAATTTAGTTTTGACTCCATTAACTACTAAAGCATTGGTATTTTTCAACCCTACGTTTACGTAAATTTCAATCCTAAAGTTTAGGTTTTTCTTTTGACCGGATTTCTTTTAAATTTGCTGCCAAGCTTCAGTAGTAAATGGAATTTAGTGCCATCTTGCTTGACGTTGCCGTTAACGTTCACCAGCTTTGAATGAACGTGAAACTGTTCTAATTGATTTAATACTTTATTTTTTTACTTTGAGTTTGCATAGAACACAACATATTGGAACTTTAAACCATCCACAAGTGACTCACCGTCATCTGAATATTCAGTTATAAATTTGAGCTTTATAGCGTCGCAGTGGTGAAGCAAATGTCGCTTCTATCAGTGGGTAGATAAAGTTCCAATTAGTAGTGTGTTGCGTGACCGCTTGTGACCGGTGTGTCGGAGCAGGAGTACACCGAGGAGTTCCGGGACATCGCCAAGGGCAAGTCGAAGGAGAGCCTCCCCAGCGGGCCGATAACGCTGCTCAACCAGCGGCCAGTCAGCGAAGATGTACGTTAACACACTATTTACGTGCTCACGCGACCTGGTTGTGGCGATGTAATGATTGACAGATACGACGATTCCTATAAATGTATATTTATATTAAAATAGTGGGTTGATCAATGAATTGTTCGAATATCGACATCGATCGTCGATATATCGTAAGAATAGGTACGTCGATATTTTGCGACTATGCTATTGTGACAATAAGTATGTTTTTTTGTGTAATAATACGCCTGTTTTAATAAGTTATTAACACTGATCGGAGTAGGTAGAGCTATTTAGGTTCATTGACCGCAAACATTGATGTTAATATGGATAGATAGATAGATAGATATAGCGTTTATTAAAAGAAATTATGACATATTTATGATTAGTAGCATCTTAAATCCTAAATTAGGTTTATCTAGACACTAGAGTTCTCTAATATTACAGTTCAAAAAACACGCTTAAAATCTATGACAGATAGGCTACAGGCAAAGCGGTGTCACCGTATAATTGAGTTGGCGCGGTATGCAGTTGTTATTGTATACGCGCGGTTCACGAATCGTGCGCGAACAAAGCGACCAATGTGAGACAGACAGCGCTTCGCCCGAGTTCAGCTATAGGATGCTCCATTTTTATGGCAAGGTAAAAAATAAGATAAAAATTTAAGAAGTGTGTTATTTTATAAATATAAAAGTTAAGTTGATAAATAATGTTTTGCTAATGTGGATTTAATATTCTTTTGGGTTATTTTATTTTTAAGTTGTAGGGGCAAGTTATTTATAAGGTATGGGATTAGATAAAGAGATGTTCGTTTACCGTATATGTTATTAAATAAGGGTATATTCCACGGGATTCCGACTAATATTCCGGGATTCGATTATTATAATTATTTTTATAGCGGGGTTGGATATGTTCACATGGGAACTATGTAGGTATTTGTGTTTGTCTCCGGTGCAAAATCAAGAGAAGCAAAATCTTGAGCGAAGTCAAGTCAATCAAAACAATATAGAAAAAAATCCAAGAAATTGAGAACCTCGTTCTTTTTTGTTTCGTCGGTTAACATATGTTCGACCACAAAATGTTTGATTTAGGTAATAGGTACTAGTATCTTGCACCTAAATTATATTTTTCTGTATGAGGTATTTTTATGTAGGTATAAACAAGTTCTTATAGCATATTTTATTAGGTAAGTAGGTCTCTACTTAGGATCATAGGTTGTAAATATTTCACAGGTATATGCATACTAACTTATTGTCTCGGAATGTTCTGTCCCTTTTCTTTTCCTAAATGCTCCAAAACTACTAATGCGCCGAAGTTAGTTTTTTCATAAGTAAATAGAAAATGGTTTACGATTTGCGCCAACTTACTTTTCTACTAGATTCATTGTTTGAAGAAAGCAGAATAAATTAAAAATACGAAAAAAAAAATTGAATCTTGCGCCAACCCGCGACAAACTGACTATCAGTGTCAGTGTGTGTCATTCTGTCGATGGCAGATGTCAATCCAGTTATATATAAAGGAACGACGAAGGAAAGAAACTAGGAGAGATGCGAGACGCCCGCGATGATTGGATTGGATTGTAGGAACGATGGAACTACTTCAGACGAGGTATTGGAGCGGAACGATCTAGTTCCGAGTGAGGACATTGTTCCAAGAACTATTACGGTCCGGAACGACACATGTTTAATAGGAAGTGTATGCTTTAGTTACTCCCTAAAGAGTAAATAGCTTTTTATTATTTTTCTACAAATTATAAACACAATCCCGGAGTTCGGGGAATATCCATATTATTCTATCATATGCCAAGTACATAAAATAGCTCTACCTACTCCGATCACTGGTTATTAATATACCTACTATCGATGCGGGAATATTTTGGTAATATGTGAGAATATGGCGGTATTATTATAATAAAACGATTTTTTATGTTGTAATTCGTAGACGTGTAATTCATCTTTACATCGTCAAACCAGCGCTTATCACGTAGCACAATCAAAGGACAGAAGGGAGCTTACACACATTCTGACCGAAAACCCCAACTTTTCCTACAACACAATATTTAAATGACTTCCAGGTTTTCAGGAATGTTTCTAAGACTCTTTCAGGATTCAAATGAGAATGAGATATCGCGGCGTTCCTCCGGTACAGGTGATCGGCATTTTGCTTGCTACAGCGGTTACAGCATGTCTAAACTCGGGCGGAAGCCTATCGTAGTTCCCTAGTGGTGTTCTGGACATTCTCATTTCAATCTAATAGAATAAGCGCTTTTTATATAATTTATTTATTCCCCTTTTATTTAATTGTTTATGATATTCTATCGATGTTGCATGATGGATGTGCTTCGTATGCATTTGGCATGAATTAATATTTTACTTACAAATAATAGTTACGATTCCCTCTATGTATTTTATACGAGTATATACGTAAAATTAGTATACATCCCACAATATTCAATGATATATATTGAATATGAATGAACTATAGTACCTATTATATTTAATTCTAAAATGTACTTAAAAATGTACTTATCTAACGAATTTTGCACAGGTACGCCGAACGAATTGAGATTCTAAACCGACGTTCATAGAACAGTTTGTAGCTTGAATATCGGCGTATATGCGCAAGATTCGATCCGTTATTTAAAACGAACCAAATTCTACTATAGTCCATGCACGAGAGTTATATAACCTACTGGTAAAATTTAGGTAGATATGAGCGTCGAGAAGTGGAAGAAATTGATACAAATATGGCTTATTTTGTCTTTTTTTATAAGAGCACGATTTTTTACTTCTTCCAAATTAAAAAAAAACAAAAAAAACAGAAAAAAATTAAATTTTTACAAAGAAGAATATTTTATTTCTGTAATAAAACATAATTTACAGAATTGATTAAATTAATGCGCAAATAATTGGTAATAACATTTTAAGGTCCTCTCATCAAGAGAAGATCAATTTGATAACAATTTTATTAATCATGCCTTGTGTACGAACTTATTTTGTTAGCTTTGAATAAAGAACGCTATTGATTTGCGATTAAAGATTAACGATGTACAATCTGATGTTCAATATCGAGATACTTCTTACACGCTCTCTCGTCGCTCCTATACCATAGGATTATATCTCTCGTGCGAGAACTATAGACATAAACAAATGGCCATGTCCAGTGTGTATGTAATTCAGGAGCTACCACCGATCACTGCCAACAACAAGTCGACCGCTAAAGCGAACAATCACGAGGCGCCGCCGCAGCCGCCGCCCAACAATACCGCGAATAACACTATCGATAAGAAGACTATCAGCGCGCCTATTGCTGTCACGTAAGTACTTTTTATTGAATAGTACGTAAGTACTTTATAGTATAGTATGTAAGTACTTTATAGTATAGTACGAAAGTACTTTACAGAACTGTGCCTTCATTTCTCCTCCGCAAGCAAGCAGTATTTTAGCTACTACATGCGAGGACATATAAAATGGTTAAGAGTTAGTATTTAGGTTCAGACATAATGCGTGTCAAGCTGTTCTTCAAATAATGTCCTCGCGTCGCAGGCGGACCTTCGCCCTCCGCGCCGCAGATTTTGGACTCTTAATAAACATTTACCCAAATGCTCCCAAAATACAATTGGTCATATGCGGCAAATTACTTTCCCGATACTTTTATTACTTGTAGCAAGCAGAAAACGTTTAAGGTTGTAAAATTAAAAGCGGTCAGCGATGGATCGATACCGTATCAACAACCCTGGGTTCCATCGAATTGACCACATAATGGTGGGTACAGACTAAGCGAACGAGAGCGAGCGAATGCTAACAATCGAACGCGATCGAACCAGTGTGCACGTTATGGCGAAAGCAAGCGACGCGAACGAGGGCCTGCGTTCGCCTGCGCCCGTTTTCCGACCGCGGTTTTGCATACGTTCGTTCGGTGTGGACACAACAACGAAAGCGAGTGAACATTCCGTACCGATCGTCGAATCCCACTCGTATCGTTGGCTCGCTCTCGTTCGCTCGTGTACCCACCATAAGAAGGATATCTAGGACAGCCTAGCAGAAAAGTATTTACTGAACAAATCTTATGTATATATATGTATATAGTACCTTACTTACTTCCCTATATCCTAATCCTATGTATAACCACTCCCATCTTTAGTATCGAGCGGCTAGAGATCTACGCATACCGCAACCCCGTAGGGCCGGGTTCGTCCGTGTCTGAAGAGGCTTTGGGCGCGCATTTGTTGCGGATGGCGCTTCGCAACGACGTGGATGTGAATAACACGCGCTTTACAATCACTGATATGAGCGACTGTCTTGTGCCTGCGTTAGTTATAAACTTATCATAATAGTACTTATGAAAAAAGAGTAATTTAACCTCGAAATTTCGAGGTACTTAAGTTGAGTTTTTTAAGAATCTCGAGGTAAATCTCGATACCAACTCTCCAATGTTTCAACGTTAAAGACAATCTACGATAGATACTGTACGCAGTCAAACAACATGGCTTTGTAGAGCTCAAGCATAAGGCCTTTGCTCAGAGATAGCTAGCGTAGTCTGCTCATCATGATATCGCTCTTTAACTATGTTGTGAGAAAATAAGGGTTATGTACCGACGTTCCACTGTATCTCAAAATATTCACGAATCCCTTACTTGAAAACTATCCTGTATTATTTATTTACTAATTAATATATACAAATTATAATGTAAAATATAATATTATTATATTTTACATTATAATTAAATTTAAATTAGTTACACAATTCTATTAAATTCCAAATAAAAATACAATAAGTCAGTACCTATCTATAGTTATATTTATACGAGTTGCAAATACGTCACTCAGAAACATTATATTCCAGAAATGGAACAGCATCAGCGCCAAAATCGAACAAGCCCTCCCCAACCAAAGAGAGCCAAAGCCAGAGTCAGAGCGCGAACGCGAGCCAAGGCAAGGGGCAGGACAACCCCTTCGAGGAGGAGGAGTGGGACGAGGAGTCCGGCGGGCCGCTCACCGACACCGGCGAGCCGGGCGTGCCTGTGCGCGCGCTCTACGACTACACGGGGGCAGAGAGCGACGAGCTCAGCTTCAGGCAAGGTGAGGGGCACACTGACATATTATATAATATAACACATGATTTGTTTCAGGCGTCTTATAAAAAAAGAATGATGGATAATCCACACAGCATCTTCTAGCCCCAAGCAAAGCAGAGCTTGTGTTATGGGTGCTAGATGACTGATATAGTATAGACATTTTTTATTATACATAGGGAAAAAACTATATTTTAATGACGTTACTTTCAGTTTTTAAACATCATAATCTCCATGATCCACTTAAAATTCAAATTTAATCAATAAAGCTACCTGTAGATTAGTTGTATCAATCGAAAGTTGCCTCAATTGTTTCAATCTTAAATGCTACTTCTAATTTGGTTCTTTAATTGTATTTTTCTTTACTTATTACTTTGTTAAAAACAAGGTAATTGTTGCCATTAACTTGATAAGCCTTTATCAACAAATAAATTAAATTTATCTAACTAAATTAGAACCATTATTTACAATTGAAACATTGAGCTAACTGCAGACTGTTGCAAACAGGCAGCACAACTGTAAACAAATTAATACTGACGCTTGTTATATTCCGTTTGCCGTGTGGTGCCGGCATAGAATTTCACAACCCCAGCTCTTCCCGTGGGTGTCGTAAGAGGCGACTAAGGGAAAGACAGCGGGGGGCGGGCAGCAGCGCCTTCTGCAGAACAACTACACCGAACTGCGATCCCCAACCCGCATGCCCAGCGTGGGGATTATGGGCAATAACCCCCACATAATGATGCTATCTATGGCGCTCATTAGGGGAGGCCTATGTCCAGCAGTGGACTATTATAGGCTGGTGATGTTGTTATAATCAACCCTTTTCACTTCCAGGTGACCTATTCGAGAAGTTAGAAGACGAAGACGAGCAGGGCTGGTGCAAGGGTCGCAAGGACGGCCGCGTCGGGCTGTACCCCGCGAACTACGTCGAGCCTGTGGGACACTAACACATGCACTGAGTACGCACCTGTACTGTGCTAGCACTTTAAAGGTTATTTTCGTTTAAACTCGTACGGGGCGAGTTATGAACACATGTCCTGTCGTAATTGCTAGCGTTATATCGCTCAGTTTCGTTTATGAGACACGGTTTCGTTTATGAGACAAGCTAACACGTGCTTATTTCTCGTTCAGGTGTTGCAGTTACTTTCATTTAAATTTTTATGGTTACGAACGCCTCTTTTATTCTAATTTCATTATATGATGCAAACGTTTAACTAGCGATATAACGCTCTATTTCGTTAATACAAGATAATTTCACAGGCCTCGGCGTTAACCCTGTGCTAGGTATTTTTCAAAGTCTTATTAAAAGGACTTGTGCAGTCCGTACAGTTAGCTTTCACGAGAAATTAAAACCAATCGACTTTATCTATGGTGAAAAATTAAAAATGTACCTTATTATTTCTGAATTACAATTATTTATATCGTTAGTTACAACACAGCCTTGGATTTATATACCAACTGACAAATCATGAAAGCGTAACTGTATATCAATATAATCCTAAACAAGTTCATTGGTTTTTCGCTACTTTTTAAACCCCGTTACTTTGTCTGTGGCGTTGATTTGGTGTATTTCACTAAATTCTTTGACGTTATTTCACCTCCGTGATTTGGAAATATGCACCATTTAATTGTAAATTGTGAAGAATGCATGCGTGACAGATTCCACGTTAAATGTAACGCGAGTCACGAAGTAGTCATTAACGATAGTTGTAACGCTTTAACACGAAACGCACTGTTAACGTTATTTTACATTAGTTATATTATTCGTGATTATTGAAGACGCAATTCAAAATGAGTTTTATTTCTTTTATTTTTATTTTATTTCAGTTTTTGGAACAGAACACTGTGTTTCGTGATAAAGATTAGTGTTTTATAAGTTCAGAAATTGTGAATCGTGTAGATTATCCGAAAAAAAAGCTCCATGCAGTTTAAGAAATATTCGAGTGAGATTTTCACTTTTATGAACATCGAACTTTTGATCCTAACGAAGTGTTTACAATGTTGACGCGTACCGTTTTCGATATATTTTATCCATGTTTAGTACGTTTGTATGCACTACCCTCCCTTGATGTTATCAAGCGAGCGATCGTGGTTTTGCGAGCCTTTCTATATTTTTGAAAATTGTATGACACAACACAAACCAAATCTTTTTATGTTTTAGTGACGTTTGCGTGTACGTGAGAAAATATTTACAAGCACAGTCAATGGCGAATGCTATACGCTCGATATTTATCGTGATATTTGACGTGATATTTATCGAGTAATATCGTAATATAGTATTAAAGTAATATTACGATACGTGATACGTTGCACTACACACTCGATAAATATCGTGATCCTTGATTACGATCCAAATATCACGATAAATATCGAGCGTGTAGCATTCGCCAATGTCTTGTAGTAGGTTTCGGCAATTATATTAACTGCAATATAATATAGTGTGTTGATTGCGTGTCTCTTCCCTTAAAGTCCTATGACATCTACTGGGCACAAGATAGGGTTTGAGAAAGCTGACTTTGCTAAGCAACCTTATTGAACCCTGCGATTTATAACTGTTTTCAGTTTCGCGTTATTTCAGTTATAAAAGAGGACACCTAGTAGAAAGAATTGTGTACTGGACTTTAGAGAGTAGAACAACTTAGCTAAGCCAAAAAGTGTGCGCCAATATTATTTTAATGTAATTAGGCAAGCCACACGCTGTGGCAATGGGATTATATATTTTTTGTGATATACAAGTTGATGGTTTGCACATTAGGTGTGGTTATGTACATACACGAGCATTGTATTTTCGTGATTAGCGTATTTATTTCCCATTGTATATAATGTATAATGTTTGTGTTAGGCGTGAGGGGCGCTCAGTACTGAGAACGGCCTAATTTACGATTGCGGCCGCGGGTGACCTTTCTTTTGAGCGCAGCTTTGTTTTATTGGCTGGTGAGAGGTGCTATTTTATTGTAAGCAGCTGCCAGCGCCCCCTACTTGTTAGGTTAGTTAATTTTATTAATATATTATGGAAATGTTTCTTCTTTTCATTTTGTACCTCGTTTTAACTATTGTTGTATGTGATCGGAGTCATTATATTAGTCGGAGGCTCGGTTTAATGTTCGACTGTCGGTCGCGGAGAGTTCATGGTTAGTTGTATTCCTTGTTTCATTGTTATGGGTTCAGAAACCTTTGTGAAAATTATTTGTAATATATTATTATCTGAGAGAGGGTGGTTTTGGACCACACGTGTTAATATATTATTGATATTCGTAAAATAAAATTGTTAAATATGAAAATGTTTTGTTTTATTCAGAAATTGCAATAACCTTCAATCTATTAATGAGCAGAAATTTATGGGATCACACACAATATATTATCGAATTAAGCTTTCCTTTGCCTAATAAGCACTGATCCGGGCCTACTAACTTTATCTGCCTAAGCACTGATCAGTGCTCTAAGGCCAGCGATACAATTTTATTAGTTTTTGGTATTTAAGGCTATTTCTTCCACACTTATGAGGCAAGCAACCATTCTCGTTTCACCGAGTAATATTTTAGACTGGAGGTACTATGGACTGCAAATAATTTTGAAGTAAGTCCATTGTGAAGTAAAACTGACTGCATATCCACTATTTATTATCTGGTTACGCTAACAATGCGTTGGCGTTTGAATTTACTCTGTGTGACGTTGGGTGGTTAGAACCTATGTAAACACTTAAAGGGTTGGCCTACTATAGTCAGGTAAGCTATCTCAAAGTGTTTACAGGGTGTTAATCCAACGTCGCACTCATTTCAGATTCTATAACGATATATTTCAATGAACCAGCGCCCCTCATCTTTGAAGTATTCCCGCGCGTGTCAGGTCGACAAATTAAGTCGAACTATACGCACCAGTATCTGTCTCATAATAATGGACCTCATACGTCTAAAATTTTATAACTTATAATATAACATTAGATACCTAGCTTATTTGTCTACTGTAGATAATAATAAGACCGGATTAATAAATCCTCGTATTTTCACTTGTAGAGTTCAATTAACCCATTTATTGCTATGAATAAACAACAAAGATGTTCTGCAAAAATGCAGGAGGGTAAACTTAGAATAAAAGTTACCGCTGCGGTGGCGGTGGTGAAGTAGCGAACTTAATTGACCGGGAGGGGACCCTGTTGATCTTTCTACATTCGGCCTAGGCCTTGCTAAACAGGGCGTCCCACCGCTATGCAACATGGAGGGAAAGTACCTTAAATATTGTAGATGGAACATTTTACTGAAAGGAGACATTATTTTAATTTAAAAAACAAATTAAACTGCATTCATAGATTTTTAAATCGTTACATGGGTGAACCGGGAATCGAACCTGTTACACCAGAAAAATAATTACCGTGTAGCTTTATCATACCGATCGAAAGCTGGTCCTTAGCTTTCCATTTTACTTGTCGGCGACATCTGAAGCTGTCTGTAGCTGTAGTAAACAGGAATACTTTGAAAAAAAAACCAAAATATATATTTTTATAATCTTTATTTGATGATACGCGGTGCACAGACACAGAAATCAATAATATCAAGCCTATTGCAGCGCCTAAGCCAACTTTCACTAACACCTTCACTGCCCAGCCTCGACGGTGCAACTCGCAAGGACGTTACACGTACGTGATGGTGGATATCTACGTCGTAGGCTATGACAGTATTAACTGGTAAATAGACACCGAAATAGGCTTTTACATCAAGATAAGCCATGGGTACTAGAAAAGGCATCTAATGAAATGCTTGAGCATAGTTAGTTATATTTCGACACAGCTATTGACTCGCGCACAGTTAAAGAATTTCATCACCTAGAATTATATTATCTGTGCTTTAGCATAACACCGGAGCATAGATAATATAATATACCGCAGATGTCAACATCCGTGCCGAAAAAACATGGATAAAGCGAGGACAACTCGAATCATGTGTTTTCAAAAAGCAAGGAATGTTATCTTTAGATTTTGAATGGGGTTACAATTTTGTTATTTTTGTGAGCAAATGCTATCCGCACTTTGTGCACATTTGGCACGAAACGCGCATCCCTCCACACTCAACATCAACATCGACCGATCGACACGACAAGAGGCTAAACCACCGATTAAATGCGTTACGACGAAGTAAAAACTATATATTTACAACAACAAATTACACAATAGATATAAATATATCAACCAGGCACATCCACGAGCGACATTTACTCATGCCAAACGAAAAATGTACTTATTTACACAAATGAGTATGTAACAGGGCGCAATGCGAACGAGATTCCCGAATAAAAAAATAACATGTAGGTATCAACCAACCGTCCTAAAATACTGCTAGCGCTGTAATCCTTACAATAATCAATTTAATAAAACAAAAGTTACACAATTATAATGGAGTCTTTACATAACAATACTTATAAATTATTTACAAACATCCAACGTAACAATATTTAAACTAAATTTCATAATCATAACCCATGACGGGGTGTTAACGAAAGCACACGGTCACGGGCAGTGAACGTGTTAATATGCTAGATAGATTATATGTATAATAGTGAGTATACACTCGGAATTTATTTAAAATGCTTGGAGTGCGATCGAGATCTAGGCACATATTCTCGCGTCAATTTTAACAGTTATTTTAGTAATCGATTCAAGCGCCATTTTTTTCCACATTTGTCAATTTTGGAACACGAATGTTCGAATTCCGCGACATTACGCTAGTCTTCAGAATATAAATTGCATGTCAAAGCCATTTTAAAAACGCGAAAGCTATCAACAAATTAGTCATAAGATTTTTGTCATTATAGTGCGTGCCTTCGCAGTCGGGGAAATCTCTAGGAAATTATATAATTCAAAAAAAAAACCGCGGGACTTGAACCCGCGACTCTCCCTCAGTACGAGAGTGCGGCGACCACTACACCACGTAATAAAGTTTTTGACATATTATTTAATTTCCTAAATATGTCATACATTAATTAAACTATCTATAATTCTCTTTTGTTAGAGTAAGTCATAATAAAAATACTTACAAAATCTTCAGGGACGTGAATACGCAACTATGTAACTTGCGATCTTCATCTTTCCCTTAAAATTATCACTGTCATTGATTATATTGACTCAAAATAAAAGAATCACTGTCATGTCTATTATATCGACTCAAAATCAAGTCTATCCGTCAATCACCTCGCTCATAATCAATCAAACACTAGTAACGTGTCGAAATGTCACGTATAGTTAGAAACAGCAGGTCTAAAGTGTCAGTGACGCCTCACTGCAAGCAGGCCTGTAGCTTCTCCGTCCACTCCTGCGCAGCCGCCGCGTCGCTCGCGCAGAAGTTGTACGTGCGGCGACTCGTGCGCAACTGTAATAACAAATAATATTTAATGCATCAAACATCGACATGTTTTTAAGGTATTTGTTGATATGGATCATATAATAAGTTTTTACCTTCCATGACTGTTCTTATGTTGCCTTAAATAAATGATTTATGTAATTATAACCGCTCCGTAGCAACTGGACGAATTCGCAGCTGGACGGATTCTCAACTGGACGGATTCTCAGCTGGACGGCTTAGCAACTGGACAGAACGTGTACAGTCCGTGACATAATTAATAGCATGTAGTGTTAATTTATTTGCATCCTATTTAAACACAAAGGCAGACTGTGCGGGCTTCAGTCTTAACTTTTTTGTAGGAACTACTGATACAAAACCTTAGCCTACCACAAGTAAAGTTGGCTTTACCTGAAGGTAGATCGGGATGGTTTAAGTGACAGTGCGAGTCACTGCTTATGTCAAAACTGACAGCTACTATCCAAAGTGACAGCAACGGTCAAAAAGAGCGCAAATGTCAAAATATACATATATGACAGAATTTATAAAAAAATACAGGAAATATCTAGATGTATAGTAGGTACATGTAGGTATGTCTTTAAGTACCAAGTTTTCGTCAAGTAAGTATATTAGATGCGCTTTAGATAAATCTTGAGGACGGTAGGAGATATTCTTTCATGTAACTATAGCATCAACAAAGGGCATCAATCACACCACACACACATCAATCCACCGTCCTATTTTATTCTTATAAAATTGTAAGGAATGTTCGCTTTATAGGGTACCTCTTAGACAATTTAACGCGGGTCCCTACACCTACGTTGTGCTGTGAAAGGAAATAAATGTAATCTGCGAAACAACTAAAGACCCAAAAAAAATCACATGTGCCTAAAATTATGTGGAAATAGTGATAATTCCATTATTTTCAGATTGTTTGAAAACAGAACTAGTGATTAAATAAAAACGTCAGTACCTAGTTAAAGTTAGTTTTAAAAATATTGACGACTGTACTCTGTCCGGCTGCTAATCTGTCCAGCTGAGAATTCGTCCAGCTGAGAAACCGTCCAGTTGCGAATCTGTCCAGTTGCTACGGAGCGATTATAACTTGTAAAGATAAAATAATAGCGAATCACGGCATCATTGACTGGAATCCTAAACACAAGCCACTGAAAAAGTTCAAATCAATTCATAAATTTTCATCAAGTCACGTTATACAAACAAAGAAAATTTTAATAAAGTAACAGTGATGAGATGATACAGGCAACGGTTAACTTTATATCCCGTCACCTTAATTTGTACGCGCCTGATCTAGCACGGGGATTCTTGTCTAGGGTTGGATAAAGAAAAATTAGGTCACTTCGTCATCGAATGCGTAAATTATTTGAATTTCATTCCTTCAACTTCATAATGTTGTGTAAGGGAATCTATGAAACTTACGTCAAAGAAGGATCTGTCGTCACATTTCTTGGGCGGGCCGGGCGCGGGCGCCGCTTGCGACACCGTTATCACTTCCGCCAGATCTAACACATAAACAAAAACATCTTAATTCAATTATTTGTCTTTATATCACTACATAGTATAAAACAAAGTCGCTGCTTGCTGTCTGTCTGTTTGTCCCTATGTATGCTTAGTTTAATAGATAGAGTGATTAAGGGAATTTTTTTTTACGATCTGCAGTTATTTGTTTTGGATGTTCTGGTCGTTCTCTATGTACAATAAAAAAATCTATGAAGAATATTGTAGTATGTATATTAGTCATCTAGCACCCATAACAAACTCTGCTTAGCTTGTGGCTAGATTTAGATTATTTATTGGCAACATAGTTACAGGTCTCATTATAATGGTGTACTTTAGTACTAGATTATGTTGTGTGGATTGGTCCAGCATTATTTATTTTCTGAAACGCTGAAAATCTATTATACATAGAAAATAATTTTTCAAGGATAATGAGAGAGGTAGTCTCAGTAAATGTGTCGTACTCACCTATAAATCCTTTACAATGCGAATCCTCCATAGCGTCGTAATACCTCAGCTGGTGCTTTATCGAATCCAACACGAACCAACTGAAATGCAGATTGAAAAGGATTATGTTTAGGGGTTGTGGTAGATGTTATTGGTTGATATCAACTCTCATAAAGGGCCTCTGGGCCGTTGACTACGGCCCCACGCATGCCTCCTAAAGGACAGATCACTATATGGCCCGTGATCATGGAAATTAGATACAATAATAATTTGTAAACTCCGAAACGGTTAAGACCCAGTTAAGAAAGGTCGTGAATCGTAAGGATTCATGATTATGTCACTATTTTTTTCAAATTGGCCTTTTTTCTCAACAATTGTACAACATTTCTGTTTCTGTGACACTACGAGTTGTTATGTAGGTAAGAGATTACTTCTTAAAATTACATTTGGCCTGAGCTTAGTTAGCAGTTGTATCGTGTGGTACCGGCATAGAATTTCACCACCCCACTCGTCCCATGGGTGCCGTAAGAGGCGACCAAGGGAGACACACCGGGGGGCGGGCAGCAGCGCCCTCTGCAGAACAACTCCACCGAACTGCGATCCCCAACCCGCATGCTAAGCGTGGGGATTATGGGCAATAACCCCCAAATGATAAATATTGCCATCTATGGCGTTCATTAGAGGAGGCCTATGTCCAGCTGTGGACTATTATAGGCTGTTGTTTTGAGCTTAGTTCCTCGGGAATAATAAAAAGGTAGTCGTAGTAGTAAATGTGGTTTACCGTTGCTTCCACCCCTTGAGTAGCGCGCCTCGCTTGTACAAATGTCCCTCGTGGGTTCGATTCTCGGCCACGTTCGATGAGAACTGCTCGTAGTATTGTTGAGAGGAAGATTGCAGTGTTCCTACATCTGAAATTAAAAACGGAAGTTACAATTAATGTACGAAAAAATCTAAATCAAAGTGCTTTATTTCCTTTAGATCTTACAGGACTCTTGGACACGGCACAAAATACAAATTACATAAATTCTATTAAAATTTGGACTAAGCTTAACCGAGTTCAGGATTGCTTTATTATAGTGTCTACTCGGGGAGTTAAATAATGTCCCAAAAACTTTCCGAAGTGAATCAGATATCGCACACTTAACAGTAGAAAAACATTGTATCACATTTTATACTAGAACACCTCTGTACATAACACCAATTTGATGTTACGCATGAATCATTATATTGTTGTTGGATGCTATTAAAGCAGGCATCAAGCGACTCTGAGTGTGGCTGCGAGGTCCAGTGACTTACTATTATTGCTGGGCGGCCTCAGGTCCCGGTCGCGGTCGGCGGGCGGCGGCGCCTTGTACTTGGTGCAAGGTAGTGCGAACACGTCCGCGCAGCGCTCGTGGCACGCCGCGCCGCAGTCCACGCACCGGACGCCGGTCTGTTATACAAAACGAATTCTAGTTAAATAACATAACAACAACATCAGCCTATAATAGTCCACTGCTGGACATAGGCCTCCCCTAATGAGTGCCATAGGTAGCATTATATATCAAGGGGGTTTTTGCCCATAATCCCCACGCCGGACATGCGGGTTGGGGATCGCAGTTCGGTGGATTTGTTCTGCAGAGGGCGCTGTTGCCCGCCAACCGGTGTGTAATCCTATCATCAATAACATTATTACTTCTGTCTCGTTAAGATTAATCTTAATAACATAAGAAAACTGGTAATACACGAGGCAGAATGTCTAGAGAAGTAATAGGATCACTTAGTTATTATAATTAATGGCTGAAATGCAACAAGGATAGCTGGCACATCCGGTCCGGATAGCTAGCATGTCTTTAGCGGTGTGTCTACCTTGAGCGGAGACCACAGCAGCGGCTCTATTGTCTAACTCAACTGGTAATCGTAATAGGCTTCAGTTTGCCATTTCAAACCTAGTCTGGACTTCGGTTGTCACTTTTGTATTGTGTAAATAGCTAAAACCGAAGACCAGTTGAATACCTTAGACAGTACCGACATTCTGAATGGGTCTATAGACAACTGGTAATCGGTTTGAAGTTCACTGGTAATGGATAAGGCTGCAGGTCCACATAGCTAGTACATCTTCAGCGGTGTGTATACCTTGAGCGGAGACCACAGCAGAACCATATAGTTAGCACATCTTTAGCGGTGTGTATACCTTGAGCGGAGACCACAGCAGAACCATATAGTTAGCACATCTTTAGCGGTGTGTATACCTTGAGCGGAGACCACAGCAGAACCATATAGTTAGCACATCTTTAGCGGTGTGTATACCTTGAGCGGAGACCACAGCAGGTCTTGACATTGGTCGCAGCAGTTCTTCCTTCGATACAAAACACCTCTTTAGTAGAGAGACCAACAGCAGTGTTTACTTTTAGCGGAGACCACAGCAGAACCGGCTAGCTAGCACATCATTAGCGGTGTGTATACCTTGAGCGGAGACCACAGCAGAACCGGATAGCTAGCACATCATTAGCGGTGTGTATACCTTGAGTGGAGACCACAGCAGAACCGGATAGCTAGCACATCATTAGCGGTGTGTATACCTTGAGCGGAGACCACAGCAGAACCGGATAGCTAGCACATCATTAGCGGTGTGTATACCTTGAGTGGAGACCACAGCAGAACCGGATAGCTAGCACATCATTAGCGGTGTGTATACCTTGAGCGGAGACCACAGCAGAACCGGATAGCTAGCACATCATTAGCGGTGTGTATACCTTGAGTGGAGACCACAGCAGAACCGGATAGCTAGCACATCATTAGCGGTGTGTATACCTTGAGTGGAGACCACAGCAGAACCGGATAGCTAGCACATCATTAGCGGTGTGTATACCTTGAGTGGAGACCACAGCAGAACCGGATAGCTAGCACATCATTAGCGGTGTGTATACCTTGAGTGGAGACCACAGCAGAACCGGATAGCTAGCACATCATTAGCGGTGTGTATACCTTGAGCGGAGACCACAGCAGAACCGGATAGCTAGCACATCATTAGCGGTGTGTATACCTTGAGCGGAGACCACAGCAGAACCGGATAGCTAGCACATCATTAGCGGTGTGTATACCTTGAGTGGAGACCACAGCAGAACCGGATAGCTAGCACATCATTAGCGGTGTGTATACCTTGAGTGGAGACCACAGCAGGTCCTGGCAGTGGTCGCAGCGCGCGGGCGCGGGGTGCGCGGCGGGCG
>OZ007534.1:2626976-2843790 GCA_963931895.1 Eupithecia pulchellata | reverse complement strand
TACACAAATAAATATCTACATATAGAATATAATAATAAGATACATAAATAAACAGTAGGTACCAATATTCAATTTTTTGATAGGAAAAACTCCTTGACATGAGCCTTAAAGACTGGTAAGGAAATTGTTTTTCTAATGGAGTCTGGCAGTGCATTCCACAACCTTATGGCCTGGATGGAGAAGGATTTGTCGTAGAAACTGGTTTTGTGAGGTGGCATATTCAAAACCAGATTTTCTGACGACCGGAGGACACGGGAAGGATGAGGATGAGAGTCGTGAAGAAATTCAAAACGCTCCTTTAAATAAAAGGGAGTGACAGGATTATAGATAATATTGTGAAGAAGAGAAAGGATATCGTCCGTGTACTTCTGATAGCTCCTAAGTAACAAAAAGCAAATTGTACAGGAGGAAGAAAAAACTTATTATTATTTTTTGTATCAAGTTTATAATAAAAACAAAAAAGTAGTTGCTTTTTTTTAAGGTATTTCATGTAATGATGGAGAAAAAACATGTTAATTTTTCATTTAAATATTTATATGGTAGATAAAAGTTATTTCTTTTCAAGTTTTGGTAATGGACAGATAGGAGAAATTTCCATTAGGAAGATAGGAGTAATTCGTCCCCAGAGTGAACATAGAATTTCAAGAATCTTTACTTAGGATATTTTATAACTAATCTGAAAGTAGGAAAAAAGCAATAAAACAATTGTTTAAAAATTATATTACTAGTATTTATTTCTAAACACTTTTCAAAAAAATTATAAGTCATCAAAAAGTTTCCTCACATTTATATTTTATAAAATGGTAGGCAAAACAGTCTCAAACATAGAAACTATAAACAAAACTTTTAATCTTAGTACCTACATAAGAACTATGCACTAAATAAACATATTAAATACTTTTTAAAACCTTATTAAGATATCAACAGTCTCCTCCGGCATTCATCATCATCATCATTATTATATAAAATGGCAACAGAATCAGTCTAAACCAAGGTAATGGTAACAGTTAGCAAATTTTTAATTAGCTTTTTACCCTACACACAGCCCACATAAAAATACTATTTCTTTTTTATTTATAAACTTAAAGTATAAAAAGTCTCCGCCGTCATTATTATTATCATCTAAAAAGTTATAAAATCAGTCTCAAAGATGGAAACAATTAGCCAACATCTAATTAGTTATTATCATACAACCTATAACCTACATAAAAATTCAATTAAATGTTTCTTGCCCGCATTATTAACTTCACACTTTCTTAATAATTCGTT
The DNA here is from genome assembly GCA_963931895.1 of Eupithecia pulchellata. Classification (NCBI taxonomy): domain Eukaryota; kingdom Metazoa; phylum Arthropoda; class Insecta; order Lepidoptera; family Geometridae; genus Eupithecia; species Eupithecia pulchellata. The sequence continues at coordinate 2,842,521 of OZ007534.1, read as the reverse complement.
AATGATCGTGATGGGGTAAATCGTCATAGAAAGAATGACAATCTAAGGGAATTACGGATTTGAGTTCTTGAAGGTGTTTGAACTTTTGGAGTGTAATAGGTATTTTAGTTTTATGTAATGGGCTGTACTCTCTTACCACTCCTATTTTGTTGACTCTTTGGGGGAGGGTTTCCCAATTGGAATCAAAGTCCAGTTTAACTTTTATGGTGCCTTCTTCCCCGTCGTATAGAATAGCCCTAATATCCGTTACTTTAGGATCACCTGCCTTGCGTCCCGGTCTGATGGATGAATATCGCCATGTCCCAGGGTCGGAAAAGTTCTTGAAAAATGTGTGGTCCACCATTATAGCTTCATATTCGCGAGGATTTTTGCGGGCTTCTTTAGTAACAGACATAAAGTCACTCGGGAGGTGGACTAATCTGTTTTTGAGCTTTCTTTCTATAGCGCTATGTACACAGTCTCCTTCCATCTGTGTGTGTCCTACTTCAAGGTATTTTTGAACTATCGACACATCATGTTTTATGGAAAAGTTAAGTAAAGCGTTTGCAAGTATGTTGTTCCGGTTTTGGCTAGTACATCCATCTGAGTATATTATAACCGGCAAACGCTTGGGGAGGCAATGGCGGGTTAGGAAGTCAGTTATGAATGACGCGTACGTTGAAGCAGTTAAATCGCCGTCTGTCTCGTTGAACCAGTAGCAGGTACAATCATGTGAAGCCAAATCGTAGATTGTAAAGTTATGAACACACAATTTTGTTTTGTAATAAACAGCGCTGGCTGTTATGAATGGACACACTTTAACCGCTTGCAGATCCATTGTAAGAACAATGCAGTTTCCTTTAATGGCCTCACTCTTGTCCCTATTTTTTTCTTCGCGAGCACGACTTTTTTTCAGCTGGTGCATATGAAAGACTTCGTCGGTTACGTTCCCCGTCTGATGCCCCACACAGGTATCGCACATGTCTTTTTTTATAGTGTGTATTGCTATATTTTTAGATTTAACTACAGTATGAAATTTATTTCGCGCGTAGGGCTCTTCTTCTTTTTCTAGACAAAATTGTTGGTAAGTTCTGTATAGGTGAGCAGCGTTGCGGTAAATTGGCTCTAAGTACACTTTGTTCGTGTTCTGTCGGTTGTAGTGAGAAGGCATTTTAGGTAACTGAGCCAAGAAACTATCTAAAACCTCAGTACGCCTTTGATAAAGCGGGGCTCTAGCACGCCGTCGGTTAATATTTTTTTCAGAGGGATGCATACCACCACTTCCTTTCTTAGCCCAATTTTGGACTGAAAACGAACCAAGACATAAAGTCTGAAGAAACATTTCCCGGCATACTCGTTTCTTGCTGGTGGTGTTTTCAGTAGGATTATGGATTGGCAGAAAGTATACGAAAGTCCCCGACCTCCTAGAACTTTCTGATGTTTGTCGGGCTTTTCCTTGAAAAGTAACATTGTTAGCTACGTACACCTTTCTTTGGTGCCAATCCATTTCAGTCCAAAATTTTTGGAATATACTTTGTCTATCTTCTTCACTAATTTCCCCACAACTTCTAATTTTACTTTTTGTGCAGAAATCTGAAACACACCTAGGTCCAAGGAGTCTTTGATGGCGTATGATATTTTTTACCTTCTCACCCCTTGGTCGTTCGTAGCCATTATACTCCTTGCCTTCCATTCGGAGTCGCTTAGACAAATTTTTCTTCCATGTTTCAGGTTGCGCCTTTCTTTGTCTTCGCTGGCCTTCATTCATATCTCCAAAGTAAACTGTGCTTTCATTTATATTGTCTAATTCATCTATTTGGTCGTCATTTAATTCAGTGTTAGAGCTTAAGGCATCATTGTTTGGTGGTTCATATTCACTATCATCGTCAGGCGAAAAGTCTTCACAAAAAGTAGTAGAAGAACCTTGTGTTTCTGATGCCACTGATGTAGGTCTTGATGTTGGTGGTTCACAGAAAGATGTCGATGGAACAGTGGTCATCAGATCTTCTAACTCAATGAGATCATTCATTTCGTTTTCACCATTATTTACAGGCATGACGTAGGGTTCAACTGCTGAAAGAGGCTGAATGCCTATACCAATTATTTGTTCTGAGGCTGCAGATGTTGGTGCGCCATCTTCTGCTCCATTGTTGTTATGAAGAATGCGGTTTACCAAGGTGTGCGCCCTATTTCGTGACGCCATAATTATAAACCTGCCAAGAAAGTAAAAAAATTATGTGGGTAGGTATTTATACACTTCAAAGAAACTATGATTATTTAACAAAATAGTATTCCAAAAACCAAAAGAAATATCTCCTATCTGTTGCGAATGAGAACAAAATTGTACCATATTTACATTAAAAATGTTGGAAGAAAATTCTCCTATCTGATAAAATAACCTGTTAATAACGAATTCATTTACATTTATACAATTTAAAACTGCAAAAACTCTTATTACACAACTTTAATTCGGAATTTCGTAATAAATAACAGTATAAACATAACTTACCTAATCGAAACCTCAAAATATCAACGAGCCGCGTGCGCGTGCAAGCAGAACTCCACACAAACTGTTACTTAGGAGAAATTTCCGGCGAAATAATGACGATTAGATATAGAAGATATTTCTTCAGCAGAATTGCAACTAAACTGAGGGGTTTTTAAATTGGGTGGTTAATGCTTTCAACGGGTTTCCAGCCTAAACCAACAGATGTCGTTAAAAACAAGTTTTGTCAAAATTGTTAGTTAGGAGCTATCAGAAGTACACGGACGATATGCGAATGTCGGCGACGACGAACAGGAAGCCAATTCAGTTTTGTGCGAAATTCCGAAATATGGTCAAATTTTCGTAAACCAAACACAAAACGTATGCATACATTTTGCAGCCGTTCAACCTTATTGAGCTGCTCCTCAGTAAGGTCAAGGTAGCAGACATCCGCATAGTCAAGAATAGGAAGCATAAGAGATTGAGCAAGTGCAATTTTAGTGGCAGTAGGCAAGAAGTTACGGAGCCTTCTCAATGAAGCAGCATTATTTCACCGTATTAAACCTTTACCTAAATCTAATCACCAAAAGTTGCGAACTATCAGCATTAGAGTTATCATTTCCCGTGTTTCCACAATAGTCCTAACAACATCACATCATCAGCCTTTAATAGTCCACAGCTGGACACAGGCCTCCCCTAATCAGCGCCATAGATGGAATTATTTAACAACATAAATGAATGAAATTTTACCTGTAGTTATGTATTGGGTAATATCTATTCCTGTGTTTCCACAATAGCCCTAACAACATGTAGGCATGTAATTTTACCTGTAGTTCTAGATAACTACAGGTAAAATTACATACCTTTATGTGCAATACTCTAGTATTGGGTAATTTCATTTCCCGTGTTTCCACAATAGCTCTAACAACACAAATGTATGTAGTTTTACCTGAAGTTCCAAAGTATTGGGTAGTTCGAGCTGGTCCCACCGCACCCGCCACTTCTGAGGCAAATGTCCCAGTTCCAGCTCCAACTGACGAATCCTCTCGAGGAGGCCGCTGAAGGCGTCTGGCATGCTGCGGGATATGCTCTCGTACCTGGAGATAAGGTGCTATTTAGATTAGCGGATCGTTTTGAGGTTAGACTACAGTTACTGAATAATAAGACCACGTCACGACCTGACTTACCGTCGCGAGCAAAGAGAGCCGCAAACATTAATATTATTGTATATTATGCATAAAGACGTGTCACGCATCTACTGCACCTGCGTTTCTGGTCTACCCGACTGATAGAAAGATAGATAGAAATTTAATATACCAAACAAAGAAAGAGCACATTACTGCATGCATATTATTTGGGGGGTTATTGCCCATAATCCCCATCGCATTTCAGTGGAGATTGCAGTCCAGTGGAGTTGTTCTGTAGAGGGCGCTGCTGCCCGCCCCCCGGTATGTTTCCCTATTTCCACGGGATGAGTTTGGGTGGTGAAGCTCAGTAATAAACTAACCCTGCGTTAAGTAGCCTGCGAGACGAGCGCTCTGCGTCGTGCGAGGGTGGACTCAGAGTCTCCAGGTCGTACGGAGCGCCGTGCGACAGCTCCTCGCACGTGTAGTACTGCCACACTTCGAGGGAGCAGATCGATGATACTGGTCGGAGGACCTGGAAATAGACAAGAGTGTTCACGATAAATAATATTATAAAGAGGAAAGATTTGATTGTTTATTTTTTAAATTAATGCCTGTTCAAAGAATTAGAAAATAATTTAAAAACTACTGGACTTATTTGAAAAATTCTTTCACCATTAGCATCCTAAATTTTCCTTAATTAACATAGGCTACAGAATATTTTCAATAAAGCTAGGGCTCCGCATGAAAATTTTTAAAAATAACATGGCTGGAATGAGGTGGAACGCTAGTTCACAATACAGATAAAATAAGTATTGATGACAGAGTGAGGGAGTATTGATCGAACTCTCTGTCATTTGTACATTCTGTCATTTATATATAAAGCGCGCATGCTACGGCGGGCTATTACTTCGATCTTATCTTATCTTTAGTCTTAATACATATATAATTCACAATTCAGATGTCTCCTAAACTAAACTTATTTGACAGCATTAATAATCACACAATTATTTTTATTTTGATCGTTATGAACTTATTCATCTAGTTTTAACGTCATCTGAGTTGACACCACCTCCGTTCTTAAACACATTTCTAGAATAGCAACAAAAAAGTCTTTGGTTCTCGAACGAAGTATAGTCAAAAGTCCACTCACAGGGTTATCCAGATCCGGCGTATAGAGGAAGTTGTAGAAGATGGGCGACTTCTGATGGTGCCTGTCTATGTAGTCGAAGAGCGAGTGTCCGACCGGCGCTTGCCTCGACATGGAGCCGTAGTGCATCGCGCCGATCTCCTCTTCTGAACCCGCGCCTGTTTCTACACCCTGCGGGAGAATATCAATGTAACTTCAACGTTCATTTGGGTACAAGGTTACTTCAACGTTCATTTGGGTACAAAGGTTACTTCAACGTTCATTTGGGTACAAAGATTACTTCAAAGTTGATTTGGGTACAAAGGTTACGACGTTCATTTGGGTACAAAGGTTACTTTCAACGTTCATTTGGGTACAAGGGTTACTTCAACGTTCATTTGAGTACAGGTGAAAGTGTGAAAACATTTATTTGCCGAATATATTATTATAGGTACATGTCAGATTATAACTACAGTAGCGTCTATGTATTCAACCCGCAAACAGGTGTACAAACATTAATAGCATTGAATCATATATGGAAAATAATCAAATAGGTAACCCACCACACCACCCCAACTCTTCCCATGGGTGTCGTAAGAGGCGACTAAGGGAGACACACCGGGGGGCGGGCAGCAGCGCCCTCTGCAGAACAACTCACCTTACTGCGATGCCTAACCCGCAACCCCCAAATATAAAAGCCACTTATGTCACTCATTAGTCAGTAGTCCACTGCTGGACATAAGCCGGGGAGGCTTATGTCCAGCAGTGGACTACTATAGGCTGACAACTCACCAGCCTGTTGGTATCTGCGCGCTTGTCGTCGTGCGCCGTAATGCCGAGCTCAGCGCGCTGCGCCTCGTTGTCCAGTAGGAACGTTCTGAAGCGACACGACACGTTGTGGTACGCGACGAAGCGGAGGTAGTACTCGTTGAACTCGAACGCCAGGGGGAATTGCTTCTGCAGCTGTAATAGATAAATAATGCTGGAACAATCCACACAGCATCACCTAGCCCCAAGCTAAGCAGAGCTTGTGTTATGTGGACAATCCACTCTGCATCACCTAGCTACAAGCTAAGGCGAGCTGGTGTTATGGGTACTAGATGACTGATATACAATAGGTATATTAAATACCAGCGGTCCGCCCCGGCTTTGCAACAAACATTTCAGAAATTGAACACTCTAACACGATGGGTTTCACAGTTTTCATACGGATCCCTTACTTTTTTTAACAGCATTGGGGTTTTTGACATTGACTCAACACTCCATTATCTGACACTGGCCGTAGAGAAAAAGCAAGCACCGTGCGCTATATATTCAACCTCTTTTTCTATTATGACGCGCCATAATAGAAAAAGAGGTTGAATATACAGCGCATGGTTCAATTATTGAATTTTTCATGCGGATCCCTAACCTTTTTTAAAATATTATATAGCCTATGTTCATCACGGAAAACTTAGGATTCTAATGGTGAAATAATTTTTCAAATTGGTCCAGTAGTTTCGGAGCCTATTCAATTCAAACAAACATACAAACAATCAAATCTTTCCTCTTTATAATATTAGTATAGATAGTTTACTAGCGCTCTGGCTTCGCACAAGTTTTTAACAAAAATTATCAATTTTCACACACATACACTTTGGGTTATGTTATAGAAGTTTTCATACGGGGATCCCTTAAGTTTTTAACATTTTGTATAGCGCATGCTTAGAGACAACGTAGTATACTAACGAAATTGGCCCTAAATTTTCGGTGTCTATTCAATTTAAACAATCAAATATAATCAACTCGCTTCGCTCGTAACGCTATATAAGGACTGTTACTGTGATAATTTTCGGTTTATAAAATCTTGATTCGTTTCCCCGTGTATTAAACGACATATTATCCACAGTCCCGGAGTAATAAATACCTGATGGACACAGTCCCGGAGTAACAAATACCTGATGAACACAGTCCCGGAGTAATAATTACCTGATGGACACAGTCCAGGAACATGAGGAAGGTGGGCGTGTGTCCTTGCTGCGGCGTGGCCGTGATGTTGGAGCGCTGCGCGAACTTGTGCCCCAGGGCCAGCCACTCCTTCTCCACCAGGATACGGAACCCTTCCAGCGTCCGGTAGTACGGCTCCAGGCAGATTTGCGACAAGGAGCTTATCTGAAAGTAAAACAAAACAGGTACTTAACCATTTTGATATTAACGTTTGGTCAGCGACCCAAGTGGGTATTCTCTAGGCATTTCTGTTCTGAGATGTCGCGTTATTAGCGTCGAGGTCGCGGAGTTAATTATTATTAGTATTCATTTATTTCAGATTATCAAAATCAAAGTTAATGGAGCCCATACAGTCACTTAACCTTAATAACCAGCGCTGACTAGAGTGCCTTGAAGTCACTCGAATACCCAATCTTCGTTTGGGGCTACAGAATCTCGTGTAGACTGTCCAGGATTACTCATTATGTGTCCAACTTTAATATTATAAACGCAAAAGTTTGTATTTATGAATAGATTTTTGTTATTCTTCCACGAAAAAACTATTAAACGGATTTTGATAAAACTTGGTACACAGATAGTTGATGACCTGGAATAACATATGGGCACTTTTTTTCCAGAAAATCCCTCAGGATCGGGAGTTACAGGTCAAACCGCGGGTTAGCTAGTAGCTAGTATGTATAAAATTTTAGGTGTACAGTGTGTTAGTTAGGTTACCTGGGCTGTGACATCCCAGCCATCCTCGAGGGAGAGTAACACGGAGGATCCCTGTATGTCGAGTAGGTCGACCACTGCTCCTGACAGCTGGAAGATCTGTCGCAGCTGCCATAGCCAGCCTGATTCTTCTATTAATCTGAAATTAATCATAATAAAATACTATGGGTAGTCTAAATATAAAATACCATTCTAGAATAATCAATAGTCCGAATCCAGCTTGTCTACGATTTTACACGATTTTACAAGGAAAAAATACACTACAATAAGATTAAAATTAAGGTTTAATACGAACAATAGTCATCACGTATCGTATGCTCGATAGACGTAGTGTAAGACGCGCTCCTGTCAGATACTGGATGCGACAAGCTGAAGACAGGGCGCTATGGCGCTCATTAGTGGAGGCCTTTGTTAGCAGTGGACAGATATGGGCTATAATGATGTTATTTATCGTTTAATTTAGGTTATGACAGCTAATCAACGCATTATTTTCAATGCATTAAAAATAAAAATTCTTTAACTAACTAAATTGATATTTCTAGCTTTACTTAAGCTTAATCTTGTAAAATATGTACCCCTCATGGCAGATCACAGTGCGCTTAATTTTACGTGTGAACATCCCTGTAATACCTGTGTATCACAAATTAATGAATGAACTTGCAAAACAAGAGAAAGTTTTATCCTATCTTACGTGTCCTATCTTATCTGTACCTGAGAAAGCCGGGATGGTCGGGCTGCGCGGGCGCAGAGGGCACGGCCGCTCGCATCAGCTTCTTGAAGGCGTGCCTCGTGGCGCGGGGCTCCGGGTACTCCACGGGCAGGGTCTCGCAGCCGGCCGGCGCGGGCCCGCCCGACCCCTTGTCGCACATTATGTAGAGCGTCGCGCGGCGGGACCCGCCTTCGCATGATACTGGGAATAGATGGTGATTACTTGGTTTGTATTCACTGTTGTAAAGGCTTTACTGTTTTAAAGTTTTGCCTTTATTGTTGTAAAGTTTTGACCTTTATTGTTGTAAAGTTTTGGCCTTTACTGTTGTAAAGTTTTGGCCTTTACTGTTGTAAAGTTTTGCCTTTACTGTTGGTAAAGTTTTTACTGTTGTAAAGTATTGGCTTTACTGTTGTAAAAGCTTCGTAAAGTTTTTACTGTTGTAAAGTATTGGCCTTTACTGTTGTAAAGATCAAAACGGACTTAAGTCGCTCCTTTGTGACACACACAGTGATGTTGATTCGGTTTCGTACATAAACTGATTTGAGAGCACTAAATTTCGCTACCCTTTATACTTCGTTCTTTCAACATTGACGTTATCTGTGGCAAGGTTGACGATAGTCCGCCTACGAGGTTACTGAGATTCTATTCCCACGTAAATGTTTGAACGATCTGTAGATAGTTCTGGTCGTAAATATATTGTATTTTGTATATAACTTTGGTATGTCACACTGTATTTAAACATAAATTAACATCATATTTGTCAAAAAAAACTTCGCCCAACAAAGTTCACATGCCCACTCACCAGAGTCAACATCAGCGGTGGACAACCTCTGCCGCGGCTGGTAGAGCTCGAGATGTGACGGCTGCCGGCCCTGGCGGTCCTTGAGCGAGCCCCAGCGGCCAAAGTGTCGCGAGGTGGTGGCGGAGCCGCCTTTGCCGCCGCTGTTCCTGCCTAGGACCCTGGGCAAATGATAATGGGAACTGAATCACTTCAATACGCAATGGCGCTCATAAGCCCATGTCATCATCATCCCATGATAGTCCACTGTTAGAAATAGGCCTTCCCTAACAAGCTAAAGACAGGGCGCTATGGGGCTTTGGGGAGGCCTATGTCCAACAGTAAAGTAATATGGGCTTGATGATGATGGCGAAATAATAAATAAAATTAGATTAATTATTTGGTAGTAATTATTAATTATAATAAAGTAATTTTCTTTGTTAATAAATGATTAAATTGAATTAAATAGACATTTTATACAAACTTAAAGAAAACTACTTTTGTGTAAAACGAAAACTACTCTACTGTTCATTTGGAGCCATCATCGTAATCAAAGCAACAACAACACCAGCTTCTAACCACTGTCTTATAATGTATTTATTTATTAAGGTGGAAAACAAACTTATAGACTTTAATAACTTGAAACAATGATAAAACTAAGCTCTGCTTAGCTTGCGGCTAGGTAACAAAAGCTACAGAATTTTTTTATAGAGCGAGATTCTGAAAAATAACTCTATGACTCAATTTTCTTAATAACTCACCCCAGGGTACCAGCTGCCTTGGTGAGTAGCGGCGTGTGATGGTGCTGGTCCTCGCAGCAGAGGAGTAAGGAGTCCAGGCTGAGGCTGGAGTCTTCTAGCTCGCCGCGGCACGCGCGGGGCGGGGTGCAAGACACTAGTGTTGTTAGCATTCGTTCCTACGAAAAATATGAATACTAGTCTTAGTCGCCAAATGTCAATAAACTTAAATTACATGTAACTTTGTAACCTAATGGAAATCTTTATATATCATTTAGTTATAATTAAATTTTAGGTACCAGAGGTAATTTATATATTGTTAAACCTAGATTAATGTTTTTATTGTATCTCATTTTAAGTGAACCATTGTGTTTGTATGAGAATAAAGTTCTTTAAACCTTAATGCCAAAAACAGTAAATAAAATGAACTAGTCTAAGTCGTCAACTGCCAAAAACAGTAAAAAGTGGGTCCTACGTGACGAGTATGTTTCATTTGAAAATAACAAAAATCGTAGACAAAACCATCTCTAGCTTCTAAACATACATCAGGAACAGCTTTCTACAGTGTGTCCGCCGGGAAATTTTCCAGTTCAAACTCGCCTTATGCATGAACGAAACGCATGAGGGAGGTGCGGGGGGTACCGATCGGTGCGTGAGCATTGCGGACGTGTCAGTAACGATGAGTCAGTGGCAGGGAGCGCATCGCGCCTTCGCTGTGGAAGCGTACTTTAAGGGTGGTGATTCGCTACTAAGTGCAAGGCAGCAATTTTGTTCGCACTTCAAAATGCGTCGTGTAAGTGACGGGCCGTCCACCCAACTAATTTCATCGTGGGTACAGAAGTTCAGGAAAACGGGCACGACATTAAACATTCATCCACCGGGTCCATCAACTTCTGTTGCGACGCCTGAAAACGTCAACACTGTTCGAGAAGAAATTCTCAAAAATCCACGGAAGTCTGTCAGGAAGGTGGCAGCTTCTACTGGCCTAAAAAAACCACAGTACATAAAATATTGAAGCGTCAACTCAACTTCCACCCATACAAATTGCAAATTGTGCAACAATTGAAAGAAGGAGACTACTTAGCGAGAGTAGTTTATGCCAAAACGATTATCGACCGATTTGGGACCCCTGCGCGATTGGGCAATATTTTTTTTAGTGATGAAGGCCATTTTCATTTCGAAGGGTACGTAAATAAACAAAATATGAGATACTGGTCAGACTCTAATCCAAAAAAACTCCACCAAAAGTCACTACACAGCCCAAAAACAACGGTGTGGTGCGCGATTTCAGCAAGAGGAATAATTGGGCCTTTTTTCTTCGACGCTGGCCAAACTGTGACATCTGAGAGGTATTGTGCAATGATAGACAATTTTTTTGTACCGGCCCTGCAGCATTTTGATGGGAACAATAGTAAAACCCATTTTCAACAAGATGGCGCCACTGCGCATACGGCTAGAGCGTCTATGAGCAAAGTGAGGAGCATTTTTCCAGGAAAAGTGATCAGTAGGTTTGGAGACATACCCTGGCCTCCCAGATCACCTGATCTATCTCCGTGTGACTTCTTCTTGTGGGGATTTCTAAAGGCTAGAGTTTACAATAACTCTCCAAAAACTATTGAAGCTCTTCAAATAAATATACAGCAAGAAGTCCAAGAAATTTCGCCAGAGCTCTGCCAGCGGGTTTTTACCGATATGCGGTACAGGCTTGATGAGTGCTTGCGACAAAACGGTCGCCATTTGGAAGGTGTTATTTTTAAGAAAAAACGTCCGCACGATCTAGGTATTTGATAAATAAACATTTTATACCATAGCTTTCTTTGTTTAATTTATATGAATTTTTAAAGCCGAAAATCTGCCAGCGGACACCCGTTACTTTTAATCATGTAAGACTATAACAGCACATGTACAGAGATTTCCGCATAACCTGCAGCCTTATTGTCTAACTTGAAATCCATTACCAGTGAACTTCAAACGGATTACCAGTTGTAAACCCAGTTAGAATGTTGTCCGTATCGTCTAAGGTATTCAACTGGTCTTCGCTTTCAGCTATTTACACAATAAGAAAGTGACAATCGAAGTCCAGGCTAGGTTTGAAATGCCAAACTGAAGCCGATTAAAATTACCAGTTGAGTTAGACAATTGAACTGCTGGTCTGATTGAGGGATCATTGAAGACTTCATCTTATATTAAATCTCTCAAAGGTACCGTCTAAAAGACTTCTTATACCTTTTACCAGACTTGGAACCATATCACGCTATATAAAAAAGTAGTAAAGATTACCTGTTCTAAACTAGATGTGGTTTCAGTGCCGCTCTGCGCGGACGCAGGGTTCTGATGAGTGGACTTGAGCATTCCCATCACGCCTTTATGATGCGATGCCGCTGATCTGGACAAACAATCGCACTCCATTATGATTAAGCGGGTTAACTACGAACCTATTTCGTGTTGCAAGAACAGCTTCAATACGCATTAATAATAATGCTGGACAATCCACACATGATCACCTAGCCCAAAGCATAGCAAATATTGTGCTATGGGTAGCTTTGTTATGGGTAAGTTAAGCCCTGCTTAACTTGTGGCTAGATGATGGTGTGTGGATTTTCCAGCATTATTTATTATCTTTATAAAAAAGTTGCAACATCGTGCGGAGACATTTGTAATCATAAATATATAAACATTCTGAATTAGTGTTGGACAAACATGAACACCTAAACCAAGATTCGAAGACATACCTGACTAGTAGCGCGTGTGTCCTGGGATGCCGCCACGTGACTACCGGCAGTCGGCCCTAAAACAATTATTTACAGTTTCATTAAAATCAAAATCAAAGTGCTTTATTTCCTTTAGACCTTACAGGACTCTTGGACACGTCACAAACTACTAATTACATTATTAATACTGGGAAATAAAGTATAACTTTAATGAATAATTATCGGGTATTTATCGCGTACCTTTTGTTTTTATTTTCCCCCTACGTTTCCATAGAGTCGCCCGTGACCACGATCGCTGCAACGCGATGGAAACGTAGGGGGAAAATAAAAACAAAAGGTACGCGATAAATACCCGATAATTATTCATTAATATGTCAACAAATCGTGAAAGTTAAAAAAGTTTTAGGTATCACTTTGATTAATTATTCACTTCAATCTTTTTAAATAATTCTCTAGCGACCCACTCTCCGCACGGGTGCAATACTGAAACTCGACGTCTATTCAAAAAACCGTTGCGTACTTTTAAAGATCATACATAGGGACGGACAGCAGGAAGCGTTTTTTATTTATACTATGTAGTGATTGCATATTTCCGACATAACAGGATAATGTAGTTAGTTGTTCGTACCTGCCGGTAGCAGCGCGCTATCCGCCGCAACGACTCGTCGCCGATGCTTTCAGGTACTGGTATAACTGCCGGGTAGCTGAAAACAAATATAAATCAAATAAATTAAATCATTATTCATCTATACTAATAATAAATAGGAAGTATTTGATTCGTTTGTTTGGATTGAATAGCACCGAAACTACTGACTGATTCGAAGAATTCTTTCACCATTAGAATCCTACATTATCCCTGATGAACATAGGATAAGAGAATATATTCAAAAATGTTAGATATCCAAATGAAATTTTTAATAGTGTAACCCATGTGTTATCATCATCATCACCAGCTTATAAAATAGTCCACCGCTGGACATAGGCCTCTCCTAATGAGCGCCATAGATGGCATTATCATTTGGGGGTTATTGCCCGTAATACCCACGCTGTGCGGGTTGGGGATCGCAGTTTGGTGGAGTTGTTCTGCAGAGGGCGCTGAACCTACGTGTGTAAATATTTATATTTTGATTCGCACGGGTATTTAACAAAAAATATACTTATAAAATATAAATTACTTATGTCCAGTGTAGGACTATTATGATGATTATGAACTAGCAACGTTCAAACAGTGTTGTCTCACCTCCGACAGAGCGTGTAAACCGCGTTCGCGTGGGCCAGCCGGAACGGACTCGAGGCGAGGCCGAGGCGCGCCCAATCCCGTGCGTATATCCGCTCCCGGACTCGTTCTAGAGTCCGCGCCGCCGGTGGTTCTGTGGCTTCGCTGCCGCCAAGGTCTAACTCCTCAACTGAAGACAGAAACAAGTAAAATTTTTGGTAGTTTGTAAAGACAGAGGTAAAATTTTGTGGTAACCTCAGTGGTTAGAGCATCCTGTACTTAGGGAAGATCGGGTTCAAGTCCCGCCGAAATCAATTTTTTTTTGGAATATTATATTTAGCTTCTTAGAGATAGAGGTAATCTAATCGGCATCTATTTTAAAATTTTTAGGGATCTGCAGGAATATTTAGAACAGATGGCGTTTTAAAGTAAAACACACCTGCGCATAGTTCAAAGAATTGATTGCAGATGAAATAATAAAAAGAGTGTTATATTCTAACCATATAATTGTATTTTACGAAGCATAGAGACCTTATGAGAGCAATAATAGAGATTAAGATTTAAAATACGAACTAAATAAAAAGTTTATTTTCTCTCACAAATGTTAATGAAGGTATTCTAGGTGCTTAAACTAGGTTTACAAATATTAAACTATTATTGGCGGGAAAAAAAATACAAAAGATAGGTAACTAATATGTTAATCAACCTGTTGAATGACTAATTTGAAATAAAACTTTACACTTACGAGACAACGTATCAGCAGACAAGGAAGACATGAGAGGCGGCGAGGTCAGCGACCTCGCGTCAGCTGACGGCAGTACATACTTCTGACGTTTAGGCGGTTTGGGCTTCAGGCCGGCCTTCCTCGCTGTTTTCAATAAGGTTTTCTTTGCGAAGCCTCTGGTGAAATACAAATGGGTGCAAAGTTAAGGTATTGTTTTAATGTTTTGCTTTCTTAATTTTTACGCTTGCAAAGCGCTGTTGTTTTTTTTGCATTTTTAGGTTCTTGAGTCTCTTTAGTAAATAAATAAATGTATCGAATAAAGACCAAAGTTGTTGGAACACCTCCAAAATTTGTTATACATATATAAATGCCTACAGTTGTCCGTTACTATATTATTATAAAATTAATAATTTAGTAACGGACAACTTTGGGAACATAGTCGACAAAAGAATATTTTCAAAAACTTATCCGATAAAACCAAAAACCACTTAGTCTGTTTTCAATGCAGAAGTAATTTGTTTGTGGTTACTTGAGCGTGTGGGAGGCGAAGGACTAAGTCATTTGCAAAAACAATTCCGCCAAGTGTATCAAAGACCATAACCGCCAAGTGTATCGAAGGCCATAACCGCCAAGTGTATCGAAGGCCTTAATGTGTTTCGAAGCTAGTAATTACTTGAGCGTGTGGTGTTTGTGCGGGTCTATGGGCGGCGGCGGCGGCGCGCGCGGCGTCAGCGCGAAGTGCAGCAGCGGATGCTCCGGGTGCCGCAGCCGCGCCAGCTGCTTGCGGAACGCCTCCGAACACTCGCTGGTCACTTCCTCGTCCAGCGCCACCTGGGGGAAGGTTTCTTTAACTACGGTACATTTAGGTGCCGTGGTGCCGGCATATTTCACCACCCCTACTCTTCCCGTGGGTGTCGTAAGAGGCGACTAAGGGAAAAACCGGCGGGCAGCAGCGCCCTCTGCAGAACAACTCCACCGAACTGCGATCCGCAACCCGCATATCCATCGTGGGCGTAAGAATTCTTATATATTTTTTAATTTATTCATTACAAGCGGTTCATCCGCGGCGTTAACAAAAATTTTAATTTTCAGGCAGATCCCTACCTTTTTTAAAATATACTACAGCCTATGTTCATCAGGGAAAATTTAGGAATCTAATGCTGAAAGAATTTATCAAATCGGTCCAGTAGGAAACTACTGGACCGATTTGGTTTACGGAGCCTATTCAATTCAAAAGAACAATCAAATCTTTCCTCTTTATAATATTAGTATAGACAAAAACAATTTATGCGATATAAGTTGCGTACCTTTATGAGTTGGAATGTAGCGGATCTAAGCTGTAAGCCCTCCTGTAATGACTGCTCTAAATGCGGCAGGTAGTGTGTACGCACTGCTTTCTCCCGCGTCAGCGAGCAGAGCGGGAAGGAACGCACTACTGTCTGTTCGCATGCTGTAACAAAACGCCTCTTTAGTCCGCCATCTTGCATTTCTGAAGGTACAGGAATGTCTACTATTATGATTACGATATTATTGGGCTTCTCGGCTGAATTGAATTTTGAAATTACTGATAAGTTACATTTATAACTGCTGATATTATTATACTTTTATATCTTTCTATAAGGATATTTTGCACCCAGAAAGTTACTCTGCCCATCAAATTTTATTGAGAATGCTTTCGTTTAGTAAATGTATCAAAACTTTACCTGTAGATATGCAAAAACCACAAAAGTAAATCTTTCCATCAAATGTTACTGAAAATCAGCTAGGTACCCACATTTTTTTTTTATTCCACAACTTCTTTAAATCCCTTTTTACACTCTAAGCCGGTAACAACTTATGTAAACATAACCTTACCGTAGGGATCAGTAGGCGTCCCCTTGAAGACCAGTCTATAGTTGGTGAGGAACAGCGCGCCCTCTGCCGGCAGTAAGGGCGTCTCTCGCCCGTCGCTCACTAAGTACGCGCGGAGGGCCGGCGCGGAGACCGCCTCGCCCGGGACTAACGCTGGGGCAACTATGCGGGGCTGGAAATACAATAATAATCATTAAAATTGTTTTTTTATAGATAGAGTTAATGCATGATTCTAGCGAGAGCGCCCTGTGACGACAATGTGACCTCTGTCATCATTGCCTGAACCACAAGGGCAAATGTCACTGGCGCTACTAGTTTGTAATCTGTGATATTGTCTATTGACAATATCACAGATTACAAACCAGTAGCGCCATCTATCCTAAAGTATGTAATACTATGTTTTGAAACTTACGCGATCTGAACACATAATGATTAGTAATTAACGGGTATTTATCGCGTTTCTTCTTCTTCTTCCTTTCTCGACGTTTCAACAGGTTTGCACTCTGTCGTGGTCACGAGATGACTGAAGTGGTCACGAGAAGAAGAAAGGAAAAAGAAGAAACGCGATAAATACCCGTTAATTACTAATCATTAAACACTATGTTTGTTCATATAAAGTAGTTCTTGTGTGTGACTCAAGCGTTTAATTTATTAGAAATAGTAATAACTCTGCTCTGTTATAGTGGGTACAGACCAAGCGAACGAGAGCGAGCGAACGCTACAAGTGCGATTCGACGATCGGTACCGAACGTTCACTCGCTTTCGTTGTTGTGTCCACACCGAACGAACGCATTCAAAATCGCGGGCGGAGCACGGCTGAAGGCAAATAAAGACCCTCGTTCGGGCTCGCTTGCTTTCGCCATAACGTGCACACTGGTTCGTTCGCGTTCGACTGTTAGCCTTCGTTCGCTCTCGTTCGCTTGGTCTGTACCATTGGTAATAGTGTAAAAAATGCATATCAGGACCAATTCATTGATAATTTCTAAGAATTTAGTGTAACTTAAAAAAAATCCCTAACCTATTTAATCCGAGGTCAAAATGTCGTCCAAGATTTTCAACGGTTCTATTTATTCTCCGCATATTCCTAAACAAAATTAAAGATATATAAGCGTTTAAATTATGGCTCTATTAAATAAAAGCGGAACGTAATTTACCTAGTACCAGAATAAACTTTTATTGGCAATGTATCACAGTTCCCAGAATTTTGGTAACACTTCTTTTTTCAAATAATTGCCTTCTAAAAACCGACATGCTTAAATGTGAGATTGCGGTTGAGAACTTAGCAATAAAAGTGCTGGGAAAATTCCGGGCTTGTCATGCACATTCAATTATAAGCCTTATTCGTACCTTCTGTACAGGCGGTAGTCGCCTGCTCTCCCTGGCCACAGCGTCCAAAGTCTCCAAATGCATATGCACCACCCCGGGTATCATTTGATGGAGACATCTCACTTGTTCTGCTGTCACTCCGCCTTCTGTGCAAACCTGCAAGACATAACGTCTGTAAACTTTGGGATTGGAGTACCTTCACTATTTTTTTTGAAATTTTATTGTCTATAATAATTGGGAAAGGAGTAGGTATAGTATTTGATTAAATGGTAATTTTTGTTACATGTCTTTAGCTAAGACAGCGATCCTGACTAAATATTAATAATATTATTTAATTAGCTTTTGCCCGCGACTTCGTCCGCGTTTCTCTGTACTACCCCGCGGGAATATCACAAATGGATAAAGTATCCTATGTCCGTCTCCTGGTTAAAGCTACCACCCCACCAATTTTCACCCAAATCGTTTCAGCCATTCTGAGTTATAATTTATAAAGAACATATGTACCTAAACACGAATTTCTTTTATTTTAGATCTATACTAATATTATAAAGAGGAAATATTTGATTGTTTGTTTTTTTGAATTGAATAGGCTCCGAAAATACTGGACCGACTTGAAAAATTCTTTCCCCATTAGAATCATAAAGTTTCTTTGATAAACATAGGCTCCAAAATATTTTCAAATAAATTAGGGTTCCGCATGAAAAAATATTTTTTTGTTAAATACCCGTGCGAAGCCGGGGCGGACCGCTAGTATTATATAAGTATAAAAAAATACTGCAGAGTTTTCTTAGGATTTTAATACTTTTTTGATATTTTACCAATCGCTTCAGTGATTTTTACCTTATCTACGAATCTTGAGACCATTTTGATGACGTTATTCCCCGCTTCCCCTGGGTCCGCCTCCTCGAAACCTGACTCCGCGTCTACACTGTCCGATTCTGCCACGCTGAAACATAACCCTTACTTTATAACATAAATTAAAAAAAAAATTAAGTACTTAAAGCACGTGGATGACAAAGGGACCACCACGCTTAACATCAATTCAAGAATTTGATTAAAAAAATCTGAGATTAGACCATTGTTTTAAGCAGTTTACAAATATTTTGCTGTAGTAATTTAAACATAGTAGGTAGTATTATACACCGCTGCTTGCAGCACGGTTATGATGTAACGTGATCAGAAATATTGTGCTGTAATAATTTATTAGATACAGTGGGATAGTATAATACAATGTACCCCGCTCCTTGCAGGATGTAATGTGATCATAGGATTTTATCATAGTGTCTGTGTCAATTGTCCAGTTTTAGTAATGCTATTGTTGGCTCTATCAGTATCTTCCCCACTCACATCTGCCCGCGTCGTTTAAAAGGGCAGTAACAGGTACCCCATACATTATGATCCCACAGACTGCGCCAGTCTTTAAGTTACCTGTTGGTAATGCTATTGCTGGCTCTATCTGCGTCTTCCCCCCTCGCCTCCGCCCGCCGCCCCGCGCCGTCCAAGGGTAGCAGAAGGTACACCATCCTGTTCGCGTAGTGAATGGCTTGGCTGTATAACGTCGATTGTTCACGAGCGATCAGCTCTCGTTGTTTATCTGATGAAAAGATCCAGAAATGTTAGATAGGACAAAGACTTTAGTTGCAAAGTTTTAGGGTGAGCACAATTTATATATTACTTAACATAATATTGAGTTATGTTCCATCTAAATGACGTAGGGTTTTCTTGTGCTAACGACTATATGGGATTTCTTAGCATCTTCAGATTCTGAAATAACTTTTTGTCTTGTTGAAACAATTATTTATTTATGTTTACATATGACACCTAGATGAAGCTCTAGCCCTAGCACGACCCCTTTCAAAAAAGTTAGGGTTCCGTATGAAAAATAAAATTTTAGTTAAAACCCGTGCGAAGCCGGGGCGGGGCGGACCGCTAGTAAATCTATTATATCCATCTCATATTCGCCGTGTGGTGCCGGCATAGAATTTCACCACCCCCACTCTTCCCGTGGGTGTCGTAAGAGTCGAAAAAAGGGATACACGCCGGGGGCGGGCAGCAGCGCCCTTTGCAGAACAACTCCACCGAACTGCGATCCCCAACCCGCATGCCCAGCTTGATTATGGGCAACCCCCAAATGATAAAAAACGCCATCTATGGCGCTCATTACGGGAGGCTTAGAGGTCCAGCAGTGGACTATTATAGGCTGATGATGATCTTACCTTGAGCTAAGCTAGGCCACAACCTCATCTGTTCCGCTGCAATTTCCAGCGCGCTCGGCTCCTGAGCCTTCAACAACGATATGTATTCCTCATCATCCCTAGGACTGGGCACGCGCTGGTGCGTGGGACTCGGCAGGTACAGCGCCTTGATGTCTCTCTGCACGTCCGAGTAGAACGCCGCTTCCCAGAACTGCTGGCTCGTCCATACTTGGTGCTCCTGGTAATAAAAATAATCAACATAATATGATTTTAAGATCAAATGCCTTGAATGGAAGGTTCTTCTCCTCCCAAATTCTTTTGCTGTTCTCCCGATGCGATAGATCACCTAGCAGATTTCTACGACACCCACAAGTCAAGATTCAATGGGTCTTATTCTCAGACCAGCACGAAATCTGTATACCCTTAAGGCGCATACAGGAGCGAATGACCTTGAGCAATTTGGGCGGGGCTATGGTTTCGGCCCGCACCCTTCCGCGCGCCCCCCGCCGCCGGCGCCGCATAGCCAAGAAAATGAAATAGATTTCGCACGTAAGCCGCAAAAGATAAATAGAAATCCTTCATGGCCGCGCGGCGCGGCGTGGTAAACCAAGCCGGCTGACACGCGATACTTACGGGTTCAATTCCCACTGCGGGATATTTTTTTACAAATTGTCTATCTTTATTTATGTCTGTGCTGTTCTTGTGAAGCTAAATAAATGTATCTTTGTCTTTAAAATTCTGCAAGTATTTGTTCTTGGTCTGAGAACAGAACTCGGTACTTTAGGTAAGTAATAAGTATGTATGTTACCGCCTTACCGCCTCTTGTTACTACCCGTGCGGCGCGGGGCGTTCGCGTTGTAGGTAATTTCCTTCTAAACTAGCCTATATTCCAATCATTCGAAAGTTTTATGCAAATCAGTTTAGTAGTTAGGTACATGGTAACAAACATTCATACAAGCTTCTCTAATTTTCAATGTTTGTAGGATATCAATGATAGGTAGGTTATACGGGTGGAATAATTTGAAACAATAAATCTCTGAGCTAAAGGAAAAAGGTCATAATGGACCAAGAGAAAAAAATTACCATTACATGGTATTTACATATAGGTTTTTACACCTATTCAAAGAAATGATGCCAGAAATCGGATGTAAAGATTTGATAAAACAGTAAATTTCTAAGCAAGAGGAGAAAGGGCATCCTGGACCAAGAGACAAATTTACTTTTATATAGTAGATTTTTTTCTTTTATTTTCTTTCTGCTGTTTTTTAGGGGTTTGAAACCGAGGTCAAAACCCTAAAAACCAGCAGAAAGAAAACAAAAGAAAAAAAATCTACTATATATAAATTTTGTCTCTTAATCCAGGGATCCTTATGACTTTGATTCTGTTTTGTGTTTTGAATCCATAATATTTCAGAAACTACTGCAGCTATTGACTTGAAATTTGAAATAATAATACATTTAGTTCGCCCGCACAGATTTATAAAATGGAAATGGAAACAATGTTATCACTGCTTTATTGTCCACATTATTGTCTATCAAATAAGCCCTCTATCGTCTTCCTAGGACCTCTACATGGGTTGCTATAGCTAAATCAGTATAAGCACCCGTGCTTCGAGGCAAAAGAAAACAAAATGACTGCCATTTTGTCATGGAGGTAGAAAAAAAATAGGAATAGTGATTTGTCGATAAAATTTACCGTATTTCATCCCCCCCCCCCCCAAAGTCTCCGACACCGGTGACCAGACACATTGTAAATCTATATTTTACAGGAAAAACATAAAAAAAATAAAAAAAAATAAAATAAGTGCGTTGGTACCAACGCACCTACCCACTAATCTCTGTAGTAACCGCAACCTCCTGCGTTGTACATTTCGTTTTGGAAATTTTGATTTTTATACTTATTGAGAACAAGGTCGAAAAAATGACAATTCCCCCCCCCCCCACCTATCTCCGAAGATTGCAGAGCGATCGATGTAAAATGTACCAAGTATTTGAAGATATTATGTATCTATATTTTACAGGAAAAATATAAAGAAGTCTGTAAAAATAATATTTTTTGAAATATGGTCAAAAAAGGGCGGGAAAAATTTCTAAAGGGGTCACTTACCAGAGAAATCTGTTAACATAACTACTTTTAAAAATTATGGTCAAAAAGGGGGGGGGATTTCTAAAGGGGAGACTACCCCCGTCGAGTGGGGTAGGGTATCAATTTGCACATTCCAAAACAGTTTTTGAAATTTCAAAAGGTTCGACGAAAATTGGCCATCCCCCCCCCCCCCCCCCACCCCCTATCTCCGAAGATTGCAGAGTGATCGATATCATTCGCGCGCGCGCATCGTTCGTGAACGGTTGTGTCGAGCGTACCTATATCGAGCGCTATGATGGCCGCAACGGTCAAGTGCAACTCGTGCAATATTGTCATAGACGAATTGTTATCGTTCGTGCAAAATAAAATTTCGATTGTCGATGAGGACAGTTTGCTTAAAATATGTGTCTCGTCGTTCAAGAGTGACGTTATCAAGCGGTCTAAGGATTTGCTGTTTGCGTCGTTGCCTACTGGAGAAAGGAAGATTTCTCGCAAACAACAAGGGAAAGAGAATCGGGACGTCCAGGACATCATCTCCCTGTTCAAGGGGACGGATCCAGAATTCATGCCGATTTTTGTTGCGCGTGATTTAGAAAAACTGCCACCTATTTTATTCGATCACGTAGACGTGACAAAGCTCCTTAAAGATCTGCTTATTACGCAAAATGAGATAAAATGCATAAAATCAAATTATGCTACAAGTCAGCAACTGGACGAATTGAAAGCTGAATTGACGAATAAATTTTCTACATCACGTAATGATTCGAATTCGAATAAATATTCCACATTACGGAATTGTACACCTCAAAATACGTATCGGAATATTCATGTTAACACTAAAAGAGGTGCTTGTCTGGACAGTGGCCCTATGGGCCTTTCGCCGTATCTAAATTCAACAATATTAGACAATCCAAGCAATTCGTTGACCTCATCGAACGAGAATACAAGCCCGGCACGGAACTACCCGCTAAACTCCGAACCGACAATAATTGTTGATACACAGAGTGCGAACGCGACCTCATCGCCGCCGCCGCTGAGCGGGCGATCAACACAGCGGGTGGCGTCGGGGCAGCGGGGGACTGCAGCTGAGGTGCGGGCCGCGGACGCGCAGCTTTTACCGACCGGCGGCGGCGGCGTTCAAACTTGTATGCACCGTGAGACAGCTTACAATGCTCGCCAGCTGATCGACGATGTGCAAAATAAATGCCCGAGTCCGACTAGAAATAAGAACTCTGCGAATAATGAACGCTCTCCGCGTAAAATGTTGTTTTCACAAACAATAACAAATGAAGGCGAATGGAAAACGGTTCAGCGACGTAAGCCTAGATCGAACTACCGTTATCTAGGTTCGACGGGTTCTTCGCAAGATAATAACGCGGGAAAATTCAAAGCTGCTGAAAATAAGATACCCATATTTATCACAAAAGTGCATAGAGAGTCGTCTGAAAAAGATATAACTGAGTATGTGTATAATAAAACTAAGGAACGGATTTCTTTGGAGAAGATTGTATTTAGGCAAGAAAGGGATCACAAGGCCTACAAATTTTTCGTGTCGGAACAAAAATTATCATTATTTTTGGACGAAAAGCTTTGGCCTCTGGGAATAATTTTTCGACGCTTTGTACACTTCAAGCCAAGAAATGTGAACGGTGGAGACACTGTAGCCGGCCCTTCACAATACAATGTTTGATAAATCATCATCATCATCATTACTTAAGTTTGTCAGCTTCAATTGTAAAAATGTGAAGAGATCAGTTGAGCACATACGAGAACTATGCCAGAGTGCGCACATAATTGGACTGCAGGAGACCTGGCTGCTGCCGGAGGACATTCCATTTCTCGGCACTATTCACCCTGAGTTCGCGAGCACCGGGACGTCGGCGATGGATACTTCGGCCGGTATGATCGTCGGCCGGCCCTATGGAGGAGTATCGCTGCTGTGGAATAAAAGGGTATTCCAAAATGTGGCAGTGGTAAAGTGTGGACATCCGCGCGTATGTGCTATAAGAGTTGTCTTAGGACAAAAACCTATTTTAGTGATAAATGTGTATATGCCTACCGATAAAGTGACGAACCTCGTGGAATTTACGGATTGTTTGAGCCTGGTGAGTGCTATAATAAGTAGTGAGAACACTGAATCAGTATACTTACTTGGAGACTTTAATGCGCACCCTTATTCACAATTTTTTAAAGAACTAAATAGTTTCTGCAATGAACAAGACTGGATATGTATAGATATAGTTTTGTTAGGCCTGCACTCGGACACATATACATTTGTTAGTGACGCCAACGGTTCCAGAAGATGGTTGGATCACTGTATTGTGTCTAAGTCAGCTGTTCAGTCAGTAACCAATGTGTATGTACAATATGATGTATTATGGTCGGATCATCTGCCTATAATTTTAGAATGTGATTTAAATGTGATTAATCCAAAATTATTAGGAGAACAAAGTAATAACAATAATAATCAAATAATATGGGGAGAAAGAAAATTTGACCAAATAGAGCAATATTATAAAGTGTGTAATGATAATTTAAGTTTAATAGAATTCCCTAGAGAGTTGACATTATGTAATAATTTGAAATGTAATAATTTAGACCATAGATGTATTATTGACATGTTGTATCATAAAATTGTGAATGTTTTATGTGAAGCTGCGACTTATAGTAAAGTAAAATATATAACTCGAAAATGTAAAAAGAAACCTATTGCGGGTTGGAATAGATATGTAAGTGATGCACATAGGGAGGCCAGGTTGAAGTTTCAGATCTGGCTGAAGTCTGGAAAACCTAATTCAGGCCGCGTGCATACTGATATGAAAGAAAGCAGAAAGATTTTTAAAGCGAAATTAAGGTGGTGTCAAACAAATAGCGAACAAATAAAAATGGATCATATTACATCACAACATTTAAAACAAGATTTTCGTAGTTTTTGGAAGGCCACTAATAAACTTAACAGTAAACCGAGTCTCCCTGTGAGCGTTTCTGGACTCGCAGATAATAAAGCCATAGCAGAAATGTTCAGAGATCACTTTACCGTGCACTCGCCTTTAGGACCATCACAGTCGGTGATCGATGCGGGATCAAATGGCCAGGAATTACAAATTAAGTTCACAGCCATTGATGTACATAAAGTTATAAAAGGTATGTCACGTGGTAAATCTCCTGGCCATGATGGTCTCAGCATAGAACACCTTCAGAACGCCGGTCCTCATCTGTCCAGAGTACTTGCTATGTTCTACACCTTATGCATGGGACACTCATACTTACCCGATGAAATGATGAAAACTGTGGTGGTACCTATCGTTAAAAATAAGACTGGCGACACTAGTGATAAGAATAACTATAGGCCGATTTCGTTAGCCACTATTGTAGCTAAGGTGCTGGACAGTCTGCTTGAAGCTCAACTTAGTCGTTATCTAACACTTAATTATAGTCAATTTGGCTTTAGATCAGGTTTGTCAACTGATACGGCTATTTTGAGCCTGAAGCAGACTGTTAAGTACTACACTAATCGCAAGACTCCCATTCATGCCTGTTTCCTCGACCTATCTAAAGCATTCGACCTGGTTAGCTATGACTTACTGTGGCAAAAGCTTAACAAACTAGAAATGCCCCCGGAGCTTAATGACATTTTTAAGTTCTGGTATCAAAACCAGGTCAATGTGGTGCGATGGTCAGGAGCTTACTCAGAGACATACAGGCTGGAGTGCGGAGTGAGACAGGGGGGGCTGACGTCTCCAAAGCTCTTCAACCTGTATGTGGACGCACTGATGGATGAGCTCAGCAGTACCCGTGTCGGTTGTCACATTGACGGGGTCTGCATCAACAGCATAAGCTATGCAGACGACATGGTGCTGTTGAGCGCATCCGCTTGTGGGCTAGGTAAATTACTGAGGATTTGCGAGAGGTACGCTACAGAACATGGACTGAAATACAATGTGAAAAAGAGTGAATGCATGGTTTTTCAGGCCAGAGGAAGCTGTCCCGTAAATAACGTACCGCCCATAAAGTTATATGGAACTCCATTAAAGAGAGTTAGAGAATTTAAGTACCTGGGACATCTCCTAACCTCTGACCTGAAGGACGATGCAGACATTGAGAGAGAACGGAGGGCGCTGTCTGTTAGAGCGAACATGATAGCCCGCAGGTTCGCTCGCTGCTCTAGAGATGTAAAAACAACGCTTTTTAAAGCCTATTGTTCTAGTTTTTACACATGCAGCCTGTGGGTGAACCATACGCAAAAACAATACAGCGCCCTACGTGTGCAATATAATAACGCGTTCAGGGTGCTGATGGGGCTGCCCCGTTTCTGCAGCGCGTCAGGGATGTTCGCCGAGGCGCGCGTGGACTGTTTCTACAGCACCATGCGGAAGCGGGGAACATCTCTGGTGCGCAGGGTCCGAGCCAGCTCCAACACCATCCTGAGCGTGTTCGCCAATAGGTTTGACTGCATTTATATGTACCACTCCTCGAGGAGGCACGCTTTAACCAATCATAATAATCTAAAGTATGACATTACCAAATAATTCCTGTAAATATTATTTTTCTTTGTTTTAATTATTGATGTGTTGAGCTTATTATGTACCAATTATTTGTTAATTAATTATTCACTTTATTTTATGTATTAATGATTATGTACCAATTTTATGGACTTAAAGTCTGAAATAAAGAATTTTGAATTTGAATTTTGATATAAAATGTACAAAGCGTTTGTAGATAAATATACAATGTGTCTGGTCACCGGTGTCGGAGACTTTGGGGAGGGGGGGTGATATACGGTAAATTTTATCGAAAAATCACTATTCCTATTTTTTTTCTACCTCCATTGCAAAATGGCAGCCATTTTGTTTTCTTTTGCCTCGAAGCACGGGTGCTTGTACTGATTTAGCTATAGCTACCCATGTAGAGGTCCTAGGAAGACGATAGAGGGCTCATTTGATAGCCAATAATGTGGACAATAAAGCAGTGATAACATTGTTTCCATTTCCATTTTATAATAGAGGAAAAAATAATTTATAAAACAAAAACAAGATTATAAGATACAAAGGGTGGCCGTCGCGAAGAAAACCCGTAAAAATACTCGTAAATAAAAAATACCCGTAAAAACGCGATAAATACCTACCCGTTAAAATAGTAATTATGATTTCAGATCTCGTAAGTTTAAAAATATCCGAGCTCTAGGAGATGAAAAAAGGCTATGTACCATTTTTACCCAGTCTCCTTTACATTTTGAATCACATTCCCATTTCATAACAGTAAGTAAGGTGGGGGTGTACCTACCTAGTGCTTCACTTCGGAGAGTCATAGAACTGTTGCAGCCATATTAGAATTCTGAAGACGATCATGAACCGCGTTAGGAAGAATGCCGTACGTACATATTTTATTTCGTCGCATAATACATCATAGCTACCTACCTAATATTAGCTACCACAATACAATAAAACATTTTCACTCCAGTTTCAACTTGTCCGGTCACTGTAAATCTATAAATAAATAATAATGTAAGATTAGTAATAAAACAAATAAATGGGTAGGTCTAAGGAGTATTTACTTACATTGTCGTTCATTTGTTCCTACCTAGTTTAGTACCTACCCTATCTCCTAAAATAAATATACAAATATGTAAAATCTACATAAGATTGCTAATAGGTAGTTACAATAGCATAAATTTTCTAAAATAACGAGCTTTCAGAGCTCTGGCTTTCTTCAGCTTACTGATCTTCGGAATTTTCAATATTTTACAAACTGTCTTACACCAAATAAAGCGTCCATGCGCGGATAACTTTGAATAATAAATAAAGCGTCTATGTGCATCAATATAGCATTATAGTAAAAAAGCAAAAGTACGCCTCGCGCTCACCTAGAGCGCGAGGCAGACGAACACAACCTCCCCGTACGACAGTCAGGGTTTCACTGCCGCCCGTCGCCCGCGCAGACTACCTTCAAAGGTTACCGCCCACTAATCATACGCAAAAATTTAAAATAATGATTTTCTATGTGAAAAACCGTCGTATCACAAAATCATACGTTCAGTTTGAAGATAAAGTCTTTGCCGACATGATGGTGAAAAAAAAAGTATAAAATTCTAAGTAGTTTAGAAGTAGATACACTTTTTCAGTCAGAAACAGCTCCACTTTGTGATTTTTTTTCACCAGGTAAACGAGCACGTAGAACATTTTTGTACGTTCACTTTACAGATAAAAGGTCAATGTATAATATATATTTTTTTCAGCCCATAAAATTGACTACTCTAGGAGGAGAAAGCCTCCAAAGAGGAGCAATCAGCTACTGTATGCGCCTTAATGCAGTACTACGAAAACTACGTACTTATACACTATCAAAATCAAATCGTCAAGATCTTGGAGACTTTTAAGTGCAGTACTAAACTCTATAGCCATGTACGCATACTTTCTGATGAGATCTCTTAGCTGCTTTCAACAACACCCGCAAGCCAAGTTAAACCCGGTTTATTCTCCGATACCGGTAGACACACTCCAAGTTCTAAAATTCAGTGTTTGCTCATAGAGCAATATTATCACTGAGCTAGTACCCATTTGAAATGCTAAACACACATATATTTTATTTCGACCACTGTGGCGCGGTGGGCGAAGGTCCGCCTGCGACGCAGGAGGTTGCGGGTTCGATTCCCGCCTCGGGACAAATATTTGTACGATCTGCAGATATTCGTTCAGAGGTTCTGGTCGTTTTCTATGTATAGTAAAAAAAAATATCTATCTATTTAATAATATTGTATTACGTATATCAGTCATCTAGTACCCATAACACAAGCTCTGCTTAGCTTGGGGCTAGATGATGCTGTGTGGATTGTCCAGCATTATTTATTTATTTCTTTCTTGATAACCATTCCTTTGTATTGTAGAGCTTTCTAATTTTTTAAATTGAGGTTATTTATACTAAACTAATGTTTAAATTATCCTACGTTAAGTATAAGTCACGTCACGTAAAAAGAACGCTGGAAGAAAGTGGAAGGGGTATGTTCGCGCATGGGTACACTCGCGCACGATAGTACTATGCCAACTTGCAATTCTTTTTATAACACCCTGAACGCACGAATGAACATTCTTACAGATAAAATAAAAGACCGAACGACCGAGTGAACAGTATTACTACATATACAAAATATATAGATGTAACAACAGTAATACAAACCTGTATACACATATACGCGTACTGTATGACCCCTGTGCAGAGTTTCCGACAGTAAGCCGTGGCGAGGGGAAGCATGGCCGCTGCAATGGAATGCTCGTCGATCGCCGTCGCGGACTGCAGGGCGCAGTTCATCAGTCTACAAAGAGGAGTTACTTTAAACAAAATACAAACACAATAATTTTTCGTAGCCATAAAAACTTACATAGGTACAGTGCGCGTCAGAATTAAGTACCCCTCTTGTCTACAAAATATTTTCGACTACTTCTAATTCCCTTGTAACTTGTCACAAATTTTCGAATGCAAAAATGTATCACTCTGCCGCTTAGGATCGAACCACCTACCCATAATACTCAAAGTCTGAAATTCCCCACAATAACAACTTTTGTGTCCCACATACATTGAGATAGGGGGGTACTTATATGTGGCGCGGACTGTACATATAGAATTACTGAGGAGCTATAATAGGTATATATATATTCAGATTCAGATTCAATAACTTTATTTCTTTAGGCTTACAAAATAAGCACTTAGACAAGTCAAATTTTATACAGTTAATTATTATAAAAAAGAAATAAATATGTTAATGGGTTATAATGGGTATAAGGTATGTGTATCAGATTGGCTACCCCACACTAGACTCTAGGCCAGTGTCGTGGGTACCCGTGTACGATATTCGGAGGATTAAGTAGTTTCTAGGGGTAACCAAGAAATCTTTACACATTCAATATTCAGTCAGATTCAAACATAAAAACGCAGTAGTGTAGTTCTAAGACGATGCTATAAATCACAGTGAAGTGATTAGTTTAGCAGAAAGGAACCCTGTGTTGTATTAACGTATAACCAACGCTGGTCTTCTGATAAAATCCGGTGACATAATTAGATACTTGTTCTATTTTAGCGAGAGAACATATGACTAACACCTAGAAATCGAGCATCATTTAACGCTCAACTCTGGGAGAAGTAAAGGGCAGCGGCAGTTCTGCGACGATGCCATATCATAGTGCAACGACTAGTTTAGTAGAAAGGAACCCTGTGTAGTCCTTTCCGCTTCGAGTACATTACCGGAAAATACCAGTTTTTAGAGATTCACTATGAATCCTATCTGCACTAGAATAACAGCCGCAAGCCCCAGATACGATCTTCATGGCTCTTCAGCACGGAACGGTTGTCTTTCAACGATGTTATTAAAGCATTGGACACATTATTGTGTAGCCATTGTGTAAACGCATTGGTGGGCGACATGTTGAAGCTGATATTTATCGTGCTTTTGCACGGTTTAGTTCTCAATGTCACGGGCGATAATATGATCGTAAGTAGTTAGTATAGACTGCACGGTTTTGTTCTCAATGTCACGGGCGATAATATGATCGTAAGTAGTTAGTATAGACTGCACGGTTTTGTTCTCAATGTCACGGGCGATAATATGATCGTAAGTAGTTAGTATAGACTGCACGGTTTTGTTCTCAATGTCACGGGCGATAATATGATCGTAAGTAGTTAGTATAGATTGCACGGTTTTGTTTCTTTTATCGAAGAACTAAATTACAAAATAGTAATCAAAATAGTAAATAGTAGTTTTGAGAGACAGACAGTTCTCCTATTCTATTCTTCGATCTCTTTATATCTTAAGTAGTACTTATTCCTTTCAAACTGTCATTCTCTCTCTGCGTTCCTCTGAAACCCTCATCTTGAAAGTCCCTCCACACAATACCTTACATTGTACAACCTACGCGTCTATGTAACACTCTCCTCTAGATATCATACAGGCAAAATCAGTCCCTACATTCAAAAGACTTTGTGACTTAAGCACGTTTACTTCGAATTCATCTTTTGTTGTGTATGAGTGTCAACTGATGTGTCCTTTCTTTAAGTCATAATTCGAAAACTTAAAAAAGCGCACTCTGCCAGTCTGGTCGAACTCAGACTGGCAGAGAGCGCTTTGTTCATTGGACTGTAAAATTGAAATGGCGTAAATCCTACATAGACCGTGCATAGTTCGAGATGAAATTTTTTCCCCTGCGCGTCTTTGATTATTTAAAATTTATTTATATACATGACCAGTTTTCCAGGAAATGGCCTCACTAAGTATTATTATTAGTATTAGTATTATTTCTACGCATTCCAAAATATTGACGAATAATTAACCATCATTTTTGAAGATGTTTAAAAATCGTATTCGTTTTCCAGGGTCCCGGGAAATGGAATATCTTCCGTATATCGTACAAAGAAGTCGCGTTCGACGAAATCATAATCGACTTGGAGCAGAGTATGATCAACCGCACCCACTACGTGTACAATGGCAAGATCAAAGCATCTGTGCCTCTTGACGATGGTTTGGGAGTAAGAATTTGGTTCTGATTTTTAGATTACCTGGTTTAAAATAGTTTTAAAAGCTGTAAGTGCATAGCGTTTTAACTAATGATTCTTCATAAATTGTAGTAAGTAGTATTACTTAATTTTGTAGAGGGGGAATGATTCCGCTATAAAGGATATTAAATTTAGGACATGACATAGTTTGAGACATGGAACAAAAGAACTTTCTTGATGCTCATAATACTTATAAGCTTTCATAAAAAACATCAATTAAAAGATCATCGATCGTCATTATTCTTTCGAAAAACATTGCCTCACAATTCGTTTTTCTTATCCTGATCATTTCTACCAACTAATAATTGATTAAATAATATTAATATTTTTTTAGATGAGAATGGACGTGTTCAAGAACGTAGACGGCGGCTTCAAGCCGTTCACGGTGTTGTCCGATGATTCGTTCATGGCTTTCGCCAACAAATTCGCGGAGGATAACATCAGGGACTGCTTCCAGGCTATAGGCATCGAGCCGCCGGAGCTTCCGCTAGCAGCTGTATGTATTTTATATTGAACATCTTTTGAATATACTAAGTTTATCAGTTAACACAAGTTCAGCTCACTTTGGGTTATAGATGATGCAGCCACACAACATCTTCTATATATACAGGGTGGCACATTAAGGTTTTAGATTTTCCTATACTGACCGTTTTAGTCAATATTGGAAAATCTGAAACTATGACACTTCTTCTGAGGAACCATATCATCGATTTAAGTAACAAGAAAACTGCATACATACATTTAAAAATTGTAATTAGCTCGGGAAACGAATGAGTATAAATTACACTAGTTTACAAAAATCAACTTTTTGTCTGTTGCTGTGAAATTTGTGGGCGATATTGTTCGCTTATGGCAAGACCTTAACAAAACTACCCTCAAAAGTTTTTGTGCAGCTCGAATTTTTTTTATTGTTGACTTTCATCTTTTCTGCCTATTTACTCGTTAATAACGTGGGTATTTCAGTGTGTTAAGATAAATTTCATAAGTTTTTGCGACATGAGTGGTTAAAGGAGAAATTATTTGAATAACCCTAACCATTTTTGTTACATATGTGTAGAATATGTGTTAAAAGAGAACAGAAAGCTATATCAGAGGGCGTTAAAAACATGTATTTACTGTACTTTGGGATATCGTTGAACAAAAATGACAAGAGTTGGGCTCCCGATTGTGATTGTCTGTTGAATATTTAAGGTTATGGAAAGGCGGCAAAAGAAGTAATTTTAAAATTAAAACGCCAACCATTTGGCGAGAACCACAAAATCATATAGATGACTGTTACTTTTGCAGTGTCAACATTAAAGGCATAAATTCTAAAAATCATGCCTTTTAGAGCAAATATGACACCTGGGCAGTAAAATATACTCCGAAATTCACTAGTAGCTCGTGATAGAATTATTTTGCCGCCACTACATAATTATAAAACTAGGAATCATGAAACAGTTTGTTAAAGCACTCGATAAAAACGGTAATTGCTTTTCCTACATTTTCCAAAAGTTTCCTCAGCTCACTATGGAAAAGATTAAAGCCGGTATTTTTGATGGACCCCAAATCAAACAACTTACGAAAGATGCTGAATTTATAAATTCCATGACTGAGCTTGATTTAAAAGCATGGACAGCTTTCGCATTGGTGATGCAAAACTTCCTCGGAAATAGAAAGTCAGAAAATTATAAAGAACTTGTAGAAGACCTCCTCTTACAATTAAGAACTCTGGGATGCAATATGAGCATAAAAGTCCACTTTCTTCATAGTCACCTAGACAAGTTTCCAGAAAAGTTAGAAATCACAGGGAGAACGTATGCTTCAAGATTTACGCGTCATAGAGGACCGTTATCAAGGTTTCTGGGATAAGAATATGATGTCTGACTATTGCTGGAGCCTCATACGTCATTCCTCTAAGTCCATACATTAAAGAAGAGCTTAAAAGCGAAGTTTTTTGAACACAATGATTGATAAAAACATAATAACTATTTTTTTTCTCAGTAAATACTTGTATTTTTCATTTTTAAAAGTAGGTACCTGAAACTCATAAACTAGAGCTGATGAAAAAAATCTACTTATATATTTGTAACCAGCATACCATATGTAGTCAGCAACAGCAAAAATTTTATCGGCAACAGATGCACTGTAAACTAGTGTTATGTGTCCATTGAAAGTTATACAATTTCGTCAATAATAATAATAATAAAGCTGGGCAAGTGTTACTGTTAACGACACTTAATATTATTACTTTCAATGGACACATAGTTTGTACTCATGAGTGAAAACTAGAGGCTGTGTCAACGATAACAGTGCGCGGTCCCGTGAAAAACCGTGGACAGGGCCTTTATTCACTATTGCCAATCCCAACGCGTTTCACAGATATGACAAGACAGCGGCGTGGAATCGAACAAAATCGTATTTAGAATACATTGTGACGTCACACGGTTTGGGCAAGGAATTTCCTATTTCATAGAGAATAAATATACTGAATATATCGTTGTTTTCAGGGAGAATACAATATAAAAGACTTCCTATTCGACACGTCGCCGCTACCAGAGGAATGTGCGTACGGACATTTCTTGGCTGAGTTGTGTGCTTTGAAGTCAGGCTCCCCTATCGGCTGCATAGAGGTCGAATACGAGTTCTACGAAGATGACGACGACAAATAGATAGGTTTAGCTTATTTGCATATGACGAGTTTAAAAGCGCCGTTGATGCGCGTATTCGAAGTTTTAAATGTTCATTTAAAATGAACAATAAATAAAAAACATTGGAACACTGTAAACCTTAAGTCGGCGTTATGAAAGCACTACGCGTTAACGGTGCGTTTAAAAACCTCCTATGCAAAAGTTTTTGGTACCAGGGTTTTAGTGTAAGATAGATTATTAGACAATCGGTTTCGGTTAGAGGAGTTTCGAAGTTAACTGGATATTTGTAACTGTTTCTAGAAAAAAACATGGTACTGATGATTAATTTAAATCAAAATACATGATCCAGCGGAAGAAAAATGATGATAAACTCAAAAAGTCTTAGTTATCTTGCAGGAACGCGAGACGTTGTATAGTTTCCTACACTATCTAGTTTCTGTGCTCGCTAACTTCTCTACCAAAATCTTTTAGTTAAGGATTAGCTATAGTTAGGTGTGTGATATAAACAAAAAATGTGCCACAATAAATGCCAGTTGATGATTTTGTTGTTTGTATTACCCAAGAAACTTTGAATGGCAATTTTACCCCAAAGCAGTTATAAGTATAACGAGAGTATCTGTGACTCTGTCAGCGAAATCGTGGCCGTAATAATTACAGTCATTTTATTTGTATGAAAAATGTTTTGGTTCTGGTGTTGTTTTTGTAAAGGTTTTATCGAGGTCTTAAAATTAAAAAAGGTTTAATATTAGTTTCCGATCAATTCGGCATACAAAAAATACCCCTAATCTAAAGTGTAAATTAAATATACCTATTTTATAATTAAAATTGAGATAATGTTTTCTACATATCAACATCATCATCAGCCCATGTTAGTCCACATAAATGATGCTGTGTGGATTGTCCGACATTATTTATAATTTATAACTTTATAAATATAGGCCGGCTGCTGATTTTTCTAAGATTGGCCCATCTACATAATGGGTCAATCGTAGCCTCCAGACGGAGAAAGTGCTTTCGAAAAAGTTTTATATTTTAATCGAGACTTGATCGTAACTTTGTCGAGATTGTACTTAGCTATTGAATGAATCAATGAACACTTTATTGACTTTTGCTATAAATAAACAGTTACATAATCTTATATCTAAATTAAATAAAAAACTTACCGGCGGCCTTATTGCTCAAAGCAATTTCTTCCAAGCAACCTTATTAGTAAGCTATTGTTATACGACAATCATTGCCAGCCATGCTTATAATCTGGTCAAAAGTAAAGTTATCTAGATCTAGATTATCTATTCATAAAATATGAAATAATATTTACCTCACAAGCAACTCGAACTGATGATGATGCAACAGATGTTTGTTAGTCGGCAGTCTTCTCTGCAAGTCTCGCACCAACGCAAGCCGAGCCGCGGGCGCGCGCAAGGCTCGCAGAACCGCTGGGAATGACTTCCGGGCGTCGGCATACCGGCACTCGAATATAGCCGCTATGCACGCTCGTAACACCTGGGGATTTAGACTGTATTGTATTGATTTTAGGACCATAGTTGTTTGAATATGTGAGAAAGTATGGGTGTTAATACTGACAGTACATCTTACCAACTTCCAGCAGTTTATTATCTCTTGTTGAGTTATAATCCAAAACAGGAAAACAAGAAATATTCGAATATTATAGATAAAACAGCACGCCATCTAGCGTCAAACTCGCATAACTTTAAAATTTAGAATGCGATTCCTATGACGCGGAGCGCAGACGATACGACCAATGATAATGCAGCGGGATGACGATATGTTTATTTCAACGAATGGAACGACCCTTAAACTAGTACAATGAACCACATAAATATTTGATGTATTACCTCTAGCCTCCTAGCGGAATTGGTGAGTAATAGTTGCTCTAACTCCGCAGCGCCGGTAGGGGGCGCTGCGGGCGGAATGATTCGCGGCTGAGGCGGCCTTAGCGCTGTCAACCTGGAATAAATCATGTCGGTAAGTGTAACCAACACTTAGATACCGTACCTACACGTACTTACACGGCGGCGTATGTACGCGAGTTCAGATATCAGATAAAAAGGTTTGGGACGTGTTTTACTCCAACTCGAATACCAACCCAACAAGGTAAAGGTTTCGTTTTCGCTTCTTTTTTTAAAAGATTGAAGTGAACAAAGAATCAAGGTGATAACTTATTTCCCAGTATTACTTATGTAAGTTGTATTTTTCTTATGTCCAAGAATTCTGTAAGATCTAAAGGAAATTAAGTACTCTGATTTGATCTTTGATTTCACCAGTGGATCTCTTACAAGCCGACTTCTTCTGTATATTTTTAATACCTCCACAGCGTTTGCCAATCTGCCTGCCAATGCGACTATAGGACTATAAGGAAGTGTAACATACCTAGGGTTGTTAGCGCTCCTAGCGGTGAGTTCCGCAATGAGATCAGCGACGCGCGCGCCATCTAGCGGGGGGAGGGGCGGCTGGTGGATGCGGCTCGAGGCGCCCTCTGGCGGACGGAGTATCCGCTGTTGGAATGGCTGTGAAGAATTCAAGTTGAGAAATAAGTTAGTGTTAAAAGCTATTTGTTTAAAAATTACCGTTGTCAGAGTGCAAGGTTGAAGATTAAGAGATTCAAAGGTGGAAGCAATTTTTTTACGCTTTCACGACTTTGATTTTCTTGTAAAACAACAAGAAAGAGATAGGGTTCTAACATCGGTTCTAACATCATTCCGTATAATACAACTTGGAAAGAAGTATTATACGGAAATACTATACGGATTGTCATTTGTTTGACTATAATCGAATCTGATGGTAAGCGGCGATTTTATGTACTATCAACATCACTAAACAATAAAATTCTACACAAAACGGTTCTCAAACTATTTAAATATTGTTATGATGTAAATGTTACCAAAGAGGTGAATGACCATTCTTGCTGAGTTAATTGCAGAAGGGTTGTTTGCTCGGAGAGGTTTAGCATAGGGGATAGTTCGGGGTTCACTCCACACTGCGGCGGCTTCAAATCCCATACAAACAAGTAATTATTAGGCAACAACAACAACAACAACAGCCTATAATAGTCCACTGCTGGACATAGGCCTCCCCTGATGAGCGCCATAGATGGCATTGTTCATCATTTGGGGGGTTTTGCCCATAATCCCCACAAGGCACGGAACAACTGAATTCTTGTTCTTATTGAAAATTAATAGTATAACCTGCCTACGTAAAATAAGGATTGAAAAAGTCATTATAATCGTATTATGTATATCAGTAATTTAGTACCCATAACACAAGCTCGCTTGGGGATATGTGATGCTGAGTGGATTGTCCAGCATTATTTATGTTTATTTATTTAACATTGAACCATGAAACCTTGAAAACTCTCTATTGGTACTTTCACCGGTATCGGTACTAAAATATCGGTACTTTCAATAATTATCAGAATTTCAATAATTATCAGTATTAGTAATTGAATTACCGTAATTAAGGACGTTAATACCGGTATCCACAATATGCACATGGTGCAGGCACTGGCGTACGCCCCTATCGGTACGCTAAGACTAGAGAGAGAGGCAAAGTATCGATACTTGAATTAACCGAAAAGAAAATACCGTTAATACCTCTAAAGTACCGATATTATTGGTACCGGTATCAAGCCCTGTCTAGAGGCCTGGATTTGTCACATCAGCGTGAATTGTATGGAACACCAAAAGACACTCAACAAAAAAATCCACACTCAAATAGCTTAACCTATTCTTGAATTTACCGAAAAGAAAATACCGTTACTACCTCTTTATTACCGATACTAGCGGCCCGCCCCGGCTTCGCACGGGTAATAAACAAAAATTTCTGAAATTATACACACGATGGGCTTCACAGTTTTCATACGGATCCCTTACTTTTTCTAACAGCATTGGGATTTTTGACATTGACTCGACACTCCATAACTGACACTGGCCGTAGAGAAAAAGAAAGCACCGTGCGCTATAATATTCAACCTCTTTTTTTTATTCTGACGCGCCATAATAGAAAAAGAGGTTGAATAATACAGCCCACGGTTCTATTATTGAATTTTTCATGCGGATCCCTAACTTTTTCGAAAATATTATATAGCCTATGTTCATCACGGAAAATTTAGGATTCTAATGGTGAAAGAATTTTTCAAATCGGTCCAGTAGTTTCGGAGCCTATTCAATTCAAACAAACAAACAATCAAATCTTTCCTCTTTATAATATTAGTATAGATAGTATAGATATTATTAGTAGGCGTATCAAGCCCTGTCTAGAGGCCTGGATTTGTCACGTCATCATGAATAAATATATGAAAAACCAAAGGAAAACCAACACAATATTAATATACACTAGAGTTCAAAGTTAATCTACAAGGCAGTGCACACAAAACGCTATAAACTGTGTACAGTACCTGAGAGATGAGTACCTGAGGGTTGGGGTTCTCGTTGAGATGCAGCTGCATCGCCAGCTCTTGTATGTGATTCAACTCCACCTCAGGGTTTATAGATTCCAGGCGCAGCTGCTCGGGGAGGTTTCTGAAATATAAATGAGACTGTTATTTATTTTTTTTATTATCATTATCCTATAATAGTCCACTCCTGGACATAGGCCTCCCCTAATGAGCGCCCATTGAGCGCCATAGATGACATTATTTATTATTTGGGGGGTTATTACAGTACATAACTAACACGATTTATGTAACGGGAATCAAACCGTCAAACTACTGAAATTTTATAAATGAATAAACTTTTTTTCGTTACAGAAAAGAGCTTGGATTTTTGTGGCAAAATTATTTTAATATACTATAGCGGTACTTTATTTTCTGTTTCGCCTTTTTTCCCTCCGACATGGATCGGACACATTTTTAGGCTAAGATTTTGCTCAAGTCAGCTGTTTTATTTAAAATAAATAAACAAGCGATCAGTGCAAATGTTCACTTGACGGTGGATCAGTTCAACTTAAGCCAATATCTCAGTCCCAAAATACCGGTACCGGCAAATACCGGTATTGAAATTGAGTTGCGAGATAACATTGCCTAATGATACTGACTGCACCAGCTCGTCCCAGATATCGGTGGGGCGCCAGGGCGGGCCGCGCTCCGCCACCAGCCCGTTGAAGAACATAGAGTCGAGCAGGCGAGCCGCGAACTGGCACTGCGACAGCCCGCGGAGCCCGAGGAAACCCATCTTGTGGAATGTCAGGACGGGAGACGGGTGGATGCGGATTATTGTTAGGCAGTGCCTGGAAACAAACAAACCTATCTTATTTTGAATGTTTTTAAACTTACGCGATCTGAACACATAATGATTACATGATAGAAAACGCGGTAAATACCCGTTAATTACTAATCACTATCTTATTTTATTGTAAAAACTATCGTAGTTAAACGAATTCATTATGAATAAGCGGGTTAAATTCTAAACGTTGGTGTTCTACCAACACAAAATAGGTTCGTAGTTAACCCGCTTCCGTTCATAATGAACAAACGTATCGTTCAAATTGTATCCGTATTTAGAAGGTACACAAAACTATGCATAGCACTGTATTGACGACCTCTGTGCGAAGATCCGCCTGCGACGCAGGATGTTGCGAATTCGATACCCGCCTTGGAACAAATGTATTACGATCTGCAAATATATTTGTTCAGGGTGTCTTGGTCGTTTTTTATAAAACTAGCAGTCCGCCCCCCGGCTTCGCACGGGTATTTAACAAAATTTTAATTATTCATGCGGATAAAATATATAAAATATTCTATAGCCTATGTTTATCAGGTCAAATTCAAGAATCAAATGGTTAAAGAATTTTTAAAATCAGTCCAGTAGTTTCGGAGCCTTTTCAATTCAAACAAACAATCAAATCTTTCCTCTTTATAAATTAGTATAGATAAGAACAGTTGCCAATGCGCTTTTCTCACCTATATCCCTGTAGCAACTTAGCCAGTGTCCTCAGAAACACCGCCCGTATCTCCTTATCCAGCATATGCGGCGGGGACGCTGAGGGCGGCGGCGGGGCGAAGGCCGAGTCCGCGGACCGCAGCTCGGGCTGCAGCACCAGCGCCAGGGCTTCCTGAAGGGACGCGAGGAGCTTGCCTTCCGGCCGGGGGATGTTCACCCCCGCCGGGATGTGGAGGGAGCCTACGTCTAAGTCGGCTACGATTACGTCTAGCTGGAAAGATATGGCAAGATGGATTTGATCGAAAATAATGGAATGGAGGAGTGTTGTTGATAGTTAACCTTCTTAAAATTTGATGAATATTGGACCAATCAAGTGAAGTTGACCCACTTGATGTACAGTGCGCGTCAGAATTAAGTATCCCCCTTGTATACAAACTATTTTCGACTACTTCTAATTCCCTTGTAACTTGTCACAATTTTTCACATGCAAGAATTCATCAGGCCGCCGCTCAGGATCGAACTGCCCTTCCATAATACTCAAAGTCTGAAATTTACAAAAATAACAACTATTGTGTCCCACATACATTGAGATAGGGGGGGGGTACTTATATGTGACGCGCACTGTACTTTAATTCATCGTTCATCCCTCAGTTGCAAGATAACGCATCCTGGGACACATTTCAATACATTGATGGTTACAATATTAACACATTCGTTCATTATTTCTAATGGTAAAACAACTAACACTTTTCAGCCAGATTGGCGCCGTGAGAGATCAGTCACACACACCCCCGCACACACACAACGCAAAAATATGAAATGCAGTGACAATCTTTATACCCACACTAACTACCGATTTAATAAAGCCTGTATCTCTCCCAAACTTAATATTTACCTACTAATAAGGTGCAAACCTTTTCTGGCTTCATTTCCCGTGATCAATGTCAACCATAATTAATGTAACTGTGATTCACAAATAAATATAAAACCCACCAACTCCGACACCTCCTCCTTCAAACTGGAATGTACGCCGATGAGGAAAGGCGTCGGTGTTGCCAGCACCTCGACCAGCCCGGACGGAAGTAGCGGTATGTACACGTGCGCGTATCTGAACGGGAACATGAGGGCTGCCAGCGCGCGACACGCGGCCGCCAGTCGCGCGGCCGCTAGGGATACCAGCAGCACTTTGTGCTCGCTCATCACTGCACACCAGAGGGTTACTGAATTGTGGATACCTGGAGAAGAAATGAAGAAATAAATTAGGAACTCATCGCCTGCAGCCCGAGAAAGTAATGGGACTCCGGACTGGCCAGCCATATCCCCGGAAATCTGATTAGTCGGAATTTCCACATTATGAAAACTTGATAGCATCACGAAATATATCAGGATGCGACAGGAACCTTGGGAGGACAACATAGGCAGCTGGACATAAACTATTTCTTGGTGCAGGTACTGTCAAGTGAGTCTCATTGCGGCCTGTCTTTATCCTGCAAAATCTACCTGACCATCGTTTAAAAAGTTTGCATAGACGATGCAGGTATCTGACTTTCCCCAGCACGGAGGCACAGCACCCAAGACGTCTATATACACCGCTGTAACTCTGACTCACCCAGTAACCGCAACAGCATATGCACGGAGGTGTGTGTCTGCGGCGCGGGGGGCGCGGCGGGCGGCTGCAGCGCCTGGCGGTCCCCGGCGCCGATGCTGA
The DNA here is from genome assembly GCA_963931895.1 of Eupithecia pulchellata. Classification (NCBI taxonomy): domain Eukaryota; kingdom Metazoa; phylum Arthropoda; class Insecta; order Lepidoptera; family Geometridae; genus Eupithecia; species Eupithecia pulchellata. Next base: position 2,800,999 of record OZ007534.1, on the reverse strand, counting down.
AGCGCACCATCGGCCCCCCGCAGGGAGGCACCAGCACGCCGCCCACCAGGTTACCCACCAGCGTCTCCAGAGGCACGCCTAGGTTCTCCACCCACACGGTGTAGATTATGCCTAGGCAGTTCTGGAAGGTGACAAAGTTAGGGGATTAACTAATAGCCACCAAAAATAACAGTTTCTTTAAGATCGAAGGACCGGACCGTTGTTTCGGTAGCAGCGACGAAGAATTAGCTGCCTAAGTTCTGGAATACGAGGGAGCAAGAGCACAGCAAGAGCACTTCCTGGCGCAAGGCTTTTACTCCTTTACACTCCGTCAAATACCTGAGGTCAATACGCGAAGCCTGTCAAGATCCCTGGATCAGAGCAAGGCTGGTTTTGCTAGTATGAGAACTACGTATAACACCATCTATAAATACATAGAACTTTTTATTTAAGTATGTAAATCGACATTTTGAGTATGATCATCATAAATCGAATGTTGAGCCGTAAGGAACGTTGGTGCTCTTCCAGCACAAACAATATTTGTAGTTAACCCTCTCTTTTATAACGAACAGTAAGGAGTTGTGCGACTGCACTTTATCAAACTTCTCTTCGCATATATATCCCAAACTGTGATGATCAGCCAAGTAAACAAGAGCTCTTGAGAGAAGCACATTATTAGGTTTTCAGGAACTTACTCTGAAGGTATCGATGTAGTCTTGCCTGGAGACGATGACAAGGCACTTTGGCGCGTACATGATGCTGTGGTGGGTGATGTTTGGAACAGGCCTCGTAGACTCCAGGGACTCCTCGTCCTGAAACAGATACAAAAGATTACTCATTATAGACTAATAGTAATATAGAAACTCACGGCTACCACAGCGCCCTAGCATGCTAGGGCGCTGTGGTAGACGTGAGTTTCTATATTTATATATACCTAAGGTAATATAAATATTACCTTAGGTATATATAAATATCTCTTTCAGAATGTATAACGGTGCCGTTGGGATTCTTAACAAGAAATCTCTGCAAAAACTAGTTAACGTGTATTTATCGACCTTAAATCAAATAGCTTATAACTTCAGCCGTTTAGGTAGAAATTGGCACGATATTGAAGTGGAAAATGAGATATTTGATAGCCATCCCTCGGGCTACCCCAAACCTCCCCCGAAACCTGTTATTTAATTTGCGCATTTTACGAGTTTCGCACAATAAAAGTTTCAGCACATTTTTGCGGAGCTCTAGACATAAAATCGGTATGTTTGTCCGAAGCTTCGCTTCAGGCTGCATTGAAACATGTATTATGTATTTTTCTATCAGCCAGTTGGTAAAAACAGGCTCCAAAACATGAAATAATGTAACGTATTTTTTCGAGTATAGTATTTATATTATGTTTCATTTTATGAAATATTATAATATTATTTGAATTTTATATGTATCGCAGCTACCTAAAATATTTTCTATAGCTTTTATTTCTTTATGACTGCATGTTATTGATGTTGAATTTTAATCTTAGTAGAAGACCTTCCTTGTGAGCCCATGGTATTATTTATTGGGTATTAGTAATAAAACATACAAATACATAAACTTACATGAAAATTGAATTGAAATCGAAGGCATATCCGATTCAAGGTACAGAAACAATAATAAAAAATTACCTATCCAACGAAACTTTGATCATGCCTGATAAATTTGTGTCAAGCCATACCTACCATTTTCTATCCGGAATTCGTACACTCTTCATTCACATAACGATGACTCAAACATTTACAGAAAAGCGAAAAAAACCGCGCCGTTTTTCTGCCGTTAGCAACAGTTGCACAACACTTGGTCAGTAAAGTAAGTCGGTACAGTTTGGTAAATATCCCATGTTTATAACTGCCGATACGCAAAGCGTGCACAATTGTGAACAATCACAATTAAATATAAATTAAATAATGCCACGGCTAGGACCAATCAGCAACAATGTGTTGAAGTGCTTTGCTAAACAAGTTTGATGTTGTTTAAACGAATTGATAGTTTCACTTCTAGGAATCATGCTAAATTGTGGGAGACGCCTTGAGCGTTGAGGCAATCAGGCAACAGACTGTAATTTATGTAGGTAGTGGTTTTTATACACAAGTGAATTCAGTCTCTCTCTATAAAACTATGTTTTTGGTATTTTTAGTCTGCAATTATGCAAAAACCAACGTACCAGAATATAACTTTAAACCACTAATAAATAAAACAATTATTATGAGAACTTAGTACCAATTAAATTTTGTGTGGCACAATCACCGACTTTTTCAATAACAGCGATTTCTTCCAGTCAAACTTTAAAGTTAGTTAACATTGCCGATTGAATGATACAGTTTAGTCATTCAATCGGCAAACGCCGATAGACAACAACTCTATTAAGCTGGACAGGACCAAAGCCGATCGGAGTGTCAAATTTATACGAACTTTTACCATTCAACACATGATTCACGACTTTACTCTTCAGGGAGTAGAATCGAAGATTCCATAACGAGAATCACAAACAAATCGTACTTTACGACATAAGATTTTCAACTTAATCCCCAAGACAGAGAATCTATAATACCGCAGCAAGCAAATCAGCTCGGTAATCTATGGAGCTGGGCGCCGCCACTTCCGCCGGAGACGCGGAAGTCAGGCAATCGGAATAATGAATAGCTTTGCAGTTATTTAGGCACTATTCCACTAGAATGGGTGTGGATTGGCCGTGGAGGTCCCGGCGCCGCGGCGTGAGATTCGACCCCTCCGACTCAGTCCGTGAATATTGTTACAGTTCAAGTTACAAGCTAGAAAAAATAACAGAAGATACGACTAGGTTCATGGGATTACAATAACAAAACATGCATGTAATTCAGCAAAATAAAATTAATTTACTTATTTATTTTCTATGATTGGATCAGGTTCCTATTTGGTAAAATAGTTACTTTCCTTAGCACTATTTTAGGGACAAGGGCCAAACATACCCGCAGTGGTGAAAACTGAGTCCGCATTGTATTAAAGTAATTGTAAAACATTATATTACAACAAAAGCGTTTCAGTGAATTTAACGACGGAAGGAAGCACTCAAGAATATCGAGTCAGCTAAAGTGCACTCTAAGAACAATATCCTAACACAAATATTAAGACAAACAAGGGACAAACGAGTTTGTTGACAATGCTAATGTACCTATTTGTTTGAGCACATGCTTCCCGCTAATAAGATGATAAAATATTGAATTACGACCATTATTCAAAGCTTCGTGAAGTTGAAACAATTGGAAATGATGGTAAAAGCACAAGTACAAATGGTATCTTCATAAGCCAAGCTATAACAGTTACAAATAATAAAAACCGGTCAAAATCCGTTGCGTAGTTTTAAAGGTCAAATCATATATAGGGACAGACAGACAGACAGCGGGAAGCGAATTTAATTTATAATATGTATCAGCCCCGGCTTCAACAAAAAAAAAATTCAAAAAAAAATTATACAGACACAAACGAGTACACCTTGGACACAGAGTCAAACTGTTTGGTTTATATTATTGAAGTTTTCAAACTTTTTTTTAATATTCTATAGCCTATGTACAGAAGACAGAGATAATGTAGGATTGTAATGGTGAGATTTTTTTAAATTGGTTCAGTAGTTTCGGAGCCTATTCAATCCAAACAACCAATCAAATCAATCCTTTTTATAATATTTGAAGTATTAATATTATAACATAGACACTGAAAAAATCTGTAGAAAAGCCGTAAATAAAAAGACCCGAGCGTTTGAAGAGAAAATCCCATTTCCAGGAAATAGTCGCATGGAACCGACAGGGAGCTCATTGGATCCGGGACAAAGGGATCCTATTCACAGAAACCTATTCCTTAATCTGTGCAGGATCCATTCAAAGGGGAGCCATAAAGCTTCCGCTAAGTGCTCAGATGGAAGGCAATGCTGACGCGGGAAAGACGTTTTTAGCAACTCTGGTATTCGCAGGAAAAGAGGCGCTGGCTGTAGATAGGACATTTACGCGTATTTGCTAAAGTAGGTGAATTAGAGGCGATACAGTTAAATTTATTATGTTGGCCATGCGTATTTTATTTCTTAAATCTACCTGTAGGTCAAGCACAGCGTTTCTTGTTCAGGGTCGGATAAATAAAAATTACATGTTATCGTCATACATTATATAAATTATTTATTGTAGATGAAGAATTAATATTAAATATTCTACGCATTCAATGACGTAATTTTCTCTATTCTACCCTTGATATCGTTGGTCGCCTACTAAACGCTTGTGACGTCCGAGCCCACTGGTGGTTTTGGCCTCAACCATTGAGTACCTGAACTGTGTTTTCTGATTATGCTGAAGGTAGTTTAGCTATGGATTAATATTGAAGGCTTATCAAAACTTGTTAGCCAATACACTAGAACAAAACGGGCAAAAATAATACACGTGCTCGTTAATTGGGTAGTTGCAACACAACAGCCAACTAAACGATTCAATGCCGAACAATTAAAGCGGCATAAAAACATTTTAAACAAACATTTGCGATGGGCAAGAACAATAAAGGAAAAGGTCAAAAGGAAGTGACCAAATATGCTGCCGGATGTAAAACCTACGAAAGAGGCCTTCCAGAAATGAAGAAACGCAACCATTATTTTAAAACTTGAACGTATAGTAACAGTTAAACCCAAATGCACCCCCACTGTAAGTATTACAAGGTAATATGGCTAAGTAGCGGGCACAAGTAAGCTTATTCGACTATCTATAGAGATTAACAAGGTTATCAAGGGATAAGCTGGATGTAACAAGGCGCGTAACACGATATCATTTCATCCAAGAGAGCAACATCAGATCGTGTTTCTTCGCACCGCGCCAGATTTAACTCATTACAAAGAAGCCTTCATGAGATTCACTGTAAAATATCCCTTAAATCAACAGGAAACGGTTCTTTAGACACGCATGTAGCAACAATTGATCATATTCACAGGGGTACCTACAAGGTATTTAATACCTTAAATTAAAATAAATAAAATCCAAAATCTAAAGAATGTGTGCTTCCTGCGATCAAAGACCGATCTGAATACAAAGTTTACAAACAATCAGGACGGCTAATTATGAGTTTCTTTTTTAAAGGAAGCCATTACGCCTCATCCACCCTTTTCCATTTGCACGAGTACTTCAAATCACTTTAAACTTTTAAAAACTTTCAAGTATGATAAATTAAATAATTTAATTAATCGGGATCGGGCTGAAATTTTACAAAGATCTAAATCTAGACCTGGATTCAACATCTATTTTTATATTAAATGCTATTTATCGGTTTTTATCGCGTGCCTTTTGTTTTATTTTCCCCTACGTTTCCATTGCGTTGCAGCGATCGTGGTCATGAGGCGATTGGGTGTTTTTCGAGATACAGCAGGGTTATAAGGTTATTAGGTTTATCATGTAAATAAAACGAAAACGTTTAAAAATTATTTATTTTATCCCGGAAAAACGCGGTTGAAACCGCGATTTAGGTATGTATTACATCTAGAGAAGGTAACTTGAATGTCGAGGAGATATCATCATTATATGTATTTATAGCCTGATAGAGGTTGCAATTTATATAATGGAGATCGACTACCTGGACAGGTAACATCTTTAGAAAGCTGCAAAACCAGTCTAGGCTGGTTCACCCTACGTTTTAAAAACGTTTGATAGGCGTTAGGTTGATTTATTGTGATTGGTGCAGTTTTTACCTAACTACCCACGGAGGGGGTTACAAAGCTGGCATGGTACCCTATGTATGTTTTATGATACTATCCAGTAACCGCTTGAAAAGCCATAACAGCTCAACTTGTTTTACATTTGCCCATAAATTAATTCAACTAAGAATCATTCGTCCTCAACAGGCCATGGAGCCGTATTTATTGTGAAATTAAAATAATTCTTGTATCAGTTCTGATTCTTAAGCGATAAAACAGCATATTAACGTCTATTGAAGGGCTATCCGCAGCGATAACTGCAGATACACTTTAGATTAGAAGATAGCGTCCTACCCTACAGCGCGAAATGAACGGTAAAAACAAGAACTGAGAGAGATAAACGCGTATCTTCGATAGTTTTATCTAGACACGTCCTTGTCCCACTAGTATTAAACGACAAAAAGAAAGGAAGTTCTTGCTTTTGCACGCTAAAAATAATTGCAAAATGTTCATTTGAAATTATATGTTTTCAGCTGTGAGAAATTGAGAATAGTAGAGTTCGGCATCGATCCAATAATGCCGAACTGAGAACGTTTGGCAGATAAATACTTTTCTTTTCCTCGTGCTCAAAACAAATCCCCTCAAGAATTTCTAAGTCTGTGAATTACTTTCGGCGATCAACAGTGCCTAGCCTCTGCGCCGCAGCTGCAGTTGGTTGGTTGGTAGAATACGTGAGTGATGGACGATGAAAGTATCAATCGACTAATCATTTTGGCAACTTTAAATTGAGGATACGAAAAAATATTATCTAGCTAGATGATTAAAAAGCTTGGTATGGTTTTTGCGAAACCTAGGATGGGCTTTGAGAAAAAAGAAAACATTGAACAGCCTAAAAAAATTTTTAGTCACTTCTCTACCTATGAAAGTGACAGAAATCAATAATAGGTAACACTTTATTTCCGTATCTATTTTCACTTTAACCCTTTCACGTTGTGTATCGCATTTACGTAAATAAATAATTTTTCAATGTTGATCTTTGAACAACGTGTGTTACCAAATAGGCAATCCTTCAGAAAGCAGCTACAAGTATTGCTTACAAAGTGTAGTTACTACTATAATGTTTTATGAAGTGGCGAACGCTCTTACAGCCGTCCAATAAACTGGGCCTCACTATGAGTGATTCAATTAAATCTACGTACAAAAACACGCGTAGAGCAAGAATATACACGTACTCTTGGAATAATGGACAAGGCAATTGTTGTTCTTTTGTTCAGCTTTATAATTTTATTTCGATAAACATAAGGCCACCATAAGTAGAATCATAAGAGGTAATCCATCCTATTACGTTATCTACGAGCAAATGTTATGTATTATCGTATAATCTATCGTATTATTGTAATAGTATTGCAATCAAATTATTTCCGTATATTTATTGTCGGTTAACGTCATGGTTTGCGTTTGATTAAATAATATTTATCGGGCTTTTATCGTACTTTGTTTTATTTTACCTTAACACGATCGCTGTAACGCGATGGAAACATAGGGGAAATAGATTAGGTTAGGTAAGCAAATCACAAAACATAAAAAATGTGATTGTTTAGTCCCAAGTTCCCAACAAACATGCCGGTGTATCAAGATAACCGCCGTTTTCGTCTCGTCGTACAATAATCTAATTTAGCTCAAGTCAAGTCTTCAGTCAAGTCTATTAAAAAGAAAATTTAATAGGCCCCGAAACTAACGGACCGATTTAAATAACTATTTCTGCATTACAATCATACATTATCCCTTATGAACATAGGCTAGAATATTTTCCAAAAAGTAAGGGATCCATATGAAAACTTCAGTAATGTAACCCAACGTGTGTAATAATTTATTATACACACGTGGATATCTGTCACCTAGTACCCATAACACAAGCTCCGCTTAGCTTGGGGCTAAATGATGCTGTGCTTTGTGTCCGGCATTATTTTATATTTTTGATATTCTAACAGGATTGCCTCCTCCACTGAGTCACTGCTCATACCCTACATTTGACGATCAATTCCGTAAGCAATCAAGGCCGTCGACCCCCGAGCAAGCACCAGCACGCAGGCAGATGTGGCAAGTGCGGACACATTTACTGCCTTGTCTATATGCTATCGACACGTGGGAATCGCCGGATGTCTAAAATTGCTGCTGAAATTTGAGGGGTATTACTGAAGTATTGGGCACGCCACAGCACTGGCGATTTGCGGCGCGAGTGCAAATTGATCCCAAATCAATAAATAGTCTGATGAGGCTCTGATATCAGGATATCACACAAGAGATTGGATGTTTAGATTTTTGGATGTTTTTTTTTCATCATAAAAGTATAGTATCTACTAACAAAGAATAAGATATTCTTGAGCATGTACGAGTTTTTAATGAAAAAGAAATCATAAGTAGAGACAGAGTTGTATGTTTGAGTTATCTCTGCAACATCAAGGCCCGTATTATGGAAGTTTGGTCAGCCATCAATATTATTCTGAGTAAAGAAGAAGAAAAATAAAAAGTTTACCCATTTAAAACATAAGTATATACCTAGGGTCCCCACTTCAGCACGTGTAGTGTCCGGCTAGGCCCAATTCTACGCTGGTTATGGGATGGAGCCCGGGAGTAGTAATTAGTTTACTATGATACATTAACCTAGCTGTACAATTTTACTGAAACAGGTCGAAGTTTTAAGCGAACCCGAGATCTTTATCAATATAAACGTTAGGTGGGGGTGATTCACAGTGGCAAGTATATGACTAAACTATGCCTCTAAACGAATTATTTAATACGAAAACATGTTATTTAAGTAACATAATGCATGAATAATTTAAACACCAGAAAAACCTTCCAACAATGAAATGCTAACAAAAAACACGAGAGTCAGTGATCGTATCGTACGGTTTGTGTAATTTGTACTGCGGATGACGTCATCACATGATTGGTATTCCGAGATAGTGAACACTAGAACTTATACTCGTTTATAGAATCCAAGATGTTTTATGTAAACAAAGAAATTTGAAAACATCATACAAACAAAAAGTTAGTAAATCTTGCTGTTATGTTACCATCACCATCACTTGAATACGAGTACCACATATTGCGTGATAGAAAAGAATGAAAGTCCGCTAAAGTTTGTAACTCGACGCAAATTTCTGTTTTACTGGTCACATCACATACCACTAAAAATAAACTAAAACAAAAAGGTCATTAGTTCAACATCACATAATTGCACCTACGCCTAAACGCAGTGAAAAAGGTGTAAGTAAATTCTTGAAAACGGATAAGAAACGAACGAAAGACTGCATATCCGCTATGGTTTGGAACTCAATGCCTTTTTCTTATTTACTGGCTATTATAACCAATGCCAAGACCAGAGTGGACACCAAGCATCTTCTAAACCTCCGTGATACATCATCCAACGTGATTGTCACTTATCCATCAGCTGCCTTATTCTCTTTGAAATAGTAGGGTTCTTTGCCCAAACCGTGTGTGCCCAAACGTCACAATGTGTAGTGAGATTGTGGTCAATCGAAGGTTTATTAACAATAAAAAACACGATGCTCCAATATATAAGTACTTAGTGGAATTTCGCAATACATACATATACCTATTTAAGTATATAGATTCACCACTGAATTTAAATACTAATTATGTACATGCAATATGCTGTGCCCGCTGCAAATTCCGGAGATACGGTCGGCTCGCTTGCCGGTAAATCGAGGAGCGTTTAGGACATTTGCATAAACCCCAGTTCGTGAAAGTTCATTAATTATTTTTATTGAAGAGTACCGAGTTTGTCCGCACCTTTGAAAGAAAAATAAAGAGTCCTTTTGTTTTAAACCTACAGGAAAATGCCTGCAGGAGATAAATAACAGACTACTGAAGTTTTACTTCACAAAGGTGGGATTTTTGATAGGTATTGACAAAAACCTGTTTTGTGAAGACTTGTGCCTGAAGTAGGTCCTAAAAACCTGTGTATAACAGGTCACCAGGTCTTCACTCGACGGACCTAGGCAAAGACCTGCACTTTATACATGTACTAAGATATAATACTGATTGTGATGTACAGTGCGCGTCACATATAAGTACCCCCCCTAATTTGGGACACAATAGTTGTTTTTTTTGTGAATTTCAGACTTTGAGTATTATGGAAGGGCAGTTCGATCCTGAGCCGCGGCCTGATAAATTCTTGCATGTGAAAAATTGTGACAAGTTACAAGGGAATTAGAAGTAGTCGAAAATATTTTGTAGACAAGGGGGGTACTTAATTCTGACGCGCACTGTACATGCAACATGCTGTGCCAGCATTCCGGATATGGCACAGGAATCTATTGGAATTTCGCAATACATCCATATTGTTTACAAGATTCAACACTGAATATAATCCTAATAATATACAAATGCTGTGTCCGCTGCAAATACCGGAGACACGGTCCGTTCGCTGCCGGTGAATCGACGAGTGTTTGGAGATTCATTTCCTTTATGTTGTTATTGTTTCGCGAAATCAGTATAAAAATTATGAAAGAATGACTGCAGATAACTGCTCTCAAATGAAAAGGGGTGATGGTAGGTAATTCAGCGTTCCAAGACTTTCACGACCAACTCATTTCGATTGACATTTCTTGGTAAGAATTACTGTCATTAGAAAGCATTTCTGTAAATTCCGAAAAATATACTTTATAAAATTACTACAACACACACAATAAATAAAATAGTTTTTAAACCATGCACGCGAAGCAAGCTTTGAGCCCATAAACTAGACAAAAATTGTTTATATAAAAACCTCTTCCCATAAACGCACCTGCTCGGCACAGATAATTCTCTTCCGCCCTATGCTCCCTTCGAATAAACAATGCACCTTGCGTCTCCCCTAGGTAAAGTGAGGTGGTGCGTGACTGTTCATACCTCGCATTGAATTAAGCCAGGGAGCTGGTACCCTTGGGAGCATCCTATCACATGGGTAAAGGTAGAAAAACACTGTTGTGTCGTGTTTTCGGTTAGATACACATTATTGCGACCGAATAGACGGTACAGTAATCATTTGTTCCTACTATCGAGAATCACTATGCACTTGATATTAATTTAATTTTAGCAGTACTACTAAAGCTTGAGACAACTTGCCAGTTTTACGCTCGGGACCGAAGTGGCCGCTTTTTAGCTGGTGATTTTCCATCATAGCTCGTTGGCGGCAAATATCGCAACTTCCACGCGATTGGACGTGCCTCTTATTGGCTAGCGAGTCTCGTCCAATCGTGTTTTACAAAAATGGTGTTGCCAGGCGCTATTAGTGTTACCAAACTAACTGAAGTAATACTTGACAACTTCAAAAACGATGACAGGTGCCTATAATTATTGGCCATGTACCAAAAGTCACGACATTCGGCCATACGACATCGTACGATCCTCCCGGCGTGCGATCAAAATTTACTTACATTTCTAATAGTAAATACTTTTCAAGCGATCAGAAACCGAAATATCAGAATTTCAATTTAATTATAAAATGAACCTAATATATATTTTGTCACTAGTTTTTGAACAATGGACAACAATGAAATAAAAAGCCGTTCCATTTTAGGAATTGAAATTACTTAAAGCGGAGTATTGACTATCAACACTCTGGCTGTGTGAATTTATCAACTTACTTTAGAAATCAAATTTTTATAACTTGATCAATAAATCTGCTCTCCGTTTCGCAAATCAGGCATTGCAAATCTCAAATCTGGATTATTCAATTATCACGACATTCGGTTTTATTAAGTTATTGGTTAAACATTCAGATCAATTAAGACTACAAACTTCAATTTAATTAAGATTGCAACCTTTTTCAATATTTAGTATAATAATTCACGATGGTCCGTATACAATTGAAGAAATAAGATTGTAAAGCTGTATATCTCACCCGAGTGCAGAACTGTGAATATATTAGGGAAACCATCTGCACGTTATAAAAAGTAATGCAATATAATATTATAGGCTATTATTCTATTATCCACTGATAGCATTAAAGTACCGTTTAAGATTAAAGTCTTAGAGATAGATACCTACTCGTATTAATGAACTTTGGATTATTGTTACCAGGTTTGAATTCTGAGTTCTGAGTGATGCCTCGGAGATGAAATAATTAAGCTTTCAATACCTTATTTGCTGCAACTTCCTTCGGCCTTGTTGTGCAAGAACTCCTTTCGCCCATCCTGAATCTCAGTATAATATGCATCGTCAATGTCCTCCACAGCCTAGCGGACCCGACATCACATTCTGTCGAATTTATCGCCCTTGGAACATGACAACCTTCTTTGTTGTTAATAATTTATTTTAATTTATTAAATAGTAGCCCTATAGTTCTTCAAATAAATGAATAAATTGAATTAAATTGCTGAAGGTCTTCTGATTCTAATTAAAATCAAATCTGGAAATAATTGTACCTACATCACTATCAAGCTGACGTCACATTGGACTAATTGTACTAAGGTATTGCATAGTGTAACTTAAATATTTAATTTGTTGTAGCTGATTGCTTTAAATAATATTTACTATACTTTGTATACTCACTGTAATTAACTGCAATTACTTACTTTATACAAAACTATACCCGATCGATTGTAGATTACTAACGTATTGTAGCAAACTATAAGTAGTATTCAACTGTAAGTAGTAGTTGTATTCAACTGTAAATAATTGATTGTTATCAAGTTCAATAAATTGTAGTCAAAGCATTCGAAAAACTAGACCCCGAAATACCAATAGGACACTTACTTATGGTGGTATTCCTCCTATGTCTGGAACAGAATTCAACTTATTGCCATAAATGGCACCACCTCTAAGATTATAAAAGTTAGCTCCGACGTTGCCCAAGAAATTCTCGGACCTTGTTATTTATGACATCAAACTATGTTTCAAGCGTACCTAATTATTACTTTATGCTGATTATCTTAAAATATATCGCAAAATCACTTCAGTGCAGAACTGGCCCTTGTTACAGAAAGACTTTTACCACCTCACTACAAACTGCTAAGACAAAATTACATTTAGGCTTACCTAAACGCAAGTTCATAAATTTAACTAACTAATACACACGGCTTAACCTACTCCTTATGTAGTTCTCAGTTGGAAAAGGTTTCTATTAGGATCTAGGCATATCAGTTGATTCAAAACCACACTTATATAGTTAAAAAAGCTTGTAAGCTTTATGTATGACTCTCTTATGCAAAATATGTGTGCTTACTCTTCTCTATACATATTTAGTAATTTCTGAGAGCCTCTTCAAATTAATAACACCTCCATTCCAGGTGCTCATATATGATCACATACTTTACAAATACTGAAGTAGCAAAGGTTGCTCCTTGATCAACCCCTATCACACAATAATTGTCATAACAAGTTCACTGTAATAGATGAGCCAAACCTATATACATGTACCATACTGTTCCCGGTCAACTAGAGAGATCCATAATGTGCGTAAATAGCGTCCGGCCGGAGGTATGCGAGCTACACATCATAGAATGAAAAAGCATTTAATAAGGATCTCTCTAAAATTCCTCTATTTGCTACTTTAGCTGCATCGTATAAGAAAGCCATCAACCTTATGTCATCTGATAAAGTGCAAATATCAAGTAAAAGATTTTTATTAATTTACAAAATTTTACGCTGTCTAATGTTTACTTACATCACCACACCACCCCTCTCTATAGCAACCTGCAGATAACTGAGCCGGTTACATTTTGAGAAATAAGTTTATTTAAGTAGCTTAGTGTGGCAATTATTAATTTATTACTAAGTGTGATTGTCAGTTATCCCTTAGAAAAGAGAAACATAACTAAATAAATTGTCAACAAGGTAGTAGGTACTAAATTAAAGAACAACGAATGTAACTATTTATTTCAACTGTAACTAACGTTAATCAATCGTAAAAAAAAATGTTACCCCATGTTGTAAACAACTACTAGTAGAACAAATTATGTGCTACTGAAACAATCATACTCAACTGCTGCTATTTTTGCATCGCTAAATAACTAATAGGTTATGTGCACCGCGGCCCTGTGTTAGTAATTTAATGAAAATTAAATTACGTTGCATTTAACAGGCTTTCTTTTAAACAACAAACTGAAATCGCGCGTACGCCTTTTCAAAAAAGTAAGCTCGGTCCGGCTCTATAGAATATATCTGGCTCTATAGCTCATATCTACTACAATAATACTAGGAATGCGTCTTTGGGTAACGGTATTACATTCGCTCTTGCGCACAAATGGAGTTCTTAACGTAGTATAGTGCACTCTTAACTTGTAACAATAACTGTCTATTAACTGCACTCAACTAATTCAATTGTTTTTGTTCGGTAACTTTTAACTGAGTTTTGTGAATTGGAATTTTTCCAACTGTACTCGACTTTAATTGACATCTACTTATTTGAATTGATTTTCAAACAATTTATGAACATCATGCAGAAACTCATTTATCTTTCTTTTTTTTTTTTTTACTCGACGTTTACTCATTGAAATTTACAATAATGAACTAATTACCTCTTAGAAAATTAGAAAGAAGATAATTTTTCTCATATTTAATTAAAAGCGCTCAATTAGTGCTCGACTTTTACTTATTGAGCTAAATTTAGATTTGATTAAATTCTGCTAGACTTGTTCTAATTCTGCTAGACTTGTTCTAATTCTGCTAGACTTGTTCTAATTCTGCTAGACTTGTTCTAATTCTGCTAGACTTGTTCTAATTCTGCTCGACTTGTTCTAATTCTGCTCGACTTGTTCTAATTCTGCTCGACTTGCTCTAATTCTGCTCGACTTGCTCTAATTATGCTCGACTTGCTCTAACTCTGCTCTAACTAGTTGCACTAACTCTGCTCGACTTGCACTAACTCTGCTCGACTTGCACTAACTCTGCTCGACTTGCACTAACTCTGCTCGACTTGCACTAACTCTGCTCGACTTGCACTAACTCTGCTCGACTTGCACTAACTCTGCTCGACTTTTATCAATTGCTTTTAATTTGTACTCGTCATTTACTAAATTTAGTCGACTTTTGCAAACAGTGCTCGATGTTAAATAATTGTGCTGAATTAGTGCTTGACATTTATCAATTGTTTTTAATTTGTACTCGACATTTACTAAATGTAGTCGACTTTTGCAAACTGTGCTCGATGTTAAATAATTGTGCTGAATTAGTACTCAACGTTTATCTATTGTTTTTAATTTGTACTCGACTTTTACTAGTTGTAGGTGACTTTTGCATAATGCGCTCGATGTTAAATAATTGTGCTGAATTAGTGCTCGACATTTATCAATTGTTTTTAATTTGTACTCGACTTTTACTACTTGTAGGTGACTTTTGCAAACTGCGCTCGATGTTAAATAATTGTGCTGAATTAGTGCTCGACATTTATCAATTGTTTTGAATTTGTACTCGACTTTTACTACTAGTAGGCGACTTTTGCAAACTGCACTCGATGTAAAATAATTGTGCCGAATTAGTGCTCGACATTTATCAATTGTATTTAATTTGTACTCGACATTTACTAAATTTAGTCGACTTTTGCAAACTGTGCTCGATGTTAAATAATTGTGCTTGACTTTTACTATTTGGGCGCTGAGTTTGCTTAGCCCATGACATATACAACCACATTATCTTATAATATATATACTTGGCATACTTAGCCTGCGCGTGACATAAATAGTCACTTAAACTGATTACAATATTGTACTCTTGGCATACTTAGCCTGCGGTCACATACATAGCCGCATAATCTGATTATTGCACACTTGGCAATTGAACACACTTGGTTACTGCTCATTTGGAAACTAAACGCAAATGGTTTTCCAAGACACTGATTATTGCACACTTGGCAATTGAACACACTTGGTTACTGCCTATTTCAAAACTAAACGCAAATGGTTTTCTAAGGCACTGATTATTGCACGCTTGTCAATTGAACACACTTGGTTACTGCTCATTTCGAAACTAAACGCAAATGGTTTTCTAAGGCACTGATTATTGCACGCTTATCAATTGAACACACTTGGTGACTGCTCATTTCGAAACTAAACGCAAATGGTTTTCTAAGGCACTGATTACTGAACGCTTGTCAATTGAACATACTTGGTTACAGCTCATTTGGAAACTAAACGCAAATGGATTTCCAAGACACTGATTATAGCAAACTTTGCAATAGAACACTTTGTTAATGCTCTTTTGGAAACTAAACGCAAATGGTTATCTAAGACACTGATTATTGCACATTTTGCAATGGATCAAACAATGGCAAATGGTGATATCATAAAAACAATACTACCTATTAATGATTCAAAGTTCTTGGCCACGCAACACTTTACGCAGGTGCTCATGAAATTCCAAACACATGGTGAAAACTTAGAACCACACGATTACCAGCAGCTACAAAATCTTTCTGTCAGAGAGTAGCCCTGATCAGATCAGATTCCTGCAACCACCGACAATCGTACAGTGACACAATATGCTAACACGATTAGAGAGTAGCTCCAACCACGCATTAGGCACATTTTGCCTGGATTAGCAATCAACACATGAAATACTGTTTATTTTTTTGTACAAAATGATCTGAACATAGCCATTGCAAATCGAAAGGATACATGCACAAACGGATCGTCTCGGTGCAATACCGACCGCTTCTCCATAAAATTCCATACGAAATGATTGGCTTGTACAATAACTAAATGAATTTTTATATAAGTACAGGTCTACCAGCAAACCTTTCCATAAAAAGCGTTATCACGTCTGGATAGTCTCGGTTTATTACCGACCATTCGTGCGAACAGCTATTTCAATTGGAATGTTTGCGGAAAGTACCCGCATTTAAATCAATTAAATTAATCTTGGCAATCTGGCCTAGAAATTTTTCAATATTTTTTTAAAATACATTACGATGAACTTATCGTCATGAATTTTGATATAAGAACAAATATCTACCACAAATCTTTTCCATAAAAAGCGTTATCATCACGTCTGGATAGTCTCGGTTTATTACCGACCATTCGTGCGAACAGCTATTTAAATTGGAATATTTTCGGAAGATACCCACATTCAAATCAATTAAATCAGACTAGGCAGTCTGGCCAAGAACTTTATCAATATTTTTCTAAATAATTATGAGGTAATTAACTTAAACATACCTGGGTTCATACCACTTCTGAAATATCGAGAATCACTATGCACTTGATATTAATTTAATTTTAGCAGTACTACTAAAGCTTGAGACAACTTGCCAGTTTTACGCTCGGGACCGAAGTGGCCGCTTTTTAGCTGGTGATTTTCCATCATAGCTCGTTGGCGGCAAATATCGCAACTTCCACGCGATTGGACGTGCCTCTTATTGGCTAGCGAGTCTCGTCCAATCGTGTTTTACAAAAATGGTGTTGCCAGGCGCTATTAGTGTTACCAAACTAACTGAAGTAATACTTGACAACTTCAAAAACGATGACAGGTGCCTATAATTATTGGCCATGTACCAAAAGTCACGACACTACAATTCTAACCGTACTAATTGTATGAAACCGCATACTTCTGTTCTGATGCGTCACGCACGACACAACTCGACACAATAGTGTGTTTCTACCTTAAGAATGCATATGGAAAGGAAATATGCTAATTCCTTTCATTTGTAGTAAAACACTTCTTTGCAAAGATTCAGATTCAGATTCAATAACTTTATTTCTTGAGGCTTACAAAATAAGCACTTAGACAAGTCAAATTTCAAACAGATAATTATTAAAATAAGAAATAATTTGTTATTGATTTCTATTCACTTAAATTTTTTGTCCACTAGTGGAA
Organism: Eupithecia pulchellata; assembly: GCA_963931895.1. NCBI lineage: Eukaryota > Metazoa > Arthropoda > Insecta > Lepidoptera > Geometridae > Eupithecia > Eupithecia pulchellata. The sequence goes on along the minus strand of OZ007534.1, from coordinate 2,783,535 downwards.
GAAGATTGGTCTTTATCAGCAACAAACCTATTGGTTAACTAATATAGATCTTTTTTTTTTTTCAATAATGATTCTCGTCGATTTCCATAAAAACACAAAATTTTAAAAAAAATGCAGTTATTGCTTTCTTTTAAATCGAGAGCATGACTCTTTCGCGACTATTTTCTAACTATCATGGTTTCGGACTTAGCCATTACCGCCCTTCTCGAAAACCACCCGATTTTTGTTTTATCATTCCCTTTCCAAAACTCCCTTTTATTACTACTAAAGCTATATTGGGCAGGATCACGAAACAACACAATAAGTACTTGACGTATCAATAGTACAGTAACCTACTATTGGTATTATAATTTACCTACTGCTTGAATAATTGGTTAGCAATCAGCCCAATAACACTAGTTCAAATAACATATTTTATTTAAACAGTAGAGTAAATATAAACATCTTTATTGTTATTGAGAAACGAACTTGTGCTCTTATAAAATTGAGATAAGAGAAATGACGCCTTAGGAAACCCCTATATTACAAGGTAAAGCAAATTTGCCTTGTGCTCAACTAAATTTGATAAACAAATAAAGTTAAACATGAGCTGTAGACTCAAAAAGTATACCTATAAGTTTGAAAGAATCATTGAGCTATTTCATATCGCGATCGCTGTCATCAGAAAGCAGAAACTTGGAAGAGAAAGGAAATAACTTGAAGTGAGTTTGTTTTACAACAAAAAATGTTATCGTGTTTGAAACTAGATCGAAGAAACTCGAATGAAATTAATATCGTCGTTAATTAGACAATTCAGGCTAATTTCTCTGACGCCAGAAAATAATCTGGTCACCATCTAATTTATTTTTACAGCGCAACAGCATTGCCATACAGCAAGGCAATGCAACCAGCGTCTCAGAGACGCCCCTGACTGGTATTGATAAAATGGATCAGTTGATGTAACTGTACATTGTTTGCAACTGTGTGCAGTTAGCTCAATTGTAAATAGTAGTTCTAACTAATGTCGTGGATTAATTATCACTTTCTTGTTAATAAAAGAAAAATTTAAACAACATAACCAAACCGAATTTCCATAAAATTTAATTTAAAAATTCACTTCAACCTCGCGTTTATCCTTACAAATTACTCGAAACATTTTTAGAATAGCTTATTTCAAATGTTATTTTGTACAGTTTCAACTATAAATATTCATATACATTTCGACTTGTGTAACTTTAGTACTTAAATAATACTGATATAAGTAAAACTGATGTTTGGAAGTAAATTCGAAGTCGTGCATGTGTAAATAAAGATACTTCTTCGTTTCTTCGTTCAGCTAACTAAGCTCTCGCCTAATCTGTCCAAGCGATAAATGCAATCAGAATTAGATCTCAACTGAGGCCAACCGGTTGCCTTTTCCAATTCCCATATCAGACAAAACGATACTTAGTGATGTCATTGTACGTAGCTGTGACTGACATCATCCCGGTTGGAAATGCTTTTGGATGATGGCCCGTCTTACAAGTACGTTATGAATGAACCCATCATGGGATTCTCCTGACTTATTTTTACGGAGAAAACATAATGGATGTAGATGTTATGATTTCAGATTTCGCTAGCTTTATTTCTTCTTACAAAATTCCCGGCTTGACAAGTAAACTTCATACAATAAATTATTACGAAATAAGAAATAATGTGTTATTAATTTTCTCACTGAATTTTTTCTCCACCAGTATGTATACTATATCACTTATTTGTCTAATACTTAATTTTTTGTCATTCTAATTTTATACTATCATCATTAAAGAATACGTCCAAGAAACATAATATCTTTCCAAGGTCTGGTTTTCAACCATAATTTTGTGGAGCCCAATTCTGAAAACGAATTCCTTTACTATGATAATTGATTCACGTAGAATTCTTAAATGAATGACATTCTAGCTAGATAGTGCGTGCAGTGTTATTTGCACAGATTATTAGAAAGGTTTCAACCTTGAGACTTTACGCGCGTACCTTTTTAATACAAATACAAAAATGCTTTATTGTACACCAGAAATAGAACAATAAAAAAGACACAACACAAGTCAAGTACAATGGGCGGCCTTATCGCTTAGAAGCGATCTCTTCCAGGCAACCTTTGTATGGAAAGAATTATTTGGATATAAAAAAGGCAGGGGGTTTTAGTTTATTTCATCTTAAGTAGAATGCGGAAAGGTGTTATTCTGTGACGATACCAGTCATAATGATGCGATAGTTTAGCTGAATAAGGGAGCTATGATTGAAAATTTCATTCATCAACATTTCCATTCCCAAAATTTCAAGCAAAACTCCGTAAACCAAAATACCTGGCCATAAAATCGTATCCGCGGAGGTATTTATAGTCGATTTTTACGACCCCACACGTGCCGGACGGATGGAGTGCACGCTCTGTAGAACATCGATGGATTGTCTAAAATTAGAATACGTACCTACTACCCTACTATAAATATTGGCGACATTGTGAATTCATTCATTCGGAGATTCGTAACTGTAAGACAGTTGCTTAGAATTGCATGCACGTTGAAGATGCGTCCACATGGCTACGTATTTGTGATTTATAATTTTAGCTTGTTAAGCTTTGCTCGAACAGGCAAGCAATTTATTTATTTATTTATTTACAAAATTTTGGAGAAACTTGCAGCTAGTTTAGATGCAGATATCATTCTTGAATAGAGCAGTGCATAGTATAATTATAAATTTCCTCTGCTTAAAAGTATGATGCAAAGTAGGTTGACGACTAGACAGTGTATAGAAAAATGTTATAAAATAAAACTAATTTAACCCTTCGTATCACCGTGGGACAGTACTGGCACATACCTAATATTTACGCATAAAATCTTAAGCAAACGACTATTTCCATTTTTAAATACAGTGCCCGCTCCGGAACATAATATCGCGCTTCAATATTTAGTACAAGTCAAACTCCAGAGATAGCGCTTTTTCGTCACAAAAGAAGTTGATTCGCACTTTTCGCGGGTTTTCGATCTTCATTTGTTTATAAATTTTGAAAATCGATGAAAAGTGTTTATATTGCTAAAAACTGTAACTTTATTGTGTGAATATACTAGGTAAGTGTATGTTTATTGCTATTTATTGTGGTTTTTGCATAAATTTTGGTAATTTTAGAAAATATTTGCCGTTTTGTGTTTGTGCCCGTTCTGGTACATTGCATAACTAAGTGTATCTAGTTCCATACATTGACCATGTTTATTTTCTTGTGACAGAACGACGAGCAGACGTCCAGGAGAAGAGGAAATTGAGCAGTTCCTCTATGATTATGCAGAGAGTGAAGACGGATTTGATGGCGACGACGGCAGCATCGCGGATCCTTATTTTATTCCGGATATAGAGGTACCAATGGAAGTCGAGATCTTGGAAGAAGTTGATGGTGTAGATATTGATACCATCATTGAAAACATCGAGAATTTTAGTGGTACTTCTCAATTATCAGCTCCTTCTGAAACTCTACCTCAACCAGGACCATCATCTGGACCAGAAACATCAGGACGCAGATAATCCAGGTCGAAATTGAATCTTCGTTGGAGAAAAAATAACCTTGAGCTAAATGAGCAGCAGCTCTGCTTTACAGGTGGTGAAGACTTATCTGCAGAGTTTCTAGAACTTGATAGTCCGATACAGTCCTTTTTCAAAATCTTTCCCAAAGATCTTTTAGCAGAAATTGCCAGACAAACGAATCTTTACATCGTGCACAAAGATACGAATATGTCGTTTAGGGTTACAGAAACTGATATCCAGCAATTTATTGGTATGGTTTACATCATGTCACTGGTAAATCTTTCAAGAGTAACAATACATTGGAGTAGTGGCTTGGCAACGTCTCATCTGATTGCAAACTACCCACCGAAAAATAAATCTCCATAAAAGAATGTGGCTATTCAGTCAAGTATGTAGCCTCAGTTGAAGGAACAGAGATATCCACAGTGGCATGGAAGGATAACAAGATCGTCACACTTGCGTCCAGTTTTGTGGGTGAGTTCTAGTATCTAAGACACAGGTGTCTAGATACGAAAAGAAACATAAGAGGTATGTGAGCATTCATAGACCAAACATAGTTGGAGAATACAACCGCCATAAACCGATATGGGCGGTGTCGACCTGATTGACAGGATTATGGGTAAATATAAAGTAAAACTACGAAGTAAGAGATGTCAGGTTCGTATGTTTTACCATTTTTTGGAACTCGCCATGGTTTAGCTCAATTCGTACATTTGACAGCTGTGCTCCAGGACCAGGTGGGTCACTGGCCAGTTTGGGTCGAAAAAATTATTTGTTGCAAGCTCCCTAAATATTCTGGCAAATCACAGACTATTTGTGAAAAGTATGGGGTTGCTTTATTATTCAAAAACAAACAAAATAATAGTTGAAGTACGGAATGCTTTTCAAAGCATTCCATACTTCATAGAGGAACACATTACGGCAATGTTCCCGTTATGGCACACTCCCCTTTTTTTGATTTTTTGGGGTAAATAAATTATATTTTTGAAAATTAAAAAATACGTGTTTTTTTTCTCCCCAAATGCTACCACAAAAGCCACGTTTTATTGAAAAAGATGTTCTTGAGTTATAAAGGGTTAAACAGTTGAAATTATGTTTTTATCAAGCAAGAGTAAAATTGACTAATTACTCTAAAATAGTATCGTAAATACATCAAGTTAGGTACCTATGATACAATTTCTGACGAAAGCAAACAAATCAAAAAGAAATCAACATTCGACTTGTTGACCTAGCAGACCATAACAGTTACCGAAGGAGAAACTCATTGAAAAACAAAATAACAATGCGATGCAGTCCTATTATAAGTAAAATAATAGAGAACTACTGACCGTGCATCGTAAATAAAGGTTTCCAAGTCATAGGATATGACTCACGGCGTCATACGCTGAGGATTGCGTTGCACTGTAATAATGGGAATCGGTCTTGCGGTCGCAATACAATAAGCAACCTCCGGGTTAGGGTAATAAAGCCTATTTTAGAAGCAGCAAGGAGGAAACTAATTAGGGACACAGTAAAACGACTGTGTTTGTCTTCAAATTGCTTTGTGATGACTTTTCCTGAAATGAGGGCCTTGAGCTTTGCGATTTCATCTTGTTCGAGCACAATAAGAATTGCAATTTAAGCTAGCGCGTTCCTACGTGAATTGTTCACTTGTTTAAATACAATTTTTTTTATTACCACAAGATCGATGATAATAACATGATTTCGTTCAAAACGATCCTTCTACATATAATTCAATCACAACGAGTGCTTGCGAGGGTTTGCTTATTATTTGTTCAAAATTCGAACACTGAAATTGTATAATTCGACTATTGGAATGGAACACGTTGTAAGCCCCCTAGTATCTAGCCACTGAGTGAAGGCTACACTCAGTCAGTAGGTACTTACATACAGGTTGATTATGATGTGTACCTTATTTTATCTTAATTTAGTGCTCTAATTTTAAAAATTTCTCTTTATATTAATATTGAAGCAACTTAAAGCTTTGCCATCGCGCATCTTAAGGTGGAGCTACATGCTTTGTTTTGGTTTCGTATTGTTTCAAATTACTGTGACACATCATGTATCGTTAGCTTTTAAAATTATTTCAATAATTCGAATAGTACTTGAAAAAACTTCAACAAACCCTACTCAAAACATTAGTTCCTCTTTATGATTAACTAGTTCTACCCGTTTCTTCGGACGTGTTTTCCAAGAGAAATCTAAAGGTCGTTTTAATCTGGATTGATGAACTACTTTTAATTATTTCTACTATGACATGTAACAAGCGTTATTACTTATTAAAAATCTGAATGTAAACAGTAGTGTTATAAGTAGTCAATGGCTACTTTTTATCCTATACACTGATCCAGACCTAAGCTTGAAAAAGTAACAAATTTGATAATTTTGCTCTACATGTGTGTTGATTCAAGCTTTGCTTAGCTTGGGTCTAGATTCTGGACTCAAGCTAAGTCAATCTTAAATTATTGTTACCTTATCTACAAGACTGATATACTTAAATAATTAGTACATAGATGGATATTTTTACGTCACTAATCGACAATACAATGTTTTTATACCAACAACGTTATTTCAGTGAACAACGGTTATTTTTCAAATACGTCTAGTAACGGTAAGTCCATGTTATCCGACTCTACAGGTGTAAATACGAGCACATAACTAAGCCAGTGTCTTGTTTCTTAGTTAGTTTACTATACTACTGGACTGCGGTTAATGTGACACCCTGATCACAGCCTTGATAAAAGTATCGTGTAACGCGTTACATGGAGTACATGGACATAATGTAGTTTTGTAGATGCCGAGATAAGACGGGATTTGTTAGCTAGGGAAATCTCGATTGTCTAGGTAGGGAAGTGCCGAAATGATGAATATGAGAATGAATATGAAGACAATTTAGGGTTTATGGTTCAGTTGGTTCTTATCTCTGGACGAAACTGGAAGAGACTAGATTCTAGTCACCATACTTAGATTACTTTATTATACATATGTATTTCAACGACCGCTGTGGCGCGGTGTACGTACGTACGTATGTCCGCCGCGACGCAGGAGGTTGCGGGGTCGTTTCCCGGGTTTGTACGATCTGCAGATATTTGTTCGGGGTCAGGTCGAGTAGTTTACTTATATTAAAATCATCTATCTATGTAATATACCTATTGTATATTAGTCATCTAGTACCAATAACACAAGCTCTACTTAGGGCTAGATGATCTATATTACTGTAGTACAGTTCCCTGTTCTGAGTTTTAATTGATGATAGTTAAATAAAATATTTAAAAAATCCCACAGACATCCGTAAATAATAAGATTCTATAGAAGTCAATAATATAATATCGTCTAATACAGATCGCTCTTGCAAGCAGCACATTTTGATAGGTCTTTGGGAGATGGCCAATCATGTGGCGAGCGTAACATTAACACATGCTTGTGTTTATAGCATTCATGGGGTGATGGTGTAATGCCCTGCTTATGGTTTCTGTCATTATATCACAATGACATCGTCATAAAAAAAATAAGCTACAACAGTTATCATCTAAGATGTAAAAAAGTTGAGCTACAATGGTCCTTGAGAAATACTTAAATTTCATGTGTTTCGCAAAGAATGTAGATTTAATATAAACAAGTTCTTTACACATTAAACATAATTCGCTTGGACGTATAATCATTTACTAACTTTCCCCAAATATGTATTATTTTTTTTTTTTTACAGTTCAGACAGACATGAACTGTATAATGTTAAAACTCCATCTATTTGTCCAGCATTTTATTATGTTTGTATTGTATGGAAGTACTCAATACAATATCTTTAAAGATAGAAATGTTATATACATAAATAAATACAAATACATGTAAGCAATATAAATAAACGAAATGAGTGAACGGTATTGATTTAAAGAGTGGTCAATTCGTTGATCACAAATTCATAATAAATTACTTAAAAACATTTTAGTAAAGAGTGAAAAGGCTGTTCACAAACGAAGTTATCGATTTATATATTTCAGATCTACTAAATATAAATGAAACGCACCAGGAAAAGACAATGACCTTTTTAATAAACAAACAGTTAATTAAACCACAATACATTATAGTAATAGTAACTACAGTAATAGTAACTGCATAGGAGCAGTAGCGTCTTCATTAAGACCACAAATGTACACAAAAGCCGGAACAGACCATAACTATAAACAGTCCATTCAAAGCCGACCATAAAAAGCTTGTAGACGCGCTCGTTCGGGTCGGACTACAGGTAATGTTGTATATCCGTATTTTCGCTGCAAAAGCAGCTAGACTAAATAAAAGCAAGAAACCGATAGAATCTAACAACCAATTTAGACCTTGCAGGAATCTTCAATTTAGTTAAAGAAATGAACTACATACATATTATGATAACGGAGTTGAACAACGTATGCAGTGCATACGACAAAAGTTTACATATGTATATAAGTATTTTGTGTTCTGCCTTCGAGTGTCGAGATTGAATGAGTATTTTCCAGTGTTTTGTAAAAAACTCAGAAACTAGCTTTTAAACAAATAAAAGAAACAGTTTCGAAATCCTGAAATTAGATCTCTCTAGAATCGAAACTCAGTTCCGGAATTTTAAAACCTGCGATATGGCATGAACTAAGAGAAAGAACATACAAACCGACTTGCTTAAAGTAGAGGAAGTATAAAAGGCGGCGTTATCGCTATGTGCGATTTTCCAGGCAATGGCCTCCAAAGCCATTTCGATGGCCTTTCATATGACAGGGCTTTCTAATGTCATTAAATGGAGGAGGGATGGTTTTAGTGTCAGCCAGCTGAGCTCATAAGTGTGGCCTGACCCGATCGAGTTCAGTAACACAGGAACTGTATGCGGGCTCTTTTTAAATTCTGTATGGCTCATCTGAAGGCCGTGGCACTTGACCTGCCATCATCAAATACGAAATATGGCATCATTGTATCCTCGTTACAGATGTGTCTGCTCTTAGTGGTAAGCTAATCGCCCGTGCAAGTTGACTCCGATGATTTTCGGTAGGAAATGAATATGGGAGAGCTCTTAATACAAGAAAACGATTGAGTATGAGACATAAAGGACTTGCTTACTTAATACAAGAAAAAAATTGTATTTAGGATCCCAATTTTTTTTTAATATTCTTTAGCCAATGTTCATCGAGATAAAATTTTATAAATTTCTAATGGTGTAAGAAATATTCAAATCGGTCCAGTAGTCTCGGTGCCTATTCAATTCAAACAAACAATCACTTCTATAGGTCACTACTAGAGGTAAAGTGGATGTGTGGATGGGTTAATAATATTAACTCCTGAACGATTCAACATTTCAATTCCGACCGAGCGCCTTACCTAGAACCCTTAGATTGGTCTACGTCTATATGACCTGTTTATGAGCAAAACCGCACTATATCTGCTGTTATCAGTGCAGAACCAGTCGGGTTCTGCACTGCTTCTGGCCAGTAACACGTATAATTCAAGTTCAGCAACCTTGGACTCGCATTGGCCTAGTTCAGATTACAGAACGGCAGTCGGCAACGCCAACGCAGCAGCATCCGATGAGATAGCCCCGATGAACTGATGTCATCAAGGGCACACGTATCATGCTGAATCTGTGAGGTCTACTATTTGCTTGGTTGGCTATCAACTTCAGATTATCCTTAGTACAACATGAACCCTAAAGTTGAATTAGCCAGCAGAAGATAAAGACTTTCTAAAGTATTTTATGTTTTGTATTGTTTCGATTATATTATGTGGTAATCTTAAATAAATAGGTTAAAATTAAATCATATACCCACAGGTGGACACGTACCCACGTTTATAACTTTATCTCTCTCCCCCAATAACGTTTGCTGAAAGAGAACTCTTTTTAGAGGTAAGCTCGCCTTGCCATTTCTTTTTAATCTTAATTTTTTTGTATATTTTATCGTACATTAAAGAATAATGAAATAAGATTTATAACAACACCCTACACCTCAGTAACATTATACTTGTTTGTTTTCTTTCCGATTTTTTCATACTGTATTTAATCGGTATTATAACATAAATAGGTACTTAGGTAGGTACTCTTTTCTATAAGCAGTTTTTTCCTAAATTTAAATGTATCGTCAAGTCGTCTCTCGTACACGCAATCGAGAAGGGGGTGTTATGCGTTCTGAGATTGGCTTAAGTCTATTGTATTGATTAATTATGTCACTGTGGCTCAAACAAATGTATCTTCTTTCTTTCTTCAACATCAACCCTAAAGTTAGACCGTACCTCGTCTGCGGGCTTGGTGGGTGTGATGGCGACAGTCTCGTTGAAGCAGAGGCACGCACAGTAGTGCTTGTTGGCGTCCACGTCCGTAAGTACCGACACGTAGAACCGGGGCTCGGAGCGCTCCGTCGACAGCGCCCATCCTTGTGGCTGGCAGAACTGAAAAGTAGAAGATCATTTTACTAATGTACGGAAACACCGACGACAATAATAATTTTGTTTAGAACCATGGTCAAGTTAGAAGGCTTCTGCACTTATTTTAACTCTTAGTAAATTTCTTTGTAAAATAAAAATTTCGATTTCAGCTGAACTCGAACCCGCGACTTTATCTCAGTACGGGATCACCCCCGAGCTCGAGAGCTTACGCACCCGAATAACACAAATCTAAATATTAATTCAAAGTGGTTCCATTCAGGACACAGATACGCCATGAATCGAAAGATCTCTATCAGCAAGATTTAAATCTTGATCCAACAGCTGGCTGGTCAAATACAATTGTGAAATCTTCATCCAACACATCACTATTTAGTGATTAAGCATGATAAATTGTTACCAAGGTGTCCTATAAGAGCATTATAACACGAGCAAATTCAAAGCGAGGTGATTGCTATCGCTGTGTACTCGCCTCACTGATAAATTGCTTGCAAATCGGCTCTGACAGTAGAAATTATGTACATATTTAAATGCAGTGAACCGAGAGGATTCGCTATTTTAGACGTGGGTATGGATGTGACCTAGGTGACACGATGGCGTGCGCTTTAAATTTACCTACTTGAGCCATGTTCATTAGTTAAAATGACAAGTCTAGTGGAGACATAAGTCTTCAAGCAATAATGCTTTAACTGTACTAAAGTATTTATAAAATTTGCCTATAAACGTGGCGCTAGAAAAGTAGGACGAACGAAGATTTTTTGAGATTAAATATTAGGGCCGAATATGGCATACAAAAGGCGATAATATGGCATAAATCGTCATAAGTAAACATGTCAGCAGGCAATAGCTAAAACCCGCATATCACATAATTCCTCAGTAGGCATTCCATTGTTTCTATTTTTACCTGTTCCAAAGACCTTGATTCTTTGAATCACGATAATTACCTTAGCTTACTTCATAGCTGTCCCTCATGTCAAGGCAAATTTTAGAGGAACACTCATTACATTACTCGGAAATTTACATACATCATGCATCATTTTAACAGTTTTCCATGATAAAAGGTGACTTCCAGTCCTTTATCCCGTGATCAATTAATGGCATCATCAAGACACTACAGAACAGAGACATTATCAGTTGTCAGACAAGCCCATATTTGTTTACAATACTTAATGAGTCCAGGGACGTTGACCTGATAAGAAAGCCGGTACAGACGGCAGCTGAGGCACTAATTGATCGTTCTAGCAGAGTGTGAGCAGACGCGCGACAGACATACATGCCGTGTTTGGGTTATAGTTGTCAGTCACTGTTATGACAACAGCTGACTCATTATACAAAATCTCGATATGTAAACTGTGAGTAACTACTGCAGGTTACAGAACTGGTTACAGGATTGGTAGAGTAAAATTTTTTGTTTTTTTTTTAACCAATTACTAAGCCTAAGTACCTAAGTACTCACTTTTACTGGGATATTGACGAGACCTTGATTAATAAGTAACCAAACAGAAAGACCCAGTTTATTCAAATTCTGCCTTAACTCAAAAAGAGAAATGAAACAATAACGATATTTTTGTATGACCAAACAAAAATATCGTTATTGTTTATTGTAAACATTAAACAGGTTCATACCCAATACATACAGGTTTGACAATAAGAAGTGATGTATGATACAGGTATGATATTGTTGCATTGTTCAATTGGCTTCTGTACTGCCCCTGTCAGCCAAAAAGTGTCATACTCAGCTTTGTGCTGCACCGTGCGCGGTTCAACGCTGCTTTTCAGTTTGATCCTGATTTAGTGATAGGTACTACTAAAGATAAGTAATAAAGAAAGACAAGAAATAATACTAATACAAGACTTACCCATCCTATACCTTCGTGGAACGGTGTATCCTCCCAGTTAACTTCTGGAAATCGCTGAAGAACAACGCCGCTGTTTAGACCGCCTCCTGAAACAAAGACAACAGCACTGAGTTTACAGAAATTTGCGAGAAGTCTGGAGAAAGCGGTTCAATGTCGGTTACATATAATAAAATCTCCCTATACATAATATATAAGATATTGGATTAAGTGTATCTAGCATCATTAAACATAACACAAGCTCTGCTTAGCTGGGAATTAGATAGTGCCGATGCCGTGTCGATCATCAATCAGCAATGGACATAATTTGTGCTAAGATTAAGTAAACGATACAAACGACTGTTGAAAGAAAGAAAGAAAAAACATTTAATGACTTAATAAAACTCTTACATACATACTAATACTAATACATAAATATAAAAAAAACGCACAAAGAAACTGTTACATAAGGGACAGTCCTTTGGATGTAAATGAGCACAAGCGTTTGTTGATGCTTTTTATCTACATACATAATACAGTGTTGTGATTATGAATAAAAATAGAAAAAAAAACTGTTTTTATTCACAAAATCACTAATTGGTTTAACAAGCAGGCTACTAGACGATCTTATAAGCCATGTGGGCCGAGGTTAAGACATTATATCATAAACTATTCGTCAGATAAATAATAATTAATCAGTATAAATATATCATGGATGGATAATGTACCTTTCATAATGAGAAGGATGTTAGACGAGCAACACTGGGCAAACTTTACGAAACTGCTTTAGGTGTTCAATAACCAAGAATTTTAGAAATAAGTCCGTTAATTAAATGTTTAAAGAGGCTCATAGATAAATTGATTAAAGACTTGCCACTACTTTGTTATCTAAAATTAAATTCAATCAATATATTTTCCATTATTATACGGCAATAAACAACACTGTCGTTTCTAGACGGTTAAAAAATATATTGTGTAAACAGTTCTGTTTTTTTCCAACCATTGTACCAAACTTTATCATAACGATAAAATTAAACTCAGGGCTTTTATTTGACTATTGCCAACCTAAACGCGTAGAATACGTTGCGATTGTGACGTCACACGGTTTGGGCAAGGTTTCTCCAACGCCATAGACAATAAGGACCTATTATTGCATTCTGAATAAAACATTAAAACAACGCTCACCGCAACTCTACAAATAGTACAATCCTGAATACTTCAACCTGGAAATTTAGCGTTTTTAGTCTTAAACCCAACGCATTAAGGTTCGTAGTTTTTCGCTGGTGAAATAATTAATAATTAACGCATAGTTGGGCAGTGGGCACGGACATGTTGAATAGTTTTCTGCTCCAGATTAGTGGGAATGGAGACGTCCTTGACCTGAGTGGACAGGAGGTGGACAGGAGGTGGACAGGAGGTGGACAGTAGGACAAGTTGGACAGTAGGATAGGTTGGACAGTTTGAATGGATTCTGAGACTGATACCTATATTATAATTTGATTAAAGTTAAGAGCTTTGGTTGTTTAACGAAGTTAGGCGGGTTTGTAATGACGAGGGTTTAATATTATATTGTGACATTTCGTAAAAAAACAAATCCCCTGGAAACGTACTCGATGCAAATCCCTATAATGTTTTAAGTTAAGAATGATTTTGAGTATGTACCTAGATGAATACCGATAAAATCGTATAAAAATAAGGTGTGTTATGTGTACTAGATGATAGATATTCATAATACAATATATTCGCCGCTTAGTCGCGCGGAGAGTGGTCATCAAACATGTGTTAAAATTTATAGCACGTTTATTTGCTGGGTGCCTTTATTGTGGTGAGGTGTAACTGTGGAGATTCCATCGGTGTGTTTGAATAACTGTTACGACTATACGACTTCGTAAGTAGCCAAACAGTAAACAGTAGGGCTCGTGGCGTTAGGGTTGACACAACGTTCAGTTTTTTCTACTAATAAAATGCCCTTTAAAATAGCAGAGGGGCTTTTCAGGGTTAAAAACGGCCGAGCTATTGCACTTGGTTCCACCTACCAGCTGGCTTACTCTTGAGACTCGATTCCAATCGTAATTTGAAATTGGGATCGAAATCGTGCCATTTGGTACTCTTGACCGCGCAACTAGCGCACGATTGGAATCGAAATTGGTGGAATTTTATGGAACTAAATGAAATCGACTCTTGTCGAAATTATCAACTTTTTTGGCACTCTTGACGCGATTTTGACGTTTCGTATTGAGAACGGAATCGAGTTTGCGATAGAGATTTCACAGTTTCCAAAAGATAACTTTTTATCGATTGTGTGAGGATTATTATTGATATAAAGAGTGATTTTAAACGAGAAAATGGCACATTTGGTTCTTATGAGTGATATTTTAACCTGTGCTCATCGAGAAGACATAAGGCGAAGGCGAAATGCAAGAAGAATAGCCCGGTATTCAGAAAATGCTTTTGCCATGACCGACGATGAATTCAAAAAGTGCTACAGGGTCAGCAAAAGCCTTTTTAACGTTATAACCGATTTAGTGCCTTTGATGCCTTCGCGTCGTAGTGATATAACCTCAAGATACAAGGTTTGTAAACACAAAGTTGAACTCTCATTCGTGGTATTTTGTAGTGGGACTCTCACTCTTCAAGCCTAAATGTTTCAGTCATGTAGGCTTGGTTATGTTTACCTATGTACATATCTACTAGAAAACCATCTATTTCCTAAAAACTTCATGAATATTGTAGGGTAAATAAATATTTGCTAAAATGTAGACTGTTTAATTTCTAGATTTTGGTGGCTCTTTCTTTTTACGCTACGGGAAGTTACCAACGATAAGTGGGTGGAACACATGGCACCATGATGTCCCAACAATCAGTAGCGGATCTCTTTGCCATAAATCATTCTGTTAAAAGTAAACTATGGTCTTTCTTTTGATTCAGGTTATGCTTAAAGGAGACAAGACCAAGACCCACAGGAGGCACTGATAGATAACCCACAAGGGCCTGCCTCTGCTGAGCTGAGGAGGGGAGTTGAAGCTCGTGCACAACTAGCTCAAGAACTGTGGGCAGCTCGGCATCTTCATCATCTCTAACATATATTTTTTAAACAATAATATATCTTTTAAATTATATTTTTTTTTTTAATTTTATAATCAGTCCAGCAAAATATTAATAATTATAATACTACTATGGCTGAAGAGCACCAGCGCATCAGCCACAGCCACAGCCTGGCAACCTTCTTTGCAAATTTCTCCCTGGCTTGGTCCAGCACGGTTCTCCCAGCCTGAGTATGCTGTCTCTGGTTGCTGCGAGGAGACCCTTAGCAATCCCTGGGTTTTCCCCCAGAAAATCTGCATGAGCCTCAAGTTGATGGTAGGTAGGCCTACTATTCATTGTTCCCTGAATGGACGAAATTTATTAAAGTAGTATTTTATCATTTTACTTGGGTTCTCTTACAATAAAAAAAGATTACAGCTTACCTTGATAATAGATGAAAAATTTGAAAGTATTAATTACTTTCAACTTTGCTGCACTCTTCAAGTCTCGGAGCAAACTAGTTGATTAATAAGGCTGAAAAGCTTGTGTAAACATCGAGAAGCACTTAAAAAAGTGGGACACTTGTTTTTTAATTCCACGCTGTTTTTTTTTAAGCCTGTACGCATCGTGATATTTCATTCTACCACTGTTATTTACAATGTGAAGTCGATCCTAGTCGATCTCATACTCGATTCCAATTTCAATCCCTATTTTGTTCCAGAGTGCCAATTTTACGTTTAGTGAGATTGGAACTGATTCGGATTAGAATTGGATTGAGATTGGAATTGGATTCAAGGGTAAGCCTGCAGTTATGACAATTAATGACAAACGTTCTGCCGAACATCCTGCAGTTATATTATTTTGAAAACAATAACATTTTGGCAACTAAAATCATGGCCATCCCTTTTTTTAAGATCGTAAAATTTTTAATTTTGGCAACTAAACAGGGTAAAAACATGGCGATCTCTATTTTTAACATTATTTTTTTTTACAACAATTTTAGGCTGGCCTTAAATTATTACGTAAATTCAGGTAAAATTATCAACAAAAAGGTAGTCAAATACAACAAATACTCGCTAGGTATGAACAGAATATGCCCTCGGGTTAACCCTCAAACGGTCGCGTGTCACCACTTTCACGAATGTAGAGCGTCCTATTCATCCGATGCAAATGAAGAGTACTCGTAAGTACAGAACGCGTCGACATTGTATTGTGATCGATGGAGAAAACGTAAATGAAGGATGACGGCGATCGCATTGAGATAGATATAAAAAGCGTTTATTAATAAAAATATTAATTTTATGGTAAGTAGAGTCGTATATTAATGTATTGTATTGAATATTATATTATCGAATATACTTAAAATAGCTGGGTTCCCGCGGTTTTACCCGCATAACTCCCGATCCCGTGGGATTTTCGGGATAAAAAGCAAATAGGTATGTTATACCAGGTCATCTACCTGCCAAGTTTCATCAAAATCCTTTTAGTAGTTTTTACGTGAAAAAGTAACTAACATCCATAATACTGGACAATCTACACAGCATCACCTAGCCCCAAGCTAAGAAGATCTTGTGTTATGGGTACCAGATGCCTGATATAGGTACTTTAGCATATTATTACATAGTTAGACATTTTTTATTATACATAAGAAAGCGACCAGAACGCCAGGAACAAATAGATGTAGATCATAGAAACATTTGACCCGAGGCGAAGAATCGAACCTGTAACCTCCTGCTCTTTCATATACAGAAATAGGCAAAACCTTATCTTCCGGGATAAATTACAACTATTATTTCCCTATAACAACGGCACATATTACTCAGTAATTTATAAGAGTTCGTTTCGTTCTATGATTCTGAGTCATGTTATGTATCGTGTCACGGTCATTAAGATTAGATGCAATTAAGGAGCTATTGACAGAGTTTGTCTACAGATTCTTAAAATAAGCTACATTCACTAAAATATCAGCTACTACTATGTAGATAATATTTTTGGGAAAGCTTAAAAACATGATTTATCTACATAAATCTAGGAAATTACAACTACATACATATTAGAGGTATATGTATATTTGCCTAGTTTGTTTTCAAGTAAAATTAATATGTTAATTGGTGTTCAAATGGGTTGTTGAAACATTTAAATATAACGTACTATCAACGAAATCGAGCCAGAATTTAACACTAGCGGTCCGCCCCGGCTTCGCACGGACTTAACAAAAATTTAATTTTTCTTGCGGAACTTTTTAGAAAATATTCTATAGCCTATGTTCATCAGGGAAAATTTAAGATTCTAATTGTGATAATGTGGGATAATTTTTGTGGTGTTTTCACTGGAGTGGGTCCACATAGGCACAAATACAATATTTTATAACCATTATAGTGGTTAAATTTATACCAAAACCGCGAGAGCGCAACGAGCCAAGCTAAACAGTTGGTGAACAGTAAAGCAAGTAGGTGCAAGTGACGACTCACAACTCGCAGTGTGACGTCACACGTCGCTTAGTCGGATGTTTGATTTGAATCATCATCATCATCACCAGCTTATAACAGTCCACTGCTGGACACAGGCCTCCCCTAATGATTTGAATATCTGTCATAATTAAATGACGTAAGGAAGCGTGGCTCCTATTACAATGGTATCGTACCAGAAACTTGATTAGTTCAGCATACTTGGACTCCAATTCAAATTCAAATATATTTTTTTTATTGGTCAGAAAATACATAAAAATTCATTATAAACTAAAAAATTGACCAATTCGTCGCTCCGGTCGCCGCAAACGGGTCGATGGCGATTCTAATTACGCATTCATCGGTTTTTGAGGACGCCATGGCGGCATTATTACTGAGCACGTCCCGACGAGGGATTTCCAATAATTGTAATTGGCTGGCAGTGCGAAAGGGAATTCGATTTGGAGAGTTTGCCGCTGAATATTGGCTTTATAATGAAGATCTAACATAATGATTGTGTTTTCACTTCGGCGAAATACTAGTAAATTTTTGTAAAGTATGACCCGGCTTGAAAGTTGTAATACAAAATAAACAAATGAGAAAATTGTGATATGTGTAGGTAATTTAGTTATAATTTATAAACATAAAAAATATTCTTTATTTTTGGAACATAATTAGGTGCAGTAATAACTAAGATAAGTTAATAAACAAACTAAGACTTTTACCCAGTGTTCGTGGTGTATTTGTGTAGTGTTTGTGCATTTGGACAAGATCTTAAGAGTCCAAAAAAAGTGATCGAGATTTTGACTTGAAAAAACAACGACCCGATTTTAATCCAAGACGTAGCATCAAAATGAACGACGAAATGACTTAAGATTCAGATTCAATAACTATATTTCTTTAGGCTTACAAAATAAGCACTTAGACAAGTCAAATTTCATACAATTAATTTATAAAAAAAGAAATAAGTTGTTATTGACTTCTCTTCACTTCAATTTTTTGTCCACCAGTGGAAGATTTCTGGTATCATGACGACAAAAGAACTTCCATTAAGTCACACGCCTAACCCCACAACTATAGCTGGCAATTTCGCTGTGTTCGCCACTTTGCCAACAATCATTAAACCGTCCTTTCCTGGAAAGTCGGCGATCTTATTAATTCGCCAATCTAAAAACTAGGCGGCGGGTGTTCTGCTGATTTGATTTCTTTTTTACGATTCATATTTCGGCCTGTTGCTTTTCTAAGCAACATGTAGAAACTATGTTCCGTTCTAGAATATCTTACTAATATTATAGAAGGAAAGATTTGATTGTTTGAATTGAATAGGCTCCGACTTGAAGCTACAGGACCGATTTGGAAAATTATTTCACCATTAGAATCCTAAATTTTCACTGATGAACATTAGGCTATAGAATATTTTCAAATAGTTTCAGTTTTCAGTTTTTGTCTTCGCACCTATGTTGGTGAACAGTAAAGTATTTACCCCGTGCCAAGACGCGGCGGACTGCTAGTTAGATATATTTTACAAAAAATAGTAAAAAACAAAAAAAAAATATTTTGTCAGCAATATTTTACGGCAATGTTTATTAGAAAATCACAGAATTTTTTTATGTGGAGAGCTTTTGTTCATCACTTAACGGGTATTAATGGCGTTTAAGGCGCTATCCTAAGACAGAAGTCGTAAAACGTCCACTTTTTCGTCGCTCAGTTAGGCTTACTGCGACATATTACAAGCCCAAAAAAAATACAGTGTATAGTCAAGTGTATGGACCAGAGACTTATACAAAAATATTTCATAAAAATCATCTAGGAACTTGAAAAACAAATCGCAAGAAAGAACACGAAAATACTTTTTCGTCTCGAATTGCTCAATATTTTGAGTGATAACATTTTATAATTTTGTTACTGTAAGAAAGGTAATTTTATCATCTAGAGAAATATGTATAAAGATTTTAACTAACTGGTGTATTTATTTTTAAATTAAATTAAAACCGATAAATAATTTTCACATTGTCGAACAAGAGATTCAACTAAAATCAAACGCAACGCCATTTTCAACTTTATTTGTCTGGCGCAAAGAACTACTGTCACGCGTTTGGCAGTATCACGCCAGTCAGCCGCGAGCTGTTACAGAGATAGGTCACGTTACTTTGTTTATTTTTGACATTTGTGTCCTGCGTGTGTGCTAATATATAAATTTCCAGTATAAGTTGACCTCTGATTGTACAGAAAGCCTTAACAACGAGAGATCATCTCACACTGGAATATTATGAAGCTTTGTATGTGTGTAGTAAATAATATACATACTGGGTAATAGCGGAGATCGGATAAATAATACAAAGATCACTCGATCCTGGAATCGCTACATTTTTCCGATACAAAAATACCGAATGGTGTTCAGAACCTCGCTCCTCAATACGTCGAGTGTGAAAACACCGCACTAGTTTACGCCGCGCGAGAGTTAAGCGAGCGACTTTGACTAGGTATATAAGTCAAAACATCATCCGATTATAATCGGATGCTAATATTGACCTAAAGTTTAGGTTTTGATCTTTTCCGGTTTGAGTTTTTCCGATTATAATCGGATGCTAATATTGACCTAATCTTTAGGTTTTGACTTATAAACCTAGGTATTTTTGTATCGGAAAAATTTTGCGATTCCAGGATTGAGTGATCTTTGTTGAGAATCACGGAATCATTTTTCTAGATTATGTATTAGATATAATGCCGTAATCCCGGGATTTTATTTTCAAATAAAATATTTTCAGCAGTTGCTTCCATACCTTCCTAACGAAAAATTACCTCTTGTCACAGATAACATAATACTAATAAATACCTCTTACTCTTATTTTTAATTTCTTTCTGCAAATGTCAATGAACAAAACATGCCCTATTGTAGCAGACAGCTAACTTTTGAAAATTAAGTAGTAATAAAATAATTATTACTACTTAATTTTAAATTACTACTTCAATCATAATCTGGGAGTTCCGAAGGATATGGCTACCATTTCTTCATAGGTTTGAAAAATTCGTCTGCTCAACAACAACAACAACAACAACAACGTAAATACCGCAATGGACGTGTGAACTGTCAAAATGAAATCATTGCTTTTAATTCTCATTTTATGTGTGTCACGCATTCAACCTGCTAAATGTTAGTTTATTTCCTTTATTGAAACGTTTACCTATGTGAAGTTACAGTGAGAACCAATTATTTAGAGTTTATGTAGCGTACATAAACTCTAAATAATCGTTTCACTGTTTATCTTGATTGTGAGTATGGACGGATTATTATAACGTGCCGACAAATTATAAAATAATATGTTATTACTACTAACGTTTTTTATTTTTAATATTTTCCGTTGTATGTTCTAGTAAATTGCCTTTAGTTTGATTGGATCATACTTATGTATGATTGTATATTTAATAGTACGGCCGCATTTACAAAAGTTATAAAAAAGTGATATTGGTTATTCTTGCTAGGATATTCTCATCTCAGGAACAGCAGTAGCAGCTAACCCATTTTTTAAAGGAGGCCTGAAATCAGCTTTCGTGTAACGATCTGTATTTCCTTGGTTTTATTTAGTTGTTCATATATTTGAATTGTTTATTGATTTGTATTTCATATGTTGATTAGACCAGAAAACCCAATCAATATATGAAACAATAAAAAACACAAAATAATAAACATTTAATACTAGCGGTCCGCCCTGCTTCGCACATAAAAAATTCGGGTTTGTGTCCACGGATCCCGGGATCAGATTTAATTGGCCACTGATACCGGGATCGTTTTCCAATGAAAAACGATGACGGGATCAGTCGATAAATATTTTTATCGACTGATCCCGGTATCCGTGGCTACAAAAAATTACCTAAAATAGTTTTGAAAACGGATCCCGCTTGTAGTGTTAAGTTTAAATTAAAACAAATGTATATTATTGCATATGTTATATTGATCAACAGCAAATTATTTTAATAAAAATCTAAAATTACAAGAATCATCACATTATTATTACTCTTACTAAACGAAAATTGTTTTATTATAAATGTGTAGTGCTAGCATAAATAATTATTTTCTCTTTCATTTATATTGAGTGATTTGCATTTGAGTGATGTCACTCAAATGCAAAATTTATTTTGAAATCCCGGTCTTTCATCCCGGGATTTCCCATTCGGTGAACAGAATACGGATGCCGCACCAGAATAAGGCTACGCGCTGCTGTCAACGCGTAGGGGCGGAGCTACGTGCACCACTTCCCCTGCTTCACCCCCTGAAATATCTAAATTTTTCTTAATACAGCGCCTTAATTAATTATTTTTTATTAACCCAACGACGACGTTTTTAAATTTTGTCCCTTGTCTATTTTGAAATAAAAATCTCATCTTTTTCGCTTCGCGTCGGCAACCAATGCATTTTTGAAGTTAGTGTCATAGTTTTATTTTATTTACCTATTTATTTTTATTTAGAATAAATAGCATCTAGAGATACCCGCGCGCGGCATCGCCGAGTTTAGTGTGCTTGGTGTGTAATCGTATCGCTTTGAAATCGCTTGCAAATCGTCAGGGCGATAGCGCTGTTAGTGATTATCTTGCTTGTTGATATCTGTTAATGTTATCATTATCAGTTTTTGTGCGACTCGGCTCACTGATCTCTGCGCATCAGCATTGCCATACAGCGAGATCGGTTGAGCTACCTGAAGATTGTTCGCAACAATCTGCAATTAGCTCAATTGATAGAATCATAAACACTAGTTCTTATATGGTTATTTACTGTAATTTTCTTTGTTATTAAAGGTTTTCGTTTAGTTTTCATCCATCTGTTTGTTGACTTAAAATATCTTGTATTCTTAATACAACATCCGAGTGTAGAAGATCAGATCACGTGACCGTTGCATACGTTGAGCACGATGCACGCAGGTCGTATCAAGTTGAAGGTTTCACTACTTAGCATCTAGATTCTACGTAAGTACGCTATTCTTTGTCCTGGCTTTGTATCCTCGATATTATCCTTGAGAATGGAATCATGTAACTTCCGACTATCCTATCTTTCATTCATACTATGTAATGTAGAACTGCGATATTCCTGTTATTTTATTAATGAAAAACAAAAATTCTAAGTACATAGTAAGTAGGTCTAACTATTTTATTATTATCTTCTAAGAGCAGAAACTTACATGCACAAACAAACACAAACCCTTATTGTGATTTAATTAGGTATGTTTAATAAATAGGTACGTACGTAAATTAAGTCAACGAAAGAAGATAGTAGCAAGAATATTAGTAGATAATTATATACAAATTTTAGTTTTCTAGTTTACCTACTTAAGTGAACTATAATTAAGTTCGTTGAGAAAATAATGAATCTATAAACCGATTAGGTTACATCATCAAAATCAACACAAGACTTGTCTTTATTTGTATTTTCCGGCTAAGCGTTTTTTGCGCATACCACAATCGTAGGCCCATCCATCAAGGATGACGTCACTCTCTGGTTGTTATCGTTTCCCTCGGTATGACTAACAAAATATTGACCTAAGATTGTCGATCGAAGTCAAACGTGATTCATTGTTTTGATGATAAATTTGATAGCAAGGTTTGGTAGACGAAACTTCAATTCCATTAGCTTTATAGTGAATTCAAGAATTCTAGATGTATCTTTGTAAAAACAGCTTTACATCCGCCAATATATAATATTGGCGGATGTATTCCGCCAATATATAATATTGGCGGATGTATTCCGCCAATATATAATATTGGCGGATGTATTAAAAAATAATAAAAATATAATAAAAAGTTTCTTTATTCAGACAAATATATTAGTATTACAACACTAGTATCATCCGGAGCAAAAAGCAGAAACTTAAAAACACCTGATTTTTCTACCATAATTATCATTTTCTCTAGTCCAACTATTTTCGTTTTCAACTATTTTCGATGCGCGATTTTCTGGCCATTCTGGATTTATTCGTAACTAACCAGTGGAAGTTTTGTTTTGGAATTGGTAGCTGTGTTTGACCTTGTTGTTTTCTATTGTTAATAACAGGTTTTGTTATGTTCTCAATACACAAATGTCTTTGTTTACAGAAAATATTTTGGTTATTACTATAGAGTATAGTTCTTCGAATGCGACTCTTAACATTATGCTGATAAAGTTCTTTTTATCAACTATACGCATGTACTATCCTTCATTGATGTTTGTTATTATGAATAATATTTTTCCATTCTATTCTTCGAGTATAGTTCAAGCATAAAGGTATCGAATACAATACAAGGACACACTATACCAGTGGCATTAAGCCATGAGGTTCATAGAGCCACTTTCTACTGGAAGGCAAGTGTGAAGTCACCATTTAAGATGCCTCCACGTTTCAAGGTGATGTTTGCTTTGATGTAACATTAAACTAGACACAACGTTCTTGTTATGTTGAAACTAGGTTTACGGATGCAATTAGGGCCCGATTTTACCAATAAACATAAAATTTCGCCTATTTTAATAATATCATAGCTCAAAATTAATTTATTAAGTTTAAGAATCCAGTTCTCACTTGATCGCCGAGTTCACGAGCTTTGGTGTGAAAACAGACCTTAGTACTCTTAATGACTTAACAGAGGTGACTCCGGAGACGCAAGTTTGATACAAGAAACCACTTTTTGGAACCTCCAATAATAGTTGGAGGGTCCTATTTACCGATGAATACCAAGTCAGGATTCGACACACAATACAATAAGGTACGTACATTCCGAGTCCATCACAATGGCTCCAGCTCCAATAGCTCTGCTATTAGATAGAATTAGGAACCATATTTTACGAAGCCTGTATTTATGGCCTGACTACCACGGTAATGATTTTCCGATTTCGATTCCAGGGCGAGCCTAACGACATCATCGGCACGCGCCCTCGAATTGGGTCAATCACATCAACTGCCTCCCTAGAAGCTTATCAATACCGTATCCGAAAAAAGCTTGTTTTTCCTTTTGAGTGAAAGCAATAGCCAAGTGCCATTGTTACCTTTACAGTAATGAGCTGGCTAACGTCAGTCGCCGATCCATATGCACAGCAATACATGGAGCGGTTCTCACAGGGGCAAACACAGGTGAAAACTGCTCAAAACTGACCAGATTGGAACTGACATTGCTAACTTCAGGATCAAATATCTCGGAAATAGACATGCAATGCACACCTGGGGTAGAAGAGTAGAATAGAAATATTTATTTTGTGCTGCCATAAACTGAATAAAGCATGGCAAGGTTAGCCCTGGTGGATTCACTGCCATGCGGGAGAGCTGTTTGTTAAAAAAATCAATAATGATGTGTGAAAGGATTCATCGGATGGAACACACAGCATTATGATACAAAATTTCATCATTCCTAATCATTTTAATCAGTAGGTATGTGGTCCATTTTTGTGTTAACAACAGTGATTGACAGATCACTTTTTTGGTATATTTCTTTTATAAAATAATAGGATTACTTCATTTATTTATTGTGTATTAACACAATTATCTTATCACAAATAGCTTATCACTGGGAACAATATTTTAAAATACCAAATCAACGATCAGGGTCAAGAAAGAGATGTCAAATAAAAACCAAAATCAAAGTCCTTTATTTCCTTCAGACCTTACAGGACTCTTGGACACGCCACAAAATACAAATTACATAATACTGGGAAATAATGTCTGGTGTAAATGGTGATGGCGTTTCTCATTGGGCTCCTATACATTGAAAAGCACAATCATCACATGAACACACAATCATTCAAGCCCAAATGTTCATAGCAACAAGCCAGCATCTTAATAAATTGGTAGCAAATTATAACAGCCTTGAGCGCTCCCAATGAATGTTAAACTATGAGCATAGATTTGATTCAAATACATAGACTCTTCAATTTGAAGAGTCTAACAAAACTTTAAATCATGAAAGGCTAAGTATTATTTACTGGCTGGTTAAATTACATATAGAAATAAAATATTATTAAATGCATAGAACAACCTTATAACTGATTCAAATTAAATTGATACTCCATTGAGTCGGTCCAGTACACACATTCATATAAGGGTAATTCTCATTTTTGAACTTGAAATTTCGTAAGCAAGTGAAATCGTCTTTTTAATATAATTAACGATGGTTTTGAATTCTTTTGAGCTTGCCCATAATACAAAAAATACTCGCCGAGCTCGCAGCCTTCTGAATGCTGAAATATATGGAACTGAAAAAAAAATGCCTCCACGGCAGTGACCTCCGTTCCATGGAAGTGACATTTCCGTCTTATAATCCATGGAAAGTATAAGAAATAGCTATTTGCAAAATATAAAGACAGTTTTTTTAGTCCAGAACGATCATTATTTAATAAGTAGTAGGTTTAGTGTTCTTAATAATTAGTAAGTCACATCCAATGTAATATTACTTACTTAGGTTTCGAATATTAAGTGAAGTTTAAGTATTTATTTAAAATGCAGTCATAATCAGTCTCAAACATTAAAACTGATATTTTATTTTAATACAACAACTTATACAGTAAGCTTTTCAAAAATATTCAATCTCCACTCTTTGCGTAATATGCGCTGTTCTCGGTGTCATTTCAGCTACTAATTATTTCTGCATAGGTATCGTGCTCTCTTTGTTTTTTAGCTGCCTTATATAAATAGGGATTCCATCCATTACGGAAATAGCAATAAGGTAACTGATTACGAATTTTGGTTATCCAGTAACGTCACTACGTAATTACGAATTTCATAAATATTTTTTCCTTCAAAAGTTTCATTCAAGTTATTACTGTCCGAACTATGTGCCTATTAAGCGACAAATGAGTAATGAGCGGCTAAATTTTATAACAGCATTATACGTATTACATAGAAAGACACATGCAGCACAGGTATTTTCTGCGGACAATTAGAGCACAAAAATAATTATTAAGTACGTTATCCACAGACGTTACATTAGTCGCGGAGAAGTAAAGGAATCACAGATAATTATCACATTAATTTATATCCTACGGAAGAAAACTCACTTGTTAAGTTTCAATATTGACCGGTTGTAGTAATGCCATACATATGTTGACTACTTACGTAATTACGGATTTTAATGCTACAGTTACGGGTTTTTCAGAAATTTAAAATCTTTACGTAATTATGTAATTACGGAACAGAAGCCCTTCATAATAAAGCAGGGTTTTGTTTGATCCAAGCTCATCGACTTCGATCACAATCTCATTTTACCAGCCGTAGCTCCTCCGCAGGCTTTTTAGGAGCTTCTTGGGGTTTTCCTTGTAAAATATAAAAAAAACTAGGCTACGCATTCCCAAAAAACTCATTTTCGACAAAAAACACAAACAACTTCCTAAAAACACCTCAAATCCACCCCATATCCCATACAATTGTCACTTCTATGGATGACAGGTCACGTCCATGGGCAATTTTTTACCCACGGAACCGTGAAAGTGACCCCCATGGAAGGGATTTTTTCAGGTATAATCTTGGATAACATAAGCTCCAAATCAGGAACGAACATGCGAATTTAGCCATGTGTTATTAACATAAAAACACATAAAAACTACACACTCTCAAGTAAATAATCAAAAAAACATACCTCTGACGATCGACACAGATGTGACAGGTTATGCTCGACGAATTTTGAGAAAAAAAACTTGTCAAATATTTTCTCGCAAACTTTACGCCGGCGACAGGAACTGACAACTAAATCGAAAGGTGTTGCTAAACACCTTGTCTATACCCAGTTTCGTTCAGCAACACGTGCGATTATTTTAGAATTATGCAAGGTGTGACATCCTTCCATGGGGGGGACAAAAATATTGATCACAAACTTTAAGCCCTAAGTTCAGTAATATTTAGTTAACTTTAGATACATTCGTTCTTATAATCAAAAAGTTAATATATTCCAGATAATTTTTATATTCGATTTTATGTTATTACTACGAAAGGTAAAGCTCAGGATTTTTTTCTTTACATAAAACTGGTGTGATCACATACATGGAAGAGACAATTTAGAGGATATTTTTATTTATATTTTAGGAACAGTATTTATTATACATGCGTTTATTTGTTGGAATAACAGTATTTTATCAACACTTTAATAACATAAATCATTATAACCTTATTTACTTATCATAAGTTAGAAAATCGTAATAACAGTAAATTTTATCGAAAATGAGAATTACCCATAAGTACCTACACAAAATACTCTCAATTCATTCCTATAATATTTTTTGTAGCTAGTAAATTATGTTGATGAAAGATCAAAAACTTTATAGAGCATATCTTCCTGCTCCATTAAGCAAGCATATTTTAATTAGAATGCAAGATAATACAACTATGTAGGGTATAATAACAACCTAGGGCCACAGGGTCATTGAACTTAACTCAATTACTTGGATGTACATGGCCTGTTTTTAATGAAGGGTAGTTGAAATGTTTTATGGTGATATTAACAAGTCTTTTTCTTTTATGATGGCAACCAGATCTAGGGTTTTGCTGATGTATTAATTTCAAAATACTGTGAAAGATAAGAAATTTGTTCAATGTGAGAAACTACAGAATTTTGATAACACTATAATCCAAATTGAATAAATGGTTCTGGTAATCATTAATAACACTGAGACAGGAATGTCCAAAAGCCACACCTGTAAATTGACATCAGAATGCAATAGTTGATGGAGGAAAGGCATAACCTGTGCCTCAAACACAGGAAAGGTTGTTGACACATAATCCTGCAAGGACTTATAAGTAGGTATATGTTTTTAAGAGGAGATACTCACTTTCCTTTTCGTGGTCGAATCCCACTATAACGAAATAGTCCACGAGTCTGGACATGGCAATCCTAGGGCCGCATTCGTCAACAAACACCACAAAAACTACTTTTAATCAAATTATATTCTTTCACACACATATTACACAGAGAACCACCAATTTGAACACATTTTGGAACACTGCACCGGTCACTCAGGAGTAGTCACACAAACAGCTAAATTCGCACTCACTGACCCTGCGGAATGTAAACAATAGTTTCAATCTATCGCCAATCCCAAGATCTGCAAGAGACTGACTGACCATTGGCGATATGGGGGTTAGGTGTATCTACAGGGAAATTTCGAAAAATGGATTACGTATACCATCAAAAAAGATATTTTAATTTTAATGCTTAGATCAGTTTAGCCGAAACTGGTTTAAGCGAAACAAATTATACGATTTTAGTGAATTTAGAAATTTATTTAACGCCAAACGAACGCAACGCAGCAACCATACGGTAGCTCACTCTCCGACATTTGTAAAAATTCTACTACATTCTACCGTACCATGAATAAGTCATCAAAATGTTACAGGCGGCGCGGCGCGGCGCAAGTGCTTTAAACCTACTAAAACATTTTTTTACGTTTATTTCACACTAGAACGTGATAGAACAATGTGATGTTAATTTGATAATTGGTTCCTCATGAAATGAACGCAGTCTAGAGCTTAATTTAAAACAACTTACTTAGTAATCATTGTTCTAAAAATAAAGTATTTTTTTTATTTAGTAGAAAACTTAATTACCGCTAACTTAAAATGGCAGCATTTAAATGTCAACATAACTTTCTATTATGACGTTTATCGGGCTGCCAACACTAGGCAATTGGAAAAATCTGGAATGTTCGGAATTTTGCCCTTACTCTCTGCTGCTTCATGTTCGGAATAAGAGGACTTTCCAAGTTATACATTGAACTTGAGCAATAAAAATGCACTAGGCAGGACTGCTCCCAGGAAATACTACAACGTTGGTCTCCTGTTCAGAAAATTTATACAACAAAAGCAGCCTGATGTCAGGAATTAGGCAGTGTTTCGGCCCCGTGCCTTTGAAGTTTGAATCCACGAAAAGCTATTGGCCATTATTTTTTGAACATTTGGAAAGGAACAAAATTTTGCGTTAGATTATCAAATTCCGAAATGCTTTCAAATACTACGAATAAGTTAATTTTATAGGTCATACATAATAATAATATATGGTTTACAACATGCGGCAAATTACTTATTGTTGTTTTATTCCTTGTAGAAAGCGGATACGCTTGAATTGATTAACATTCTAAAATACTGAGGATCTTTTAGGTATTCCAAGCATTTAACTTAGTTGAATTGAACTTAGTAAGTTCAATTAGTTCCGGATCCTTTTCTAGTGATGTCAACCCGAGTAATTAGTAATTAGTCGATTACCTACTAAGGTTGTGCCTACATTATTGAAAATCAATGACACCTTATTTCTTATTTTATTTTATATTATTAAGGTATAAAACTTTACTTTTCTCGGTGCTTATTTTGGTAGCACATAGAAATTAAATAAATATGTTATATATACCTATATTAACCACGTCGATTTTTGTCTTGTCTCGATTTTTTGACAGATTATAAAGGTTTGAAAAATTACAACGAAGGAAGATCTGTGATTACAGTTAGGTATATTTAAAACTAGAAGAGATAACTTTTGTTCTCATGTTTACTGACCCAAATGGCAATGGATGTCGTTTGGTTAACTCAAAATAACTGTCAGTCATTTAGAAATGGCAAGATATATCACGCACGCGGTGTTTTAAATGCTGTTCCCTTTTCGCTACACAATATTTCATCTTTTTAATAATACTAAGACATGAGTTCCATCGAAAGTGGTTACTTTGTGAGCTTTTTAATTTTGACTGCCGGCAACACTGCTTTGCTTTTTGCAAAAATAACAATAAAAAGAAGCAGCAAGTGGAGGTTTTTATTTCCAAAATAAATCCTTGTCTATTTTATCTTCCACAAGTTCCACCCATAGAATGTCCGAGAGTAGTCAAGAAATACCTGGATTAGTCCAGAAAAAAGTGTTCAAAATTATTGTACTGGGCGATTCCGGCGTTGGAAAGACTTGCCTTACCTACCGTTTTTGTGAAAATCAGTTTCTGGATAAATCAGAAGCAACCATTGGTGTAGACTTCAGAGAAAGGAATATCAAAATTGGCAACGAAGTGATAAAGGTAAAATCAGTGTCATTTATCTTTCAATAACATATTGGCTGTAAAAGTTGTGTAGGATCTTCAAACTGTAGCCCCCTTCTCTAAGAAACATATAAAATGATCCATAGCGTCTTGAATAGCTTTTCATCATCATAATCATGAACAACTTGTCGTCACAATGACCCAGACATTGGTAACGTTAACATACTGCTCAAAATGTGCCATTTAAATATCATTTTAAATAACCATTATATCCTCATAATCATAAACAACTTGTCGTCTTGAATAGCCTTTCATCATCATAATCAAATAAACAACTTGTCGTCACAATGAACCAGATATTGGTGACATTAACATACTGCTCAAAATGTGCCATTTAAATTTCATTTTAAATAACCATTATATCCTTCACTACAACTTAACTATATACGTAAGTAGATATTAACAAGGTAGATCCTGTGAATTTTATAAACTGGCTGTATGTTTTCTTAACTTATCTCAAATCTCATATTTAATAACAACCAACAAACCCATATTTTTGCGGTTAATTAAATTATAAAGATATCAAACAGATAGCTACTTTCTTAAGGAATATTATCTACCTACCACTGGTAAATCACAAGGTAGCATAGTCTCTTCTATAAAATGTAGTCTTTCTATGACTTTTCTATGAAAACTCTAAGCATGGTTTTAGCTATAGATACATCGAGTTATAAAAATTCTAACTCGATATATAGATAACAGTAACTATTGTTATATGATAATTTATAGTCTATTGACTCCATGAGGCAATTGTTTGAGAAGTGCAGGTGTATTTTTACGACACAGTAAAATCTATCCAGGATAAAGTAAAAAGTTTTTATACCTATGTGAATTTGCTAAGCTACTTGTGTCTTTGTAGAAGTTTTGTATTCAATATTAGTAGTATAAAAGGGCTGTGGATTTTTTTAACCAATAAAACTAAAAGATTTTTGAAGTAAAGTGATTTGATTACAATTGTAATTTTAGGTTTTTACTATTCAATTCAGTGAAGCACCAAGACCTATATAAAAAATCATCCAAAACAAAAAGCAAAAAGTTGACCCCGACGTGATTTGAACACGCAACCTTCTGATCTGGAGTCAGACGCGCTACCGTTGCGCCACGGAGTCGGTTGATAAGGGCGCCGAAATAACGAAACCCTCAGATAGCGGTAATTTATATGGCACGGTATTCGAAGCTATTTTTTCACAGTTGCAGCTATGGGACACGGCTGGTCAAGAGAGATTCCGCAAGTCAATGGTGCAGCATTACTACCGGAATGTCCACGCTGTCGTCATCGTTTATGACGTCACTAAACCTGAGACATTCCTTGTAAGTTAGCTAGCTTTTTTCTCACACGAGTTATCGACGCAAATAAATTTTATTTAGCAATTTGGCTAATATAAAATTTTGTCATTACTTTAAATATCATAATGATCTAATTCATCTATACAAAATTATTCACTCTTATATTGATTCGCCTTTCACAATATAACATAAACATTAAAACTAAGATCAAGACAACAAAAATAACACGTCATATTACAATCCCGAATCCCGTCTTTAGAATGATATTTTAGTTTATTTAATTATTGATTGTTAATCAACGAAAACATGGATATTTTTGTAAGTAGCTTATCTAAGTTTAAAAAAATAGCTAGATCTTACTATTATTATTTTATTTAGTACGTATCCGGCTTTTTTGTAATTTTAACATCGTATGCTTTCACTGCCCTATCATATAATCATATTATGTATGCATTTTTCGGAATTTAATTTAGTATCATCATCATCATCATCATCATCAGCCTATGTTAGTCCACTGTTGGACATAGGCCTCCCCTAATGAGCGCCATAGCAATAAGAACCGAAGAAGAACCGTATATTTATTTTTTACTTGTTATGATTCGATTTACGGCTGTTTTGTGTACCAAATAAATCAAAATAAAATAAAATTACTTCCAGTCAATATCAAGCTGGATGCAAGAAGTGGATAGCCACGGTCTAGCGCGCGCGCCTCGCGTGCTTGTCGGCAATAAGTGTGACTGCGGCACGGCGGAATCACGCCGCGCCACCGCCGCCGCGCAGAGACTCGCCGACAAGTACGGCATGCCGGTGAGTTGGTTACTACCAGTCATTAGGAGCCTGTTCAATTCAGACATGATGAGGAAACCTTGGTGTTCTCCCAACACAAAATAGGTTCGTAGTAAACCCGCTAACATTGTAATGAACAAATCTTTCCACTTTATAGGTAATATTAGTATTGATAATCAGAAATCGTTCATTCTCTAGTACGAATACAGATAAACCTGCCAGATGCACGACTTGATCCTCAGAACTTAACATGCCTCCCCTAACCAATCGGGGTGTTGCCATAATCACCACCCTATAGATAGATAGATAGCGTTATTATGACATTTGTATGGTAAGTAACATCTTAAATCCTAATTTAGGTTCATCTAGACACTAGAGTTCTCTAATATTACGATCAAAAAAACACGCTTAAAATCTTAACCGCAGTGACTGCGTGAAATGAAACGTTTCCGCAATTCGCAGCTGTTCGAAACATCAGCCCTGCTGGACTCTGAATGCGACAACGTGGAGGCTATCTTCATGACCCTGGCTCACAAGCTCTACACCAAGCAGCCGTTGAGGGTCGCTGCGGTTGCCGTGAGTGCGATTTCAGATTTCCATACCTTAATTTCTATAGATTTCACTAGCCCATGTTAGTCCACTGATGGATATGCCTCCCCTAATGATCGCTTTAGCGCCCTATCTTCAGTTTGTCGCATCGTGTTGATGATGATATTTTAATATCTTTATTTTTATAGGCTTTATCAGCTGTTGTTAGTCCACTGGATAGGCCGATAGGGCTCCCCTAATGAGCGTCATAGCGCCCTGTCTTTAGCTTGTCGCAACGATGATGATGGTTTCTTTAGGTTTACAAAATAAGCACTTAGACAAGTCAAATTTCATACAATAAATTATAATTAAATAAGAAATAGGGTGTTATTGATTTCTCTTCACTCTTTTTGTCTACTTGAGAAGAAGTCTGGGATAAGGAACTAAATTCATATTTTTAGTGATGTGATGATTCAAGTGCTTGTTTGTTTACAGTGGTATGATACCGCTTAACATTAGTAACGAAACGTTGAAGCGTGTGGTGGGAAAGTCTTTGCGGGATAAAAATACCTATAGATTAAAGGTTTTTAGATTCGCGTTGGCGCGATATAATTTTTTATCCCATGGGAACTGTTTTATATCGTCAATCATACGATACGATACGTTCATCTACGCAAAATTTCACAATGATCCGTTTAGTAGTTCTGACATGATGAAGTAACGAACGCCGTCCATCCATCCATCTAAACATAATTTTTTGCAATGATAATACATGTACCTACGTTGATGGCCCATTTCTTGCATATAATAAGCTAAATAACTGTTCTCATGTAACTGTCTATTTTTAGAATAAATATCTTTAAACCTATTTCCTCCATCTTCACACTCTAGTATATTTAGTATTTAAATAAATTATATTTACTATATCAGCATCTGTACCAAATCTCTCCCGCAGGGCGATAACTCCTACAACGATGGCCTTGTCACATTACCGCGACACCGCAAGCGGGAGCCTGCTAACGACAAATGTGGCTGCAGTTAAATATGAAAACTCTTTAAACAGAGCTTTGATGAAAATGGCTTTTATGCATTACCAGCCGCAGCTCGTAATGGACATTTACGAGCTGCGGCTGGTAATCTGTCAAACATTCCAACGCTAAAGCACCATGATAGCTCGGAGTCTTGATTAGGATACAGAAAATGTACGTCATTTTTAGCATAAAATTTGATTTGCCTAGATTTTAACGTCGACGCATGGAAACATTCTATATCCTGCTGCCTGGATTGATATTGTACATATTTTAAAGATCTCGTAGGTTGGTACGGCTATTCTCAATGTCCAATCCATACATTTTCTATCTATAGTCGAATTTGGCACATTTTTATGCAATTTATTTATCAGCCCGTCCCATTGCAGCTCAAATGCCTTTTACATTCTTTGCAGAAGCAATAATGCAGAAATTCATCTATAGATAGGAATATCCAGAGATTTAATAATGGGAATGGATTTTAGTGAATGAATGATTCTCTCAAAACATGCCATGCCAATTATACAAGACTGTATTTAAAGCTGCCAGTTGAATCCTAACTACTTATTTATTTAAATTTGAAATTGATCTCAATATTTAGCTACTCGTCTACAGATGTCTAAAAACTTATTGTATGCGCCCATTTTGTTTGGTAACGTCGTCGTTTGTAACTTGTTTGGATTGTGGCAATGATCGATTCAATTTACAACGGAATGGCAGCACTTTCAGTGTCAAATAGTTTGAAATTAATCTTATGATAGATAACTAGATAGAGAATTGATTGCACACTTAACAAAACAATTAAAAATCAAAGTAACAATTACAATAAATGTGACGATTGGCGATCTTATCGCTCAAGAGCGATCAGAAAAACCACTGGATACATATACATAGGATCGTTGGATTTAACATGGGGATCTGTGTGCATTACTATTTAGCTTATTTTACTATGTATAAGTTATCAATACTTACAAGTACCTATTACAAAAATACCTACATAAATACATACTTTTATAAATAGGATATGTACATAAAAGACCAGTATTTAAAAAGGTCAAGCGGCGGTCGCGCCTCGGCCAATGCCATCTCGATGTGAATTGAACCTTACTTTTCTGTTTATGATGTCTGCGTTCTATCAAAATATCCTGCACACGTAGAGTTACCCCATTTAGTAGCCTGTAAGTATGCTTTTGGAGGCTAAGTCAGTTGTATTTATTATGCTTTTCCTGTGGTTATTCAACTGATATTTAATATACTTTAGAGAATTGAGTTCTATGGATTGGCTATCTTTACAAAATTTTAAATATTTTATATAAACTTGTCGGCTTAAAAGAGTAGGTAGTTACCGTGGGTTATATTGGTATCCATAACCATAAGCGCTGTAAATGTAGTAGACCAGTCTGGCAATAAAAACTTAAGTTAGGTAAGCTATAGTAATAAGTAAATAATGACAAGAAAATTGGATAATGTTATCGGTATTGATAATGATTTGAAGCGTCACAGATCTCAATCGCAAATAAGGTATGATGAGCCAGTTTTAGCTTTTGGCCCAGTCTATTATACAAGTGTACACTAATTCCCAGAAACTCAAACGCATCTCAAATTTAAGCAAGTTTCAAGTAAAAGTAAAGTATAATTTATTTTGTCAGAACATAGGTACATACATATGAAAATAAAACTTAAAATAAAAAACTTCACTCCATTACTCCACTCAGCATGTGCTTAGAACAGATCGTGCCATAGCGTTGGTTTTCCGTGGAGATCGTGGCAAGTGGCAAATTTTTGACAAATTTTCATTGACAGTCAAAAAACTGGAGAAATGCAATTTAGTATTTGGGGTCAATTAAAAGAGCAAGCCTTTTAGTTCGAAGTCACAGTATAATTAACTGTGGTGGTGTACACGTAGATCAATGTATCAAGCTGTGCCGACCCCGTCAAGGAAAATAAATCTAAGGAATCTTAAGGCGAGTATTCCCGAGCGGCCGATGCTATTAGGCCACGCCCCTTCCCCGCGCGCGTCTCTCCGGATTCTCGAAACGCACGCGACTTTGCTAGACTAAAATATTGTGTATAATATGCAATTATTTTAGTCTAGTCTAGTTATGGTGGTGCAAAAAATAATTATGATACTATGGTACAATGCAGAAAATGATTTGTCTATTTTTTATAATCCATACCTAAAATTTTTTTGACTTACTTTGCTTAGGGTCATACGGGGTAATAGCACCTAACAAGACTAAGGTGGCTAAGAATAAAAATCAATAAATAATAATATCTATACATAATATATTTTCTTTATTTGCTATTGTATTGATTTTTTAAATTCATCTTAGTTAGCTGTCTTGGTTGGTACGAAACAATTTGATCTTCTATTGCTGAACTTTGGCCTACCTGGACTTAGTTTTTTTTATATTATTTCCCTTATAGGCATGCCTCGGATGTGTCGGGGATCCACAATTTCGGGCAAAAGACATATCATATAAAAATCATTAATTTGTTTTTTCCAAAATTTAAAATCTCTGTGGATGTTTCTATTTGCACTGGGATATGTTCACCAGACCATATCCCGAATATGCATGTTTTTTTTGTGTTATATTTAGCTGACCTTGAACTTGAAAGTACCAATTACTGTTGGTGTTAATCTGTCTTTTTTGTTCTCTTTGTTGTACTTATATATTTGTATTTTGAAAGTTCGTAGTTTTTGAAACAGGTCCTTGGGAGTTGTATCCTGTTTTTTCGCTCGTGCACATACCTATCATGCAATATTTATTTTTAACTCCAATTTATAGAACCTCTCCAAACACAGTTTTCCGATAATTGCTGCGGTTCCAGACATTGATCTGTAATTATTGCCAAATGATCTTAAGCCCCAAGCACCATCTACACACACATCTATTTGAGGTATACCGTTTTTAACTCGACCATAAGCAATATCAGCATCTTTCTCTTTATTTGCAGCTTCCATTGATTCCATCGCTGTATTTTCCCAGTTTTCATACACGATACCTTGAATTTGGGTAAAATATATTCTGAAAAATACGGGGACATTCATAGCAGATCTCCTCGAACTGAGAAAACCCAATACCTCTCTCTCTCTCTATAATTCTACGACCACTGATTGGAAGGTATTCGTTTTCTTTTTCCTCTTCAATAATCAGAGCAATATTCTCACCGGTCCTGTAATCAATAGATAAAATTTTAATTTTCCTTATTTCGTCATATAAGGTGCGCGTAGAAACGACTGTATAAATACAACAACAACAACAACATCAGCCTATATAGTCCACTGCTGGACATCCAATTTGTTAGAAAACTCCAGTGGGAGTCGGGCAGGAAGGCAGATCACGACATAACTTTTAATTTCGTGAATCTGTAGAATGATAGAAAACTATTTTCAAGTTTTCCGTAATTGAATATCTCCCTCTGTTTGCTGTTTGTTATGTCTTAACTTATAGCATAATTTTCAAAACTGTTTGCCAACGACCGAAAATGTAACAAAAAATTTCGCGGCTCGCTTCGCTCGCCGTTTTTCTCTTCTTTTCTAGGCTTTTTCCTTCCGAAAATTTCATTTGTTATAATGTATATGTATGCAATGAATAAATAAATGAAATAAATATGTAGACAATTTTCAGAGGCCGCAAACACAACAAAATTTGAGCGCTCTTTCCTCTCACTGTTATATTTTTTATGCTCACCATACCTATATTACTACGTGACCATCTAAACACACTCTTTAGTCTTGTTTGTATTATACAAAACATCCAAAAAGTCTAAAAAAAATTGCGGCTCGCTCCGCTCGCCACGACACCCACGGGAAGAGTTGGGGTGGTGGAATTCTATGCCGGCACCACACGGCAGTACTGACTGTATGAATGATACCTTTAATTCTACCTAAATCTTTTTTGTACCAAATAAGAGGACTATAAACCTGTTACTTTTGTCTACTGAACATTATAATTAAAAATTGTTAATTGCATAAAAAAACGACATAATATTTAGAGCTCTCATTACGAATATAAGCTATTCATGAAAATAGCTTGCGGTTAGGCAGTGAGTGCTTCCCCTCACAATAATTAGGATTGGCTATTGTACAAGACTTAGTGAGCGTCTTAAAATAATAAAAACAAAAATTGATAAGGATAAGTACCTACAGCAATAAACTTAATTATAAAAACATAGAACAGTCTTTAGTTTTTAAATTCCATTAGAAGACAAAAGCATGCACATGTAAAACTATTATAATGTAGGTTTCACACAAATCAGGATCAATAAAAAAAAATACCATTAAAATCAATAGGAATATAAAATGATTACATTGCTATTGTACCTACTTACTCTTCTTTCCTGTGCGTTCTACTATTTTCTCTTGGTTCCATTAATTCCGAATGGGTTTCAGTGTGTTCTCTTGACCTATAAAGTTTAAAGATAATCATTATATTTCCATATACTATCACTCTAGTTTTATATATATACTTTTTGTATACAATCTTAATAAGGTGTTAATTATAATACAAAATGAAAGCACTACAGTACTTTCACTTTGTACAGGTACTTACATATTGTACTCATCTCCATCCAACTCACTTGTAACTATCGTGTCTTATATAAATAATAGACATTCCTCTAAAAAATGAAAGATGAAAATTAATTTAATTAGGTTACAATTTTTTTATGTTTCCCTAGTTTGTTATTTCATAATTATGTACATACCGTTTCCCATCCCATTTGCTACCCATTTTATTCTAATTACCCCGACTGACCTTCGGTATGTATTATTTTTCTGTTGTATCTCCTATATTATTTGTTTATAGCATCATTTCTGCTTGAGGACTTACTTGTGACTGTGGAGTCCAGAAGGACCACTAGCGTGTAGATTTTTGCTAAGTGATGTTTTTTTTTACGGCGCATATCAACTCTTGAATAATAGAAAATAATAGAAAAACATTAAAAACTGTCTTATGCACTACTAAATAGCGTCAAGATGCAAATTATTATAATTATGATACCACTTTTTGGTGTAAAAAAGCAAACTGAAACAACTAGATATATAATAATTTCAAAAATTACTTTATTTACACATAAAATATTCGAGGAGAGCGTAAACGGCGCGCCGCCGCCGTATACGCTCTCTACGTTCGAATACCCCCGCCTCGCTCCGCGCCCCGCCCCGCGTCGGGGCGCGGAGCGACATGACCTCTCTCTGTGGCGCCTCGGCGAGTACTGAGCAAGACGGTGCGCAGGCCACCAAGCACGATTTTGTAGGTATTTAGGTTTTTTGAAAAATATTTGTATGGCATATAAAAATCTGTTCTAGTGATGCACTGCGTAATAAAATTTGCAATGTTTTGGTATACATTTTGTGTCATTTTATTCATTTTTCTATTCACACTGATCATTCAAAGTTTCATTTAGACGTAACTTTGTGATTTTTTTCTATCGGGTGAAATATCACCAATCGTGTTTTTGTTCTAGTGATGCACTAGAAAATATGCTCAACTATAATGTGTATGAATTTCAAAACTATAGGACTTATAGTTATTGAGGTACGGCCATTTGAAAATCCCGAAATTCGGGAATCCTCCCCTTAAGATATTTGTACACAAGTCAACGTTATTGATCAATATCTAACCGATAACATAAACCCCCTGTATTTTTGTATTGTATTCGTGAAGAAAAATATTAGTAGAATAAGTGTCTGTATTATAATATGAACCGATGTGCCAAAGTTCACATATGAACTATCAGTAATGTTATGGCAGTTATGTCTACAATTATGCCTCAATTATATAATTTTTTCGACAAAGTTATTAACAAAAATTGCAATAAATACTTAGGTTTGATCTGTTCGTGTCGGCTTGAGACTAATTTTATTGTGGTTCATAAAAGTAGCGGAAAAGTAATTTGCCGCAAATTTTAAACCATTTTCTATTCACTTATGAAAAAGCAAACTTCGATTCATTGGTATTTTTGGCAAATTACTTTTGCGTTACTTTTAATCATTGTAAAACGAAGAAAAATTTAAACCAAAATTGTGAAGCTCACTTCCACAGCCCTCGACGCCCATGTCATTCTAAATGTCCATCCAGTAGGCGGTGCAGTATCGCTGGGCAATGTTGTATGTCGTCTCTTGTAGACGCAATCGAGGAGGGCGTTATACGTTCTGATATTGTAATGATCTTTCAGTCTCAATGTATTAATGTGTAAAGTAAGTCGCCCTCAAATCAAGGTAAATTTAAAAAAAAATGAGCAATGCATGGCAATCTATACATGGTAATATTATTTCATAATTATTTATACAAAGATGCGTATTATTTTTAAGATGATTGTGATCGCTACTCTAAGATTAAATCTATTTATTCTGTTTCGCACGTCTTTGATTTACTCCTCCTGTAAGTATTTGTATTTGTAAATTAAACGACAAAATAATTTTAAATTCTTTATTATAATTATAAGAATCACTTTAAAACAAACAGAGCGTATTCGCGCTGCCATGAGAATTCTCTGTAATATGAATCTAATAAAACTTTAATAACTATACGATATACATAGTAATTGGTATTTCACTGACATTAAGTGAACTATAGGTATCGTCCATTATCACGAAATTATGAAGATGCCAGCTGTTAACTTTTAGAATTGGTAAAAATATCGATATTAGTAGATTCTCTACATTCAACAATATTAGAGTGTATCGGAGGGGTTTTATTTGAAAGTCAACTAAAAATCTAAAGCTAATGTTGGTGTGTTCAACAAATACCTGCATTCCAGAATGATGCCACTTAAATCATCTTTCGTTAATGTAAAATAAGCCACTGACAATGTTGTGGATTTATTAATACCTATAAAAATCCGCTTCATTATTATTAGATACTCGTAAGTATTTAATAATTCATTGAAGACAAAAATGAAGACCTGGCGTTCTCAAACGTGTTCGTGCTAATGGGAAGAAATTTTAATTCAGTGTCAGTGAACAACCAATAACCCTTTATAAATCACACCGTTAAAAGGTACATTGACCGTGAGTCTGTTATTCCGTTTATTTCTTTACTAGGGTTTGCCACAAACTTATAAGTGAATAAGAGTTGTAGCAACTGTTACGCTAATAAGTCTGGGTTAAACAATAGTCTAAATATTAGAAACGTCATCCATAATAAATATATTATTATAATAGTATATGCAGAGTTCGTAACTAGGTTACAAAGTTTCACTATAGACTGTAACATCAGAAGGATAATCATTAGTAAAATAGACAGCCAGTAAAATCATAAAAATAAATAAATAATGTTGGACAATCCACACAGTATCATCTAGTCCCAAGCTAAGCAGAGCTTGTGTTATGGGCACTAGATGACTGATATACCTATATAATACTATTTTATCTATTGATTACGTAGATAGATTTTTTATTATACATAGAAAACAAACAGAACACCCTGAACAGAACTGCAGATCATTCAATTATTTGTCCCGAGGCGGGACTCGAACCCGGAACCTCCTGCGTCGCAGGCGGACCTTCGCCCACCGCGCCAGAGGTCGTCATGCATACTTCCTTCAAACACTTTGCAAATCGTTTTTGGTATAATCTAGTTCTCTGTGAAATAGTCTAGTGTTACGGTTGCAACGTCATCACTTTTCTACTTTATCAATGTAATTTGATACAAAAGCACAATACACGAATCATCAGTACAAAATTGCTCCTTGTGAATAATACCATAAGAACGAGATTTTAACAGCAAGATCTCACTTCCTATGCAACATTCTTGTCGGTTCACATAATTAACAATCTGTACAACAAAAACCTTGTTCTAACACTATTACTTACTATTTGCCAACAACGCTGAGTAAGGAAGTATTTTGTAAACGAATTTCTCCGATACTGACACAGAGAAATAAATTCTAGTAAATTAGACGTCATTCGGTAAGCCAGTAATTGATGAACATTTGAAAAAAACTAGCGATTATTAATGTACAATAGAAGCCTAAATATTTTTAATAATGATGATAGTTTCTTGTTGACGCGATATTTAATATTTTCTGCGTTTGATAAAGATTGAAACTGACGGAAAAGTAATTTGCTACTAATGTATCTACCCAAAATAATTTTATAATCTTCATAGAAAATAGTTTACGATTCGCGGCAAATTAATTTCCCGCCAGTTTGATTCCCTGAAGAACGCACAAATAATTGAAAACAACAAAAAATATTATCGCGCGCTTACACGAAACGGTCAACCTATTGGAAAACTAAGTAACTAAATGATCACACGGATTAGTTTTAGCCGATATAGCAACTGATCAACAATACGGCCCGTATTAAGGAAGCTCGCTTAAGAGCGTGCCATACCTCAGCCAAAATTCAAATTTCGAGCAGGATGACAAGATATGATTTTCGTATGAGTGAGAAGCACAGAGCGATAGACGTGCTCCGTATTTTGCTCCGCCAAAACTGTTATGCCTAATTACAAGTTATTTACACAACTAATCGAAAAATTAAAAAGACGAAAACGAAGAAATTCTACTACGTTTCTTGACAAAACAAAAATCCAACAAAAAAAATGAGGTGGTTCCTGAGATAAATAGCAAAATGTGTGCAAAACATGTATTTTTCAAAAAATAAAAGTATCGAGAAAATTTTCACCAATCGTGTTTTTGAAAAGACAGAATCCAAAATAAAAGTTCGAATTATCATTAACCTAAATATGAAGGTGGTAGCTTTCACAGATTCTGAGATAAATAACGATTTCTAACTATAAAATTACATAATGATAATTATATATATAGATAATAAACTCTTAAGGCACCGGCCACGAATACAGACGTAATACTAAAATGATTAATATGAGCATATTTTCACCATGATCTGCTATTATTTGTATTAGAATAGTATTTATCTAGGTTCCTCCCACAAGCTTTTTTGAAAATACTTACTTACACTACAAAAACGCTTTATTTTCTTTCGCTTTATTTACACCAGAAATAAAACAACAAAAGACATATAAGACAAGTACAATGGGCGGCCTTATCGCTTAGAAGCGATCTACTTACCTACCTAAACAAATAATAAGTAAACGTGTTTTCTTTGGAAAAATCCGATTTGTTTTAATTTCATTTCAGTAAAGTATTTTAAAAAAGTTTTGTGGTACCTAGTACCTTTAAAATAGAGTAGATGGTGAAAATATGCTCAAATTACAAATCATTTTGGTATTACGTTTGTATGGGAAATTCATCCGACGCCGGAGCCTTAAGCCGCGTCGACACGATCAGAGTCTGCTCGTATCGAGTGGATCGTCCAAGTGCGCTCGGATTATGGCGAATGCTACACGCTCAATATTTATCGTGATATTTGGTTCGTAATCCAAGATCACGATATTTTTCGAGTGTGAAGTGAAGCGTAACACGTATCGTGATACGGATCGCTGGAATTCTAGAAATCCACGATCTGTATCAAGTATCGTCGATAGATATCGAGCGTCTAGTCTCTAGTCGATATTTATCGCGTCAGTATTCATTCTGTGAGCGATGGAAGCTGAGCACAAACGATACATATTGCCATCTACGTTCTAATTTGGACCAAATACGAAACGAACAATATTAAACGCACAAGTGTACGTGTAGCATTCGCCTATGGGTTGTCACAATCCGAGTTACGTCCGAGTATCCGACTCGGTCCGAGCTGACTGATCGTGTAAACGCGGCTTTAGTAGTCATGAGTAATACTTTTATGCGGTTACGTTTAGCATTGATCTATGTCTGCACAAGCTTTCCTAATACGAGTCTAAATCTCAAAGTTGATAATCGACTGGTCTCATCAAAAATATCTGAAGTTATAGAGTATTTTTAAACTTACGCGATCTGAACACATAATTATTATTACTATTTTAACGGATATGATTCGCGTTTATTTACCTATTATTCCCGACGTTTCAACAGGTTTACACACTGTCGGGGTTGTGGGATGAGATGACTTTTGTCTCATCAACAGTCAAAATACGTAAATACAGCAAAAATAGGTAAATAAACAAGATTAATTAAACCCGTTAAAATAGTTATAATAATTATAGAGAGAGGTCTGATGAGAGTAAAGTATATGTATAATATATTTATCACAAATATAGAAGATAAGATTTTAAGTAGGTAGGTACTTAATAAAGAATTTCGTGATATCTATCTGAGCCACTATATAGTCAAGTACCCTAATATTAGAGTCTATATTGTTATTTGGCCTTTACTTACCAAAGGTGTGCAAATAAATGATATATCTAAATAAAATCTCGAGTAAGCCCGTAGAAATAAATACGAAATATTGAAAATAATAAACGATTGCACATTACATTTATATATTTATGTACATTAGTAGATAATATAAGTAATAAATACGTTATAGAAGACATTTCACAGTCCAAACAAAACGCGTCAAATATCAACTCAAAAAATCTCAATCATAGTCAACTTAAGGATATCAATAAAGATATTTTTTGATCATCTGAGTTTTATAAATTTCGTCCCTTAAAATCTCG
This sequence comes from Eupithecia pulchellata, assembly GCA_963931895.1. Classification (NCBI taxonomy): domain Eukaryota; kingdom Metazoa; phylum Arthropoda; class Insecta; order Lepidoptera; family Geometridae; genus Eupithecia; species Eupithecia pulchellata. Next base: position 2,739,138 of record OZ007534.1, on the reverse strand, counting down.
TAATGAGAAATTTTATGTAATACATTAATTTCTGCAGAATAGTCAAGTGTAAATATTCGATATACTGAATAATGAAATATAACAAACAAAACAATGAATAATTGATAAATTATAATTATGCGTAGGTTGAGTTCAATAAAAATATTAGTAACTTATAATTTCGGAACTTCCAAATTTTGAAGATCTTCTTTAAATCAGAATAGACAAACATCTAATTTAACTATTTAATAGAAACTTCGTTTCAAAAGCTTTTTAGTGAGGCGGATTTAAAATTGATTAACTTTAAAAGAAAGCAATAAGTCAATATACGGTAAATTTCCACCTGACATAGTAGCGGATAACAGACTAACAAACATCTGTTGGAAACGCTTTTATACATTTAATAATCAATCGCCAGTTTATCATAACTATCCCAGTAAAACTGATCTATTTTTGACAACTGCTATCGTACAGTACATAAATCGCAAAAAATAGCGTTATTGAAAAACTAAAACATCAATTTAGTTAGTTAATTGTGCGAATCATATAATAATTGAAACATTTAGATATTCGCTACCAAAGCTGCAAAAAGCTGACGCGATGATCTTAACTCTACCACTGGTTCTATTCGGATCGTAACCGTTCAACTGCCCAGCCTCTACGGTGCGATCAGCTGATTGAGTCCTGGGCAGTGGAAGAGTTAGTTAACGCTTCTGATTCATTTTACGCCTATGGGTCAGTGAAGATTCTATTTCCTCCGTGTATACGAAGCAATGACAAATCAGCCAGTGGTGTAGTGGCGCTTCGCTGATTGAGCTCCTCCAGGGAGTTGCCTGTCCGTTGATAAGGGGCGCCACTGCCCTCGCCACCGCGGTTTAGTACGTCTGAGAAATAAAGACATAAATTTACTACAGAGATCTCCTTCTGTTACTATAAGAGAAATCTACCTTCAACCCCTAAAATATATAGTAAAAAAATATCTATCTATGTCATATATTGTATTATATAAATCAGTCATCAAGTACTAATAACACAAGCTCTGCTTAGCTTGGGGCTAGATGATGCTGTGTGGATGGTCCAGCACTACGACTCTGCCAGTGTCAGTTATGGAGTGTCATAAACTCCACGATTCGACAATGGGTGCAGGCAAGTAACTTCAAAAAATAAAGTGCGAGTCAATGTCAAAAAGCCTAATGCTGCTAAATAAGTTACGGATCCGTATAAAAAATTTAAACCCAAAGTATTAGTGTCTGTATAACTACTAATATACTATTATAAAGAGAAAAGATTTGATTGTTTGTTTATTTAAATTGAATAGGATCCAAAACCACTGGACCGATTTGATTAGTAATTTTAATAAATTGTTTAAAAGTTTTTGGTTTTTTTAAAACCGTTGCCTGTGGCCTCGGTAATTACCTGTATGAACGAATGAATGAATTTTATTACTGTTAACTAGGTGGTAATTAAATAGATTAATATAAGACCGATGAACACATTACATACGTTCATCGGTCTTATATTAATCTATTTAGTATCTAGTCTGCCATGGTCTGGACCTAACGTTGTAGGTACTGTAGTAGTTATCATCATCATCATTATCACCAGCCTATAATAGTCCACTGCTGGTCATAGGCCTCCCCTAATGAGCACCATAGATGGCATTATCATTTGGGGGTTATTGCCCATAATCCCCACGCTGGGCATGCGGGTTGGGGATTGCAGTTCGGTGGAGTTGTTCTGCAGAGGGCGGTGCTGCCCGCCCCCCGGTGTGTTTCCCTTAGTCGCCTCTTACGACACCCACGGGAAGAGTTGGGGTGGTGAAATTCTGTGCCGGCACCACACGGCCAAGGTAGTAGTAATGCAAGTAAGTATACCTGTGGTGAGTGGTCACATCACAAGTTCTGCCAGGCGGTGGTGATCAACAGATGCGTGTCGACGGCGCGCGCGATGCGCTCCTGCACGCTGTGGGAGAGCCACACCATGCGCAGAGTCTCGTAGCGAGTCGTGCACAGGTGCAGCGGGTTGCCTCGCCGCAGACCCTGCGATATCGAACAGATTAAACATCGTCAGGAAATGTGTAATTCAAAATTACTTAGGACTAGATTACAGTAATTTTATTCCTTTAGGCTCAAAAAATAACTTTGAAAAATTCGTCAAATTTCATTATGAGGGTAGTTTAAGAGTCTTTATGAGGCAACAAAAGTTTCATTATGAAGCTAGTGTGGTTTAAGAGAGTCATTATGAGGCTAGTGGGGTTTAAGAGTCATTACGATGCAACAAAAGTACCATTATGAAGCTATCGTGGTTTAAAAGAGTCATTGCGAGACAGCAAACTTTCTATTACGAGGCTAATGCGGTTTAAGAGTCTTTATGAAGCTACTGTGGATTAAGAGTCATTATGGGGCATCAAAAGTTTCATTAAGAAGCTAGTGTGGTTTAAGAGTGTCACCTGGTCAGTCTCGCCGTAGCAGTCGAGATAGGGCGCGGGAAGCTTGGCGCCTCGCGACGGAGAGTGCAGCAACAGAAGCTCGCAGTCTCTCACACGCAGCAGCACGCCGGCGCCGCCGCCGCAGGACTGTGCGTGCTCCATGCCGGCTCCGACCAGCTCGATGCCGTTGCCGCCGACCTGGAATCAACCGTAGTTTATTGTCATAGGGCTTAAAATCAGACAGCCTATTTCTGAATGTTTTTAAACTTACGCGATCTGAACACATAATGATTAATGAGCCTATTTCTGGGCTGGTATCACCGCCGATCTAAATATATCATATAATTACTGTATTAGTATTGTCTGTGCAACAGTCTGAGGTCTGTTCAATTGCAAATACTAGTTCTAATTTAGTTATATAATTATAATTAATTAAAGTCATTAAAAATATAATAATAATAAAGCTGGACAATCCACTCAGCATCATCTGGCCCCAAGCTGAGAGCCAGAGCTTGTTACGGGTACTAGATGGCTGATATACTTAATATGATATATTACATAGATAGATGTTTTTTACTATATAAATAAAACGACCAGAAAACTCGAAAACAAATATTTTCAGATCCTGCATAAATTTGTTCCGAGGCGGGAATCGAACCCGCAACGAACGAACAAACAAATTTGACCAACCTTAGACACCTCCGCCTGGCAGCAGTAACTCTGACTGCACACAATCTTCCCGCAGATCAGACACATCGTCGGATTCTTGCTATCCTCCCTCTCCGAATTCGGACACGAGAACTCCGAAACTATATTCATCAGCTCCGAAAAGTCCTCAGGAAGCGGGATCAGCTTCGGAGGCTCCGCCGGTTCCTTAACTAGCTTCACATCTATCGACCCAGCGAACCAATCGTCTGACAACGCCGACCATTCCATCACCTTCTCTTTGGCTAAAGGATTGTCTATCAGCTCCTTGAAAGACGTCGGTAGATCTAAGTACCCGCACATAGCCTCCCACGTATCGCCGTTAGGGACCGTCAACTCTGTCGGCGGATTAATATCGCTCAAGAAATGGTAGAACAGACAGCAGCATCGCAGGAAAGTGCAGCATTCGTTCTTAACGTGCTCCCAAATAGCGTCCGCGTTCATCCCTTGAACATCATACCCGCGGCGTACCTCGCTCAGAATTTGCAAGAAATTCTCCAGATCCGGCTTAGTTATCGCATCTTCCTCGATATTTTCCGTTCGGTGCTCTTCGAAATCATTAATCAGCAGCTGTCTGGTGACCATAGCTCTGAGACACTGTAGAGTTATGATCCTCGCTAGATGATTCGGTCTGGCGGGTCCCGCGGCGCGGCAGAACAACGACGGAGCGGTTAATACCAGCGGTACTAAGGTACCGAAGGGTTCGTGTGAGAGCGGGGAAGATTTCTCCAGGATCGTCAGGGATCTGAGCGCGTGGTCCGCTAGGTATTTGGGGGAAGCCCAGCAGGCGGGCATAGCGGCGGCTAGGCGGATCAGCGCGTGCAGTGTGTCTCTATGCCGGGCGGGTACGTCACCGAGCAGGGCGCGGTTCTCGGCTTTCAGCACGGCGTTGGACACGAGGATGGTGTAGGCGGTGGAGCGGTAGATGACCGCGCTGCAAGCACACGGGGCTTTGTCCGCGTATATGTTCAGGATCTGGGGACCAATTGGTTGGATTAGAATGTGGCTTCGAGGACACTATCTTCGAGGATATTATTGTCGTTTAATATAATCAAGGAATATTTTGTTAATTGTATATGTTGGTTTTGTTTATTTAGCAAAACAGTTCCGTAGATTGATATATTTTTTCAAATGTAGCATGAAATAATTATATCTATTAAAAACCGCATCAAAATCCGTTGTGTAGCTTTAAAGATATTAGCATACATAAAAAAGATATAAGAGACAAACAGATATACAGCGGGAAGCGACTTTGTTTTATACTATCTATTATCACTACAGATAACATATATAAATTATTTAAATTAAAATGGGATTCGGTCATACCGCGTGTCCCTGTACTATCCCGCAGGAACATAACACCGGAATAAAAAGTATAATTGACTTGTAATATTATTTTTGTTATTGGCTTTTTAAGTTATTATATACTTTTACCAATTAAAAATACAATTTATACCATTTTTGACTTCCACGTACCAAGTCGCGGGCAAAAGCTAGTTAAATAAATAAATAAACAGAGTCTACATTTTCAAGTCTTACCCCTGCGAAGTGGTCGACGAGCGTCTTGGTGAGCGGGTTGTAGGGCGGGATCTCGTCGTGGAAGTGCGCGAGGAAGGCGGGCGGGAGCTCCGCCTCCGCGTGCGTAGACATGTACGTCTCGGGCTCCGAGGGCGGCTCCTCCTCCATGTCCGAGGACGCGGCGCCTACGCTGGTGGCTCGCGCCTGGAATGTTTAAACATATTTAATAATAATAAATAAATAATGCTGGACAATCCACACAGCCACATGCCGTGTGGTGCCGGCATAGAATTTCACCACCCCAACTCTTCCCGTGGGTGTCGTAAGAGGCGACTAAGGGAAACACAGCGGGGGGCGGGCAGCAGCGCCTTCTGCAGAGCAACTACACCGAACTGCGATCCCCAACCCGCATGCCCAGCGTGGGGATTATGGGCAATAACCCCCACATAATGATGCCATCTATGGCGCTCATTAGGGGAGGCCTATGTCCAGCAGTGGACTATTATAGGCTGGTGATGGAATCCACACAGCATCATCTAGCCCCAAGCTAAGCAGAGCTTGTGTTATGGGTACTAGATGACTGATAATAATACTAAATATTAAATTATTAAATAGATAGATATTTTTTTTTACTATACATAGAAAACAACCAGAACCCCTGAACAAATATCTGCAGATCGTACAAATATTTGTCCCGAGGCGGAAATCGAACCCGCAACCTCCTGCGTCGCAGGCGGACCTTCGCCCACCGCGTCACAGTGGTCGGTCATAATCGGCCTGACCCGAGAGCTGGTCAATATCTGGCGCAGCGCATCAGCATTGCCATACAGCGGGGCAATGCAGCCAGCATCATGGGTACACTTCCAACTGGTATTGATATGGATCAACAATCTGCAGTAAGCTTCATTGTTTCAATTAGATGATGCTGTGTGAATTGTCCAGCATTAAAAAAAAATTTAAATAAATGCTAACAATATGCTATGCTATGCTCTGCACTCCGCAGCTAGCTCTAATTTTGTTAGATAATTGTAATTTACTTTGTTATTAAGGCATTTTTGCAGGTTTTAAAAGAAATCTGTTAAGACTTAAATGTTCCGCTTATCTTATTATTATTATAGTATATTATTATATTTATAAAGGGATACCATAACCAACAGCATTTTCAAATAGGGCACAGTGAAGACAATAGTTATACCGACCTGACAATGCATTTCCTCGCACATTTCTGTGCATTCGTGTAACGGCTCTGAACTGACCTGAAACAAGTATAATTATGTATTTAGCTTATGTACTCAAGCCATTCTTGAGAAATAACTTTGGTAAACAACTCACGACACCAAAACACAAAATTGTGTTGGTGCTTTAAAAATAAAGGTTGTCAAAAACCTTACCATTGGGGGTTGCGTTAAAAAAGGGTTATTCCCGCTCGTCCCCTCGCTTCGTCCACGCTATAGAATATTTTCAAAAAAGTTAGGGATCGGCATGAAAAAATCAATAATTGATTCGTCCGCTATACCTATACCCAACTTATTTTTTATTATGGCTCCGCTGCTTGCTTTTAGGGTTTTGACATCGGTTTTTTCTCTACGGCCAGTGTCGTTTTGGAGTGTCGAGTTAATTTCAAAAACCTCAAAGCTGCTAAAAAAGTTAGGGATTGGTATGAAAACTGGGAAACCCAACGTGTTATTAAACTACTAGACCGTCACTGGAAGCTTTTATATGAGAAAGCACATCCGTTTCCGTCGAATTTGACTAGTTCTTACCAGTTTGCTTGCTAGTACATCCGGCTCCAGTGGCGACACCTAGCGGCCGCGCGCCAATTTTGTCTTCGCAAAATGAACAGCGCCATTTTTTATCATTGGCGTTTCGTTTTCCGTCGAAGCAACTTGTGCGCAGCAGCTCTGGCTCTAGCTCTATTGCACTATACCTACAGTGATACTAAAAGTATATTGTAAAGTAATACGAAGAAAAACTGTAAGTTTTTGAATTTTTATTTTTAGTTGAAAATATCTTGAGATTTTTTATCGACTGTGTTCGTAAGGAATCTCTTTTGATATCAAAATTTTTTCCGTTATTTTAGAAAAATTTATCATTTTAATTTTGCAACTACTGTCCCGTTGCAGTACAAAGACCATCACACGATGTTCTATGATTTTTGATGTAAACTTTACGATTTATAACGGCTAAGATTAAACGGATTTTCCGTTCGGATCTCTTACTTGAAGTAAGTACTGATCATTTAATTTAAATAATTTACCGGTTTGTGTTCGATGTTTTCGGTTTGCTAGTTCTCAAATAAGTCTATCAAGATTTATTTACTTAATTTACCAGACTGTGTTCGGTAAATTCTGTTTTGTGGGATCTCGGATTCTAAATTAGTACGTGATCTTTAATTTTTACTGGTTTAGGACCGGTAGGTAGTACTTCTAATAATTTTGGAAGAAAATCAAGGATGAGTTTGTATAAACATTTTTTACTAATTGTATTTTGAAATTACAGTTTATAGCTCCTCATAAAAGAACCTGCTGTAGATGCAGCAGGCCCGAACGATGCTGCTGCTGCAACCGTCTCGCCGTTGTTAGGCGAAACACGCTGTACACAGCGCGTTGCAACGCGATCCAACAGTAAGTAAACTTGTCGAGGATATGGGTGAGCCCCTAAGTTTTATAAGTGGTTTATTTGCCCGACAACCGGGTCTTTGTGCTATTATCGTGAGAAATCTATCTTTTGAGACGTTAGTCTTATACGATCAGAATGACGTCACTGACGTACAATGTCTTGACAAAGCCAGCATTTTGCAACGCGCGATAATTTGTCGCAGAGGGTACCTACACAGAAAATCTGACCGTAGAACATAAACTTCTGCAACCTTGAGCAAAGGCAAGCGTTGATTTTAATTACTTGCTCGACTATTTGTAAAAAGATTACCTTCATAATCTTGCATCACAGTTAAGGTTCTAGTAAGCATTTACTCTCTTAAGTAAAAGTTTCAATTTAAGAATACCCGCATCAAAATATTTATTTGAAATGCAACTATTCACGGCACTTTTTGAAAAATCAATAAATCAAACAACACTACCTACTATTAATCTAGCTATTAATAATATATACAAAAATTAACTTTTTGAAAAATTTTCTAATTTTTTACTACATTTCAATTTAACTTGTTTATGAGCTTAATTTTAAGCGTAAAGTGATTGATTTGATTTTTGATTTTGCAAATGCTGGGTGGTAAACATTTTGCCCTATGAAAACTTTTGGTCAGAAAAACTTGATCAAGTTTCTAGCAGCCCCTTACGGGGACTGAGTACCGTAAAGGGGGCACAGCTTACACACACCAGAAGAACCAGAAGGTGCATTTTATAGGTATAATGCCTACGGTAAAATACCCTCGCGGGGTTGATAAAAAATTATAACCCACAGTGGTCAAACCTAATCAAGGTTCTAGCCGCCCCTCGCGGGGGCGGAACTTACGCACACCAGAAGAACCACAAGGTGCATTTTATAGGTATAATGCCTACAGTAAAATACCCTCGCGGGGTTGATAAAAAATTATAACCTCTACAGAGGTCAAACCTAATCAAGGTTCTAGCCGCCCCTCGCGGGGGCGGAACTTACGCACACCAGAAGAACCACAAGGTGCATTTTATAGGTATAATGCCTATAGTAAAATACCCTCGCTGGGTTGATAAAATAATAACCTCTGCAGAGGTCAAACCTTATCAATCTAGCCGCCCCTCGCGGGGGCAGAGCTTACGCACACTAAAAGAACCACATGATGCATTTTATAGCTATAATACCTCTGTAAAATACCCTCGCGGGGTTGATAAATAATAACCTCTACAGAGGTCAAACCTAATCAAGGTGATAGCCGCTCCTCGCGGGAGCAGAGCTTACGCACACCAGAAGAACCACAAGGTGCATTTTATAGGTATAATTCTTACAATAAAGTACCCTCACGGGGTTGATAAAATTATAATGCAGCATGCATAATAACCTCTTCAGAAGTCGATTGGAAAGTGACTAATGTACCTAAGAAAAAGCGCTTGAAAACAGTGGGCTCCTTTCATGGCAAAGGCTCGCAACCCAGCCATATACATGGTCCAGGCTGCTCCAATGCTCCTGGACACTATGGGTAACCAAAAAAGGAACGGTCCAGGCTGCTCTTATGCTCCTGGACACTATGGGTAACCAAAAAAAAAGGAACGGTCCAGGCTGCTCTTATGCTCCCAGACACTATGGGTAACCATAAAAGGAACCAATAAAACCAACACATTTCAAGCATACCTACATAAACACAAACATAGGTACCAGTTGTCATCACGGGCACATTCCTTTATGATCAGAATCAAAATATTTCTGTATTCAATTCGAATCAAATTTATTAATTTTTCTCTCACATAAGGTAAGTAACTTATTACTAGAATACATTATTGCAAGCAATATTTCCTATTGCTGACATTGTGAGAGATGGTGCCTGCTTTAAGGTCACCAGAACCGTATATATAATACACAACAGGTCGGAACGAATTGTGGGGGTGCCCCAAAAACGTACCTATATATCTACAATTTCCTGTAGTACAATGTATCAAAATGTCGATAAAATATAATAAATAGACCAATAATTCTGGACAGTCCACACGTAATCCAGGTTAAATTTAAGCAGAGCTGTGGTTATTGCACGAAGCCTGGGTCCAAGAACAACCGGATCTCAGACCAAGAAAGAAATTATCTATTTGGGTATTTTGTGTAATAAATCATATATTTATTATTACTTGGAATAAAAGGCCTTAGTTTTATATAGAAAATTATTGGATTTTTGAATGGCTCATGTTTTGTCATTAAAGGGGCAGGCCTAATCGCCAACAGTTGATGATGTTACTAAATTTGTGATCTATAGTTTCGTGGTACCTAGGTACCCGGTTCTTTCTAAATTCATGAAGGTAGACTCAAAAGTGCATAACATTTCCCGACTGCTACATTATGCACCACCCACAAAATTTCTGGTAACAGATGCTTTGGATCAGACATGTTCATGAAGAGACAAACAAACCATGTTTCTGCCATGTGTGTAGCCACGATAAGACAAACTCCTCTACTGCAGTCTAAAATAAATGTTAGCTATACTAGATTTTAGTATAATTATGCACTTCAAAGCCAGGCATATCATAACGTCTCACACGGTTCACATCACAACTCATACAGTGTGACAATCATACTGCAGTAGTTCATGTGCTAATATAAAAGAGAGGCCTGAAATCATTACCGTTTACGAAAATAACGTATCAAATTTAAATTTAGTAGATCGAGCATCAAATTTAGCATAAAATCTTTGAACACAAGTCCAACAATTATTACGACCACTTGTCTTGTGTCGTGTAGATACTCCCGAAGTGGCATCTACTGCCAGCATTACTGTGTATAGGTACAGTATTTAAAACGTAGGGAGCTCCGATGCCCTGTTCATAAAGATTGGCCTTAAACCGCGCATGCTGTTTAAATTACGAGTATGTAGTATGAGATCTAGATTCAGTTTAAAGTCGCATTCAGTGCTCCTTGCACTAACCCTTATGTTGACCATCATTTATCAGTCGTAAAATGTTGATTTAAATGCATCAAACATGAAACAGGGAAAAAAGATTTTACTCGAGGACCTTGTAGCCCAAAGGCTGGTGGTTCCATTAGTGCTGAGAAAATTAAGGGTATACTCTGAAAGGCGAGAACATCATTCTCGCGGCTTGAAATATATGGTGGTCTTAAAAATTATAATCATCAGCCTATAACTATCCGCTGCTGGATCTCAAGGCCTCCCCTAATGAGCGCCATAGATGGCTTTATCGATCATTTGGGGGTTATTGCCCATAATCCCCACGCTGGGCACGTGGATTAGGGATCACAGTACAGTGGACTCCTGATCTGCATAGGGTGCTGCTGCCCGGCGTGTGTCTCCCTTAGTCGACTCTTACGACATTCATGGGAAGCGTTGGGGTGTTTAAATTCTATGCCTGCACCACACGGCAAGTTTTAAAATAATAGAACACTAAACTCATTATTTTTCTTTATTAAGATGTCGACTTATGAGATAATTTGGAAACGTTAATGGTCTAATGCTATTTACTAATGTACGTACAAAACCGTAAGGGTGCATAATTGGCCCTGTCGAGTTTATATATTTCCGGTTTATATGCATAAAAGAACATGCAATAAACAAATCTGTTCTTTCAACCTTATGTAACGCAGGCAATACTTCTTGTCATTGGGTTATCATGTTTTGGTAAAAATATTTTGAAGCGCTTGCTTTAAAACTTAAAGATCCAAACCAAACTTCATCTTTGGGTTATAATATAAGTTAACCAGTTTTATTCAGAACATGAATACAAATTACATGTACAATATTTTTCAAGTATCTCGTATACCTACCGTGTTATTTACTCCTGCTCTGCTCAGGTAGACGCACTTTACGTTACATAGTCATGGTAGTATTATTTTTGGCCTTGCCTAAGACGTGGTGGTTAACTTTTTCTTAACATTAACAACTATGATTTGATACGCGTCAGTAAATGAACTATAGGTACTAGTAACATCAGATAAACATTACATTCCAAGGTTTAAGTCGCAACTGTTACAATAAGAGTAGCTAAGCCAGCATCACGTACTCGGCTGGTGTAACGGCAGGCAGCCCCACGTAACAACCCATCACTCGACTATATTTTGGAAAGAAGGAATAATTGGCGGGCCGCCAACACTTCTCAAAAGATTTTATAGGCGAGGTATATTTAGGCGAGAAGTTATCGATACCTACGTAACAAAATAAGTTAGGTAAATAGATTTGTTAAATTCCGCTAAGGGATTTGTCTATTTAAGGCCCTTTCAGCTTAAAGGCTCAAGTGAAATAACTATATTTATCATATATAATCTTGTTTTAATCAAGAATTACATGCTTTTTCAAATAACGTAAAAAGAGATTTTCACAACAGACATTCTGTTGTTTGATATTATCTCATCACATTGGCGCTATTCCCTTACACTATACAAGTGGCGACACCAGGCGAAAACAAACAGATCTCATATAAAAGCTTCCAGTGACGGTCTAGTAGTTTAATAGAAGCGTTTTACCTGAAATAAAACGCATATTAAAATACTTACCTCACTGGAAGCTTTACTTTTAATTCTGCCTGGTGAAACTTGCAATGATAAAAAATGGCGCTGTTCATTTTGCGAAGACAAAATTGGCGCGCGGCCGCTAGGTGTCGCCACTGGAGCCGGATGTACTAGCAAGCAAACTGGTAAGAACTAGTCAAATTCGACGGAAACGGATGTGCTTTCTCATATAAAAGCTTCCAGTGAGGTAAGTATTTTAATATGCGTTTTATTTCAGGTAAAACGCTTGTATTGTGTAAAATATCTGCAATTTTTGTTAAATACCCGTGCGAAGACGGGGCGGACCGCTAGTAATAAATAAATAACTAATACTTACTATACGAGTACATATTTATATTTTTATTATTATACATAGAAACGACCAGAACACCCGAACAAATATTTGCAAATCGTACAAATATTTGTCCCGAGGCGGGATTCGACACCGCAACCTCCTGCGTCGCAGGCGGACTTTCGCCCGCCGCGCCAGAGGTCGTCAACAGTCTTCTTCATCAGAGCTAATGAGTAGCGTAACATGCTTGTTCGCGGTCACCTGTGCTGTTGATTAGTAAATACCTGATGTTTCATATTCAGTATGGTCTCTACGCAGGCTGCGTAGTCTGCGTACTGCAGGGGCGGCGGGGGCTGAAGGGGGCGCGCGGGGGACGGCAGCAGGGGCAAGGCTGTGTTACAGAGCCGCTCGCAGAGGGGGCAGAGGTATTCTTTCTTCTCTATATCGAACGCGGCCGGCTGTCTGACTCGATACGGCCTGTATGATAGACTTGAGGTTACTGTTATGTTTTGTTCATTGTGTAACTTGACGGGTTTATCAAATTTAGAATGACGAATGAGAATGAATGAGAGAATGAGAATATTTTATTTTCTCAATCAACAAAAGCAAGGCACTGATTAAAAAATAAAACACAAAGCTACGAGTATCTACGTATGAGTGTCTATGTTAAGTTAGTAAATGACCTAGTGCCGTGTAATGGCTGTACATTTAAGGAAGTTAGAAAGGTGGTGATTCAGGATAACAAGCGCAACTTTTTCTGTAAAGTTCCTTTTCCTCAAAACTTTTAAGACAATTCTTTAAGCATTATAATTTGATAAATGAAAACACCCCTTACGTGGCGTCTTATTGCGTGAAAGTTACATACATCCATCCATACCTACAAACTTTCGCGTTTATAATATTAGAACGATATTCTATTAATTATATCAGTCATTCAGTACCCATAGCAAAAGCTCTGCTTAACTTATAAATAGACTAGTTATAGTGTTAATGATTTTATCTTGAAATTTTGACATTGTAAACCTATTAGAATTTATTTATTAAGTTTCTTTGACATTTTTAATTTTAATATGATTATAATAAGAAAAGACATATCACTATAGTGACAAACCAGTATTGTGCCCTCTCCTATTTGCGCGCCAGTAGTGGCAAAACATGAAGGTCATAATATAATCTGTATGTTAACATAATTTCATGCTCACACCATGTTAAAACTCATGCATTATGCAAATAAATGATTCTTATTAATTAGACGATGCTGTGGATTATCCAGCGTTACTATTCTATATGCCGTGTGGTGCCGGCATAGAATTTCACCCCAACTCTTCCCGTGGGTGTCGTAAGAGGCGACTAAGGGACACACACCGGGGGGCGGGCAGCAGCGCCCTCTGCAGAACAACTCCACCGAACTGCAATCTCCGCCCAGCGTGGGGATTATGGACAATAACCCCCAAATGATGAATAATGCCATCTATGGCGCTCATTAGGGGAGCCCTAGAGATCCAGCAGTGGACTATTATTAGGCTGATGATGATATATTATTTTATAAGATCCCCAACCCGCATGCCAAGCGTGGGGATTATGGACCCCCAAATGATGAATAATGCCATCTATGGCGCTCATTAGGGGAGGCCTAGAGATCCAGCAGTGGACTATTAGGCTGATGATGATGTATTATTCTATAAGTAGTCACCGTTTATTCTCCCTATCCATAACCCCGTCGACGTAGTTCCTCCAACACCTGGCGTGCAGCACATGCCCACAGCTGGACACGTGCGGCTGCGCGGCCACGCCGGGCGGCAGGTAGGCCTCCCGCCACGCCGTGGTGACGGCCCCGGCGGCGCCGCGCCGGACCATCACTGTGGAGCGTTGCGCGTACGCTACTAGTACGAGTGGCTCGCCTTTTATGTCTACGCGGGCCTGGAAACATATTAATTGGTTTTAATACAAACTCGAAAACGGTATATTTACACTTTAAGAGATAGAAAATAGAAGGTGGTCCGTTACCACCAAAAATCATTCTTTTTGGTAAAGTCACGTCAAAAAACTACACCATAAAGAATAAGAGAATAACCAAAATCAGTAGTAAATTGTTTGGATTTAATAGGCTCCGAAACTAATGGACCGATTTGAAAAATTCTTTCACCATTAGAATCCTACATTATCCCAGATGAAAATAGGCTATAGGATATTTCCAAAAAATTTACAGATCTCTATGAAAACTTGAATAATGGTAACCCCTTAAAAAAGTGTGTGTAAATTTTTTTGTTATATAAAGGGCGAAGCCGATATTGACGTAATTTTTGTATTCAATATTAGTATAGTAGTATACAGAGCGTCCCACCATTTTAAAAATCTATGAATGCAGTTTAAGTTGTTTTTTAATTTATTAAAATAATGTGTTATTTCGGTAATTATTCCATCTACAATATATAATAATATATAATATTTCCCTCCATATGGCAGACCCGTGGGACGCCCTGTATAGGGTATTTGGTTTGACCACTAAAAACCAAAAAAATTATACATAGGTTCACATTTTTATTTTCTTCTAATTTTTGTAATTCTAGCACGCCAACGTCTCGGCAGGTAGATAATGCCTCGGCATTAAGCCCACCCTTTATATCGTTTTAGTGCAATAAAATTGTTAAATAAATTTTTGATAATTTAAGTTGGGAAATAAATTTAAAGATTGAAATAATGCAAACGTGGTGTTTTATTATAAAACGACTTGACCAGGGTTCAAATTATTTTATTTAATTCTTTTGCGTTCTCACTCACTTACATAAATAAATAAAACCGTCTCACCTCTTCCTGACACATGATACAGATCCTCGCGGGCTCGGCCACGCCCCCTCCCCACACCCCGAGCGCCGCGCCGCAGTACAGGGGGCGGATGTCTTCCTCCTCAGCCGTCACCTAAAACAACATATACATACTTGTAGGTAGATGATCAATAACCTCTGAAGGCTCCGGTGACGGATGAATTTTCCATACAAACGTTATACCAAAATGATTTGTAAATTGAGGGTATTTTCACCATGTATTGCTATTATTTGTATTATTATAATATTAATCTAGGTTCCTACCATAAGCTTTTTGTCTCTTTGGTTTATCTACACTAATAATAAGGAAACGTGTTTTCTTTGAATAAATTCCGATTTGGTTTAATTTCATTTCAGTGAAGTATTTTGAAAAAAAATTGTTGAGCTTGTTTTATGGGTACTCGATAACTGATAAACATAAAAATATACAAGTACATAAATAAATCTATGTATATAATTGTATATTATTATACATAGAAAAAAACCAGAACACCCAGAAAACATCTGCAGATTGTACAAACATTTCTCCCTAGGCGGGAATCGAACTCGCAACCGACGCAGGCGGGCCTTCGCCCACAGAGGTCGTCAAATAACTTTACATTGTAAATATTTGAGGGTATTTTATTATAATACGTACAGTACGGCACCGCACAGTGCATAGATCTATGCTATACACACATATGTAACAGTTTTAATATTGCATTATGTATATCAGTCATCTAGTACCCATAACACAAGCTCTACTTAGCTTGGGGCTAGATGATGCTGTGTGGATTGTCCAGTATTGTTTATATTATTATTAGTACTATTTTAACGGGTATTTATGGCGTTTATTTATCTTTTTTTATAATTTACCGACGTTTCAACAGGTTTGCACATTGTCGTGGTCACTGGTAGACAAGGTTATAAAACGCGATATATACCCGTTAAAATAGTACTAATAAATGTGTTCAGATCGCGTCAGTTTAAAAAAATATTTATTATTTACAGTGAGGTGTAACTTCTTAGAGGAGCTATATCAAACACAAGACCGCATTTTTGATTGTTTTTTATCCGCATGCGGTTGCCATGGGCGCCAGCGAACGACTAAATGCGTTGTTGCCAACTGGCAACAACTCATAGCGCAAACTTGACGTTCGCGGTTGTCCGTTCCATACGCTAGTAATAGTAATTCAATGATTGTTTATATTTATTTTAGTTGATAACTAACCTCAGTGTTGGTCTCCTCAAACAGCGTCGAGTTCTTCGATATGAAGTTGTTCATCTGCGTCTTCATCTGCGCCATGACCTTGGCGCGTCGTTCCGCAGCTAACTTCGCGCGGCGCGCCTTCTCCGCGGTGGCTGCTTCGTCGGAAGTTGGCTTCTCTTCCTGGTCCGTTTCCATGTTCTCGCTTTCGTTCTCATCTGACCTGCCTAGTAGCTGCCTGTGAAAACATTTTGAATTAGAACTGTTGTTATGGTTTAGAAAATCTCAATCTACAGAACTATATTCCATTTCATATAATGTAAGTGATACCCTACTCCTTGGGGTAGCCCCTTTTGAGAATCATTAACACTCCCCTATTTGGCCATTTTTCAAAAATTCTATGTTTTTTATATACGGACGCCACAGACTTCTCAATATTTTTCCTGTAAAATATAGAACCTCTATCTACAAACGCCTGGTACATTTTATATGGATCGCTTTGTACAGTTCGGAAATGGGGGGGAAGGGGGGCTTTGATCAGGTCCGACAACCAACCAATGTGAACAGAGGCGCCGACATTTGATTAATATATTGCTGACACCCGACTGGGAACAGGATGCAACACTCACTTCATCTTAGCGACGACCCACTTGACGAGCGAGCGATGCGCGTCCACCCCCGCGCTAGAAGCTAACTCCTGCAGTAGGTAAGTGTAAGAGTTCTAAGATAACGCTGTAAGGCGGCCCCTAGACCTACAATATCATTGTACAATTTTTTTATTGTACAATAAGATTGAAAGGCGCTCTGAATCCAAACGAGCAATTTTATTGCACAATAATACGAACTGCACAATGTTTTCGTGTTCAGAATATCAAAATATTCAAAATATTAATAATCAAAATATTGTGCAATAAAAATTAAACTCGCTCAAACTTTCGTTCAATCATTGCGCAATCTTCAATATAAACCCTATACGGTCAATTATATTGCACAATTCGTTATATTGCGCAATATAATTGATCGTCTAGGGGACACTCACTTCATCTTAGCGACGACCCACTTGACGAGCGAGCGATGCGCGTCCACCCTTGCGCTAGAAGCTAACTCCTGAAGCAAGTCCAACAGGCCAGCTCGCTCAGCGCTCTCCGCGAACGCGAGGAACTCGTAGTCGCCGCTCTCTTCGTCACGGAGACCGTAGCCGATCAGGTGCAGTGCCTGGGAGCAATATATAAAATTGTTATAGAACATCTATACTAATATTACAAAGAGGAAAGATTTGATTGTTTGTTTGTTTGTATGTTTGTTTGTTTGTTTATCTGTTTGAATTGAATAGGCTCCGAAACTACTGGACCGATTTGAAAAATTCTTTCACCATTAGAATCCTAAATTTTCCGTGATGAACATAGGCTATATGATATTTTCAAAAAAGTTAGGGATCCGCATGAAAAATTCAATAATTGAACCGTGTGCTGTATATTCAACCTCTTTTTATATTATGGCGCTTCAGAATAGAAAAAGAGGTTCAATTCAATTCAATTCAATTCAATTTATTTAATACCATGGGCTCACAAGGAGCACTTAGTCAAGTCAAATACTTAGATTTAATACATATCAATATCAAGTAACATTAAATCATGGAAAAGTGGTAGCTGCAATAGCATTGTCAAAAATGTAAAGATATAATTGTAATTAAAAATTAATATACCTAATAAATTTATATAATAATGTCAGAATTAAATGTCAATTTTCAACTGCGAAAATATTTTTGTCAGCAAAAGCTTCCTCTAGAGTATAAAAACTCTTATTAATTAATCGTCTTTTAATAAATGATTTATAATTTAGATCTGACATTATTTTTACACTGTTTGGTAACAAATTGTACAACTTTACAGAATTACAAACAAAACTTTTGGAGATTTTAGTTAGTCTTGTTTTTGGGACCAATAAGTCATTTTTATGTCTTGTATCGTAATCATGTCCTTCTTTAACATACTTGAAATTATTTAGGTATTGTTTTGCATAAACCAGATTTTGATAAATATATTCTCCAACCATTGTCAAAACGCCTATATCCCTAAACTTGTCCCTGCAGGATTCCAAAAACCGTAAGCCTAGTACATAACGTATAGCGCGCTTCTGTAACACAAAAACTCTGTTTGCTTCGGCTGCTCTTCCCCAAAATAGTATTCCGTAGGTCATAACGGAGTGGAAAAAGGCGAAATAGACCATACGTGCGGCTGTTTCACCCCCTATCTCTCTAATTTTCCTTATAGCGTATGTTGCCGAGCCTAGTCTTTTTGTTAGTGTGTCAATGTGCACATTCCAAGTTAGCTTTGTATCAAGCCAAACACCTAGAAACTTGACTTTATTACTAAGAGTCATGCTCAACTGCTCTAATTTACCTTTCATAAGGCGTTCAGAAAGGTCATTCGGTCTATTGCTTAATGAGAATGGGGTTATGTTTGTTTTGTCTACGTTAAGAAGCATATTATTTACAGAAAACCAAATTTTTAACTTATCTAAGGATTCTATTATGTTATTACTTGCGATTTCATTAGTTGAGTCTTTAATAATCAAACTAGTATCATCAGCGAACAAAATAACATCTATATTGTCAAGTACTACAGATATGTCATTTATATATGTCAAAAAGAGCAACGGTCCCAAGATTGAACCCTGAGGGACACCTAACTTTACTTTACACTCAGCAGAGCGGTTTCCTTCTAACTCGGTTATTTGGATTCGGTTTCTGAGATAGGATTTGAAAATTTCTAATTCAACTCCAGAAACTCCGTAATGTTCTAATTTTCCGACAAGTATGTCATGGGACACGCAGTCAAATGCTTTGGAAAGGTCACAAAAAACGCCAAATGTTTTCTGTGACTTCTCCAGGCCGGCATAAATGTCCTCCACTAGTTTAATGATAGCATCATTTGTGGTTTTACACTTCTGGAAGCCAAACTGTCGTGTAAATAGTAATTCTTTACTGTTTAGAAATGCAGCTAGTTCTTCAGCAGGTTGATATATAGCGCAAGGTGCTTGCTTTTTCTCTACGGCCAGTGTCAGTTATGGAGTGCAAGTCAATGTCAAAAATTCCAATGTTGTTAAAAAAAAGTAAGGGATCCGTATGAAAACTTTGAAACCCATCGTGTTAGTGTGTATAATTTCTGAAATTTTTGTTTAATACCCGTGCGAAGCCGGGGCGGACCGCTAGTTACTAATAAAAGAAAAAAAACACGAGTGCTCTGTCATTTCTATATAAAGCGCATATGCTATGGCGCGTAATCACTTCGCTTGCGTCTTTCGTAGAGTGCAGTCGATTACATCTCTTAAAAAAAAAAAAAAAAAATGCCGGATAATCCAC
Source organism: Eupithecia pulchellata (assembly GCA_963931895.1). Classification (NCBI taxonomy): domain Eukaryota; kingdom Metazoa; phylum Arthropoda; class Insecta; order Lepidoptera; family Geometridae; genus Eupithecia; species Eupithecia pulchellata. Next base: position 2,719,701 of record OZ007534.1, on the reverse strand, counting down.
ACAGATTCACCTATCTCCAAGCTAAGCGGATCTTGTACTACTGATATACGTAGATATATATTAAATAGATAAATATTTATATTTATTTTATCGCGCTAGGTCTCTCATTTCAATACGTAATTATTTTCAATTTTATAAATAGTTACAATAATGCACAGAGATACCAACGATTGACTGAAAGAGATCGCTCCGACTGCCAATTGGCACATTTCTTGTAATTTTTATTTGCCTTTTAAGTGTTTTGTTATGTGTGCAAATTATAATTTTACTATCTATCTACAATACACAATTGTTATCTTATTCTTGAGACAAATATTAGTACGATCTGCAAATATTATTATGTATATCAGTACCCATAAACACAAGCTCTTAGCTTGGGGTGTGGGTTGTCCAGCATTATATATTTTACCTTGTGCACTTGCGTCTCCGAGAAGGTCCTAGCGCGCAGGTCCAAGGCGCGTTCGAGCACGCAACGCAACACGTGCAACGCAGCATCGCTCTGCAACAAGTTCGCGAGCAGACGGAACGGGGGGGATAGCCGCGGGAGGGGGGGCGGAGGACAACATTCCGACATACCTGCAAGACATTTTGGGTACATAAAATGGCCACCTTAAATTTTTGATGTAGGTAGGATATATCGTTTAAAAATCTCCAAGAGTCCTGAAATTAAAAGTATTTACTTTTAATTTCAGGACTCTTGGAGACGTCACAAAATACGAATTACATACTTAAATAATATTGAGAAATAAAGATATAACTTTGTTTCTTAGTTCACTTCAACATTTTAAAGGTATAAAGAAGCGGACATGAAAACTTTACCTTATTAGGTTGTTAGTTTTCGAGTTGGAGCAAAACTCGTCCCAAACCTTTTTATTGACTAGATAATCTGATATCTATTTGCTTCTTTACTAAACTTTTTTGTATCATAACTATCCGTAAATAGAATGCAGCTCGAGTACCAAAGATATCAGAGAGAGAGAGAGTTAAAACGACAACCTCTGTGGCGCGGTGGGCGAAGGTCCGCCTGCGACGCAGAAGGGTGCGGGTTCGATTCCTGCCTCGGGACAAATTTTTGTTCGATCTGCAGCTATTTGGTCAGGTTGTTCTGGACGTTTTCTATGTATAATAAAAAAATATCTATGTATGTAATCTATTGTATTATGTCATCTAGTACCTATAACACACTCAGGCTCTGCTTAACTTGGGGCTAGGTTGTACCTGCTGTGTGAATTGTCCAGCATTATTTATTTAACTATCCGTAAATAGAATGCAGTTCGAGTACCAAAGAGATATGAGAGAGCGAGAAATAATGAGAGAGAGAGAGAAGTAGAGAAAGAGAGAGAGTTAATCACTAACCAGCCGCCTTCCTTCTATTCCGCTGCTCCTCCTCGCTCCGGGACAGCTCCTCGCGCGTGTAGTGGTAGAAGAACGTGTCGTACTCGTCATAGAGATGCGGCTTCAGCTTGTAGACGAGAGAGATAGAGAGAGAATAACATCACTAACCGGCAGCCTTCCTTCTATTCCGCTGCTCCTCCTCGCTCCGGGACAGCTCCTCGCGCGTGTAGTGGTAGAAGAACGTGTCGTACTCGTCATAGAGATGCGGCTTCAGCTTGTAGACGCCGCGGACGTTGCTGCCTGTCGGCTTGTGGAAGTCCGCTACCTCGTGGATGACAGATTCCAGGCCTGTCTCGTGCAGTTGATCTTCGGGGAGGGATCTGGAGACATTTCATAAGTGATTTTGAGTAGCTCTGATTTAAATCAGCTAGTTTTATTATTGCAGAAAATTTTATCATTGTAATGTTTGATTTTAATTTATTCACGATAATCTATACTAATATTATAATGAGGAAAGATTTGACTTTTTGTTTGGATTGAATAGGCTCTGAAACGAATACACCCATTTGAAAAATTCTTGTACCATTGGAATCCTACACTATCCGTCAACATTTACATTTTAAAAATGTAAGGGATTCGTATGAAAACTTCAATCATATTATCTACCCAATCGGTATCGATTTATGTGTGAAAATTATACAATGTTGAAAATTAGTTAAGTTTTAAAAAATCGCCGTTGCTTTAAAAAATCTCAAACTCACGAACGATGCGGAGTGTAAATTTTAGAACATAATAAATATGTATATGTAATTTAATTATATTATTATCTATATTCAATTTTACCTTTTTAGCTATTGCTTGTGTTTTGACATAAGAAGTAAATTTTGTACATGCCTGCTAGAAGTACACACTAAGTGCTTATTTTGTAAGCCTAAAGAAATAAAGTTATTGAATCTGAATCTGAACACATTCTATACTAAGACACATTATAATAGCGTTAATTTTAATGCTTTATTATATTTAATTTGCCGTAAATCTAAATATATAAATGTACTCCTGAATTACTAGATAAATTTTGAAATTTCTACCACTTTCTTACACTGCAGAAAATATAATTTAAAACAAAAAGAGTCAACTATATAAGTACCTGTTCAATTCGGAGTGCGGCATAGGTTTAACGCAGAGCATCTGAATGATTTCCTTCTTGGTTCGGTCCTCGCTGGTCACCTCGCCGACGCCGGGCACGTAACGGGATCCCACCACTGGAAACATATTTATTTATAAACATGTACTTTTATTTTTACGGCACACCTAATTCCATAGAATACTGCTAGTCTTATCATTAATATTGAAAAGTCATTTTAGAAAAATATATACAAGGAAATTTACTACGTACAATCAGTCAAGTCCAAATGTGTCAGTTATGCATTTACAATACAATAATAATAAATAAATAATGCCGGACAATCCACACAGCATCATCTAAAATTTTACTTGTCTAAGTGCTTATTTTGTAAGCCTAAAGAAATAAAGTTATTGAATCTGAATCTAATGTAATAGATAAGTTACTTTATCTCGAAAAAAGCGTGAAAAGCCGCGTCCAGAAGTTAATATTTATTTATAGTAAAAAACAAAGAACCAGTTGGAGGTATTTTGGCATGCATAATTGCGCTCTTAGCTGTAGCAATATGTTTCGATACGTTCGACAATCCATGTAAGAGCGAACAAAATGGTTCAAAATCGACACCTACATGGCCAGTCCCTAAGTCTTAGTGAAAACGTCTGAACAGCTATCCTTCATCACACTTTTAAAAAGAAAGTTTATGAATATTATTTGGATCAAAATAGGTAACAATTTCCCTTTAATTCACCATTGTTTATTTTTTGATATGTATTAGTGTATGTTTCTATTTAGTATAATATGTATTAGGATTATTTAAGTTTGTATTAGATTTATTTACTCATTATTATTGATAGGTATTAGATTTGTAATCGTACCTGCACCGCCTTCCTACATTGTTCTATTTTAAGCTATTGGTTGCCTGGAAGAAATCGCTTTAAGCGATAAGGCCACCAACCAATTCTTCAACCGTTTATTTTTATATTGTTTTAGTATAAGTTTTTGAGAATAAAGCATTATTATCTTATCTTATCCTTGCATTTGCCTTGCATTAATTTAATTACAATCGTCAGAATCGAAGTGGACAGCATTGCACGGTTTGCATACCATACAGCGCTGTATATTCCCGCGGATCAGCGGTTTACTTTGTGTCCGGCATTATTTATTTTTAATTCAGCACTGACCTGTGATCATGAGCGAGAGGAACTCCTCCAGCATGCTGATGGTGTGCCGCAGCGTGTCGTCCTCCAAACTGCGAGACTCAAAGTCCGCGCACGCCCACTCCAGCAGGTTGAATTTGTTCAGCACGTGGATTATGAACTCGTTGCTCTCGATCAGGGACGCGCCGATCTGTCGATAGTTATTGACAAATATAATTGCAATTAAATAATTACACACAAGTATAATGACTATTTAATATTTGTGAAGTCAAAAATCAAATAAATTTTTTTTCTTTCTTTCTTTCTTCTTCTTTCAAAAGGAACGGTTTATTTAAGGCTCCGACGACAATTGATTCGGATGAGTCCAAATATAATACAAACGTTATTTCAAAATGATATGTAATTTAAGTATATTTTCACCATGATCTGCGTTTATTTGTATAAAAATTGTTTTTATCTAAGTTCCTACCACAATTTTTTTCAAAATACTTTACTGAAATAAAATTAAACCAATACTGATTTATTCAAAGAAAACACCTTCTTCTAGGTTTAGTTTTTCTAGTATTTATTGTAAGTATTCATTTATTGTTATTATTTTGTTCCATTTAAGTAGGTACCACCGTCTATATTGTTCCTTCATGTCCAGTTCATCCCAAGGTTGCCTGGAAGAGATCGCTCATAGCGATAAGGCCGCCCTTTGTACTTCCTTTACTTTAAGCATGTATGTTTGTAATGTTTCTTTATTTGTGTGGTATAATAAAGTATTATCTATTCTATTCTACCTTCTGTTCAGAGAAGTGTAACTATATTTTAAAAGAATTTGGTGTAATCGTTTTTTTATTATAGTAGATAGGTATCTACACAAGAAGATGTCATTCTGGATACACTCCATTAGAACATAATAATAAAGCCACAGTTTGAGCAGCTTAAAGCTAACTTACTTGTAACATAACGACGTCTCTATCCAACATCTCCGCGCGACATTTGACGTTGTGGTAGAAGTACAACTGGTTCAGCAGCGCGAATCCGTTCCGGCGCCACATGCCGGCGTGCACCTGCGCTATCATAGCCATGGTTTGCAGGACCGGTTCTACAAAACAGATGTAATCTTAAAAACTTTGTTATGACCAGGGATCGGAATAGGTAGAGTTTTTAAGTACCAAATGACGTCATACACGCTAGAACGATAGCTTAGTATGGATATGTCTCATAATCTCGAGATTCATATACTAAATTAATCCCGATATTCATCAATTTATTTACGTAAGTATTTCGATTACGAAACATTTATTTTTATTCCAAAAATATAATAATTTATATTAGTATAATAAAAAAAAGTGATTGATTCCTGAACGGTATGTCGGATAGCGGTTTTTGTTTCTCAACACAGCAGCGTGCAGGCGTAGACTTTTTTATTTCTCTTTCTAGTCTATATTCCTGCCTTGTAGCAGGCGGGGTGCGGGGTGGACGTTGGGGATGACCAGTTTGAAAAGAGGTAGGATATATAGGTACATTTTTGTTCAATCGTTTGCTTCGGTGCGTTGAGTGTGCTTAAATTATGAAACCACGCCAATCAAGCCACAAAACGTGGCTTTAATTAGCTTTTTGAAATTGAAATATCACAAACATTTTATAAATTCCCGATTCAGGGATTAAAAAGGCATATCCATGTTGTGTTATCCTTGGCTTTTTACGTCATTAAGTACTTAAAAACTCTACCTATTCCGATCCCTGGTTATGACATATATCAAGGTGAATAACTGAATACAAAAATTAAAATTAATAAAAACATATGCATCGGAGCTAACCTTAATGTTCTTACGTATTACAAAATTTATAGAGCATTGATGATTTCATCTGCCTCCTTGCCGAATTCAACATATGCCAGCAATCTTTCATAGAAAATAGTTACCTAACTATTTTCGGACTTAGTCAACATGTAAACAGTCACAGCTTGACACAGTTCTCCTTGATGACTCTATCAGTGCAATCCAGACGCTTTACCTTCCGATTTAAGATCTAATATTGCTTGCTAAAACACCAACATACCAATAAGTTCCTCAGGCGTAGGTTTCGGCTTGTCAGGGCGATGGAACTCTTTGCTGTGGTAAGAGAGTCCATGTTTGTGTAGCTGCAGATGTAAGCCGGCTATGAAACGGGACAGAGGGCGGTGGATCGACACGGGTTGCGATGACACGTCGTATGGTAACACGGAGGCGCTTTGGTTGCCGAGTTCTGAAACAAATGGGGGGTAGTTAGTTAAAAAACAACGTTGATATTTCTTACAAAATGTTAATTATTTAGTACTAGCGACCCACCCCGGCTTCGCACGGGTGCTATGGTGGTACAAAAAACTTCCTCTTGAATCAATCTACTCAAAAAACGCATCAAAATCCGTTACATATATTATAGAGAATCGCGTAGTTTTAAAGATCTTAACATACATAGGGACAAACAGGCAGACAGCGGGAAGCGACTGTTTTATACTATGTAGTGATCTATTAGGGCTTGCATTTGAATAATTCGAATACTGAAATTACCATATTTATTTATTTATTTATTTTATTTATATTGGAGTATTCGAACTCATTGCTAGCCTCCAAATATTCACTCAGTCAAGGTCACCCTGCCAGAGGGTGCATAAAGGCTGATTATGGCTTATAATTCTAAGGTTGTGTTCTAATTCTATAATAAAAGCAACAACGAAAGCGAGTGAACGTTCGGTACCGACTGTCGAATCCAACTCGTAGCGTTCGCTAGTTCTCGTTCGCTTGGTCTGTACCCACCATGATTAGTACAAAAAAAAAATACAAATATTTGCCATCCATAATTGAATGTTAATTTTTTTTTGTAGTCTATCCTTAGTAAAAAAGTGTCTAAGTACATATAAGATTTAAGATAAGTCTCATTTGTAACATAGACTTAAGTGTTACCTAATTTTTATGAATTTTTTATTCGTAAATACTCGTATTATTATAATAGAGAGTTACATACCTCTGACAACCCTCGCAGTGTTATCATACACCTCCTTGTGCCGTTTCAGCGCCATCCAATAGGCTGCGGTAGCTAGAGGTTTCTCGACCCCGCACCACTCGATACAGAGGGTGATGCTGTGCGCCAATTTCACGTGGAGGTTGAACGCTGACTCCCATTCCGGTTCGTATTCCATGTGCTGGCCGACCTGGGAAATACTTAGTATTGTTATTCATATTACACACTAGCGGTCCGCCCCGGCTTCGCACGGGTATTTAACAAAAATTAAATTTTTCATACGGACCCAAATTTTTTGGAAAATATTCTGTAGCCTATGTTCATAACAGAAAATTAAGGATTCTAATGGTGAAAGAATTTTTCAAATCGGTCCTGTAGTTTCGGAGCCTATTCAATTCAAACCTTTCCTCTTTATAATATTAGTATAGAAAAGGAGATCAATCAAGTTTCATACATTTTGGACTACAAAAGGATAAAGTGCCGGCCAACGAAAAAAAATTCCACATATCAACATAATATTTAGTTAGTAAAATTTTGTAACTCAAATAATAGCAAAACATAGCCGCGATAGTAAAAAAATATCGAGTTATTATTGAATGGGTTGATAATCAAAATAAATCAAAAATCACATGAGAAATAGATATAGAAAATACGTATTTGTATTACAAATTGAACATAATATGCTCTGCTAATACCGAACTAAATATTACGTTTAAATTAACATGAAAGATCACCGAAGCGTTGGTTTTCAGCGATGCTATAATTTTGTATTTGTCTATTTTTAACTTTTCTAATGCGATCACGAATCTGCTAGCCAATCGTGGGGCATGACAAAACCCCTTGTTTGAAGGGGAGTTTATTTTATTTATTTATTCTTCTTTATTTTTTGAGGCACGTTCAGAATTATATGATAATATGCTTTACTGTTTATATCAAGCAAAAATAAACCTTACCTGTCTAACAACAGAATCCATTCCCTGCATCATAACAAGGAGGTTCAGCATCAGAGAGAGGCCATGTTTGAACCCCTTGCGAAGGTCACCATCGAAGGAGGTGGGTACCGATCCCAGGAGGTACTTTACATCGTACAAGATGAACTGCGCCCGTTTGAAAGCCTGCACCACTTGGTTGCGGTCGAATTCTAGGCGGCCCTGTAAGAGATTATTCAATCGTTCAGTGAGAGTGAGTGAATGAAATAGATTTGGATATTTAGAGTGAACGGTGAATTGTTGTACCGTCGGAAACATGCTCAGAATATATGAGGCAGCAAGCTATTTCTGAAGTCTAAACGCCTACTTATTATTTAGTGCAGTAACACGTTCGTATATGGTAAAGAAACAACGAAAAATTTTACAGTTGTATGAGAGGGTACCGTATATGCAGTTTCGCTCAAACTATACCGTCAGTTGTATAGCGTTTCGCACACTATGCAATGATTCGCTCAAACTATAGCGATAGTTGTAAAGCCAACTATGGCGTTCATTACGGGAGGCCTATGTCCAGCAGTGGACTATTATAGGCTGATGACGATGACGATAGCAACACTTGTAGAGCGTTTCGCACATTATGCAATGATTTGCTCAAACTATAGCGACCGTAGTATAGTGTTTCGCTCATTACGCAATGATTTGCTCAAACTATACCAACAGTTGTATAGATTTTCACTTTCTACGATGACTCGCTCAAACTATAGCGACTTTTGTATGTGACTTGCACCCATCTGTACTGTTTACGTGACTGTAGTGTAAAACTATAATAAACACAGTATTAATAATGAAAATGAACTCACGTTATTACACCGGCGGTTACACTCGCTTACAAAAGTGTTCATGACGACGAACAGAGCGTCATGCTTCGCGATGAGGTGGTGCGCGAGGGTCGGCGTCGGGTACAGTTGCACAGACAGCGCCGATATCGAGAACGAGTGGTCGTGGTCGTCGCGGATGAAGTCCTTCAGGATTGACGCTGGAATACAAACAATACAATACAATACGAAAATACTATATTGTACACCAGAATTGATGAATAATGCCATCTGTGGCGCTCATAAGGGGAGGCCTAGAGGTCCAGCAGTGCACTATAATAGGATGATGATGATTGTACACCAGAAAAATTAAAAGACAAATACAATGGGCGGCCTATCGATCAGTAGTTTCGGAGCCTATTCAATACAAACAAACAATCAAATATTTCCTCTTAACTGTAACTCTTAACACGGGTATTATTTAACAATAATATTTTTTTCCTACGGAACCCTAACTCTTTTCAAAATTTTCTATAGCCTATGTTCATCACAAAAACTTTAGGATTCTAATAGTGAAAGAATTTTTCAAATCGGTCCAGTAGTTTCGAAGCCTATTCAATCCAAACAAACAAACAATCAAATCTTTCCTCTTAACATTAGTATAGACGTACGGTTCCGTACAAGTACGTACCATAGTTTTTAGTGAACAATATAGCCATGGCTCGCTTAGTGCTGTAGTCCATCAATGTCGTCGCTATCAGCAGGCGGTGCCAGGCGGTGCGAGCCGCCTTCCACATGCGCGAGTCATTCTGCATCACCGCGACCACCACGCCACCTATGTTGCAGATGGCGCTGTTGGCACCCAGCGTCGTCTCCTGTCCGAGGGCCACTTGACTGACTGCGAGCCGGAGGGCTGGCTCTTGAGCGACGAAGTTTTGGATCCTGGACAGATGAAGATTCTATTCAATGCATTTATTCCAGCTTTAATGTACATTGTCAGCATATATCAGTCCACTGCTGGAAATAGGCCTCCCCTAATGAGCGCCATAGATTATTAGGCATTATAAATCATTTGGGGGTTATTATTCCCTCGCTGGGCATGCGGGTTGGGGATCGCAGTTCGGTGGAGTTGTTCTGCAGAGGGCGCTGCTGCCCGCCCCCCGGTGTGTCTCCCTTAGTCGCCTCTTACGACCCACGGGAAGAGTGGGGGTGGTGAAATTCTATGCCGGCACCACACGGCTAATAAGGTACAAATTAGTAATAGATTAAGTAATTGAAAACATTTTAAATTAAATTATTCTATCAGCATCCAAAACTAAATAAATAAAGAATTCTAGACAATTCATACAGCATTATCTAGCCCAACAGCAGGGCTTGTGTTATGGGTACTAGATAACTGATGATCATATTTATCCTGAGGCGGGAATCGAACCCGCAACCTCCTGCGTCGCAGGCGGACCTTTGCTCACAGCGCCAGAGGTAGAATAGAATAGAATATTTATTTCCACTCTCCTATAAATACGTGCCATATTTGCGTGCATTGAGTTCGTCAAGCGGACTACCCGCTTTCTTCTACGTTTAAAAATCCAAAGAACCGCTTTATTCTAAATTTAAAAATCCAAAGCACTCACCAAGTCAGCAGCTTCATAGCGAACATCTGGTGCGCGATGACGTGGGCGTGCATCACGAGGCACTTCAAGCTGGGGCCGTGCCGCGACGTGTACCTTTCGATCATTGCGATGCCGCTGAGTACAACATTACACGCATCACCCCACACCTCATGCAAACTAGATCCTTATAGCTGATACGATAGAGTATATTTTGAATCTATTTTATTTCTTTTGATCAAACTTTGTCCTTATAGCTGATTGGATAGAGTATAATAGAAATAAATAAATAAGGCCGGACAATAGCTCATTGCGGTTCCGCTGAGTACAACATTACACACATCACCCCACACCTCATGCAAACTAGAGCCTTATAGCTGATAGGCTAGACTCTAGCCTAGTTCGAAGCCGGGGTGGACCACTGGTAAATATTCCTATTATTTCGATTAAAGCTTCCATAGAACTACGATGACTTTATAAAGGTCATTTTATAACCTGACACAACAAGACGTAGATCGTCCATAAGTGAATGTCACGCGTCAAAAGCAAACGAACTCTGTGGCTATTGACATTAAATAATAGAAAAAAAAACATAGAAATCGACCTCTATGACGTAATGATAAAGCTTGCCGAGACGCAAAGGATTGTGTACCTTTTTAAATTGAATCTAAGTCTATTTTATGTTGGCTTATAACAAACTAGCTGACCCTCTCGCAATTTCATTTGAGACTTTGTGGACTTCAAACATTCTACTTTAGCCCATTTTATTTGTAATTTTCCTAATACTATTTTATTTAAATATATCTACATATTAAAAAAATAAATAATGCTAGACAATCCACACAGCATTATCTAGCCCCAAGCTAAACGAAGCTTGTGTTATGGTACTAGATGACTGATATATTTAATATAATATAGAGGTATTACATCATCATCAGCCTATAATAGTCCACTGCTGGACCTCTAGGCCTCCCCAAATGAGTGCCATAGATGGCATTATTCATCATTTGGGGGTTATTGCCCATAATCCCCTTGCGGGTTGGGGATCGCAGTACGGTGGTTGTTCTGCAGAGGGCGCTGCTGCCCGCCCCCCGGTGTCTCCCTTAGTCGCCTCTTACGACACCCACGGGAAGAGTTGGGGTGGTGAAATTCTATAGAATGCCGTCACCACACGGCGGCTTTAGGCAATATATTACATAGAAATATATTTTTTATTATACATAGAAACGACCAGAGCATCCTGAACACATATCTTCAGATTGTACATACCTACAATAGGTCACAATGTGCGCAAAACTAGCCTTTTTACTAACTAGCGGTCCGCCCCGGCTTCGCACGGGTATCCAACAACTTTTTTATAGCCTATGTTCATCAGGGAATATTCAGGATTCTAATGGTGAAATAATTTTCCAAATCGGTCCAGTAGTTAGAAGCCTATTCAATTCAAACAATCAAACATTTCCTCTTTATTATATTAGTATAGATAATGGAGAAAAAACCGAAATAGGAAGTTCGCGAGTCAACCCTAGATTAGATTGATGTAACTTTCCCACAAATCCCCAAGTTTTTGTTTAAAACTAGATTTAAAATTTCAATTTAATAACATGGGCAAAAAGCCTTTATTAACAAAGTAAATTACAATGATTATTAATTATTATTTGTCTTAGACTTACATCTCAATGTCCGTCTTGAGTTTCTCGCAGACCTCAAAGAGGTTGCATTTGACCAGGGCGCGACCCTCGCGGTCTATCAGACTGACCAGCTCCACAGCATCGCGGTGGTTTGATTTCATGACGCGGGTTAGCGTACCAATCACCTGTAACAAAGATTGAATATTGAAAAACAATTAAAGCGTAACGAGACTTTGATATTTTTTTCTAATAATTATTAACGACCAGAACACCCGAAAAAATATCTGCAGATCATACAAATATTTGTCCCGAGGCGGTTATCAAACCGCAACCTCAGAATAAATAATGCCGGACAATCCACACAGCATCATCTAGCCCCAAGTTAAGCAGAGCCTGTGTTATGGGTAATAGATGGCTGATATACATTATACAATATATTAAATAGAACGATATTTTTTTTACAAAGAAAACGACCGGAACACCCTGAACAAATATCTTCAGATCGTTCAAACATTAGTCCCGAGGTTCCAATCGAACCCGCAGCCTCCTGCGTCGCAGGCGGACCTTCGCCCACCGCGCCACAGAGGTCGTCAATATAATAATTTAAGTTACCTGCTCAAAGGTGTGAGTCTCGTCGTTGTATAAAACAGTACAGTAGCAGTCAGGCTGGTCCAATATTTGCTGCAAATCCCGCTCCGCGTCTTTCAATCTATAACAAAGGCAATCCTTAAGTAACATCATCAATCATCATCAACAGCCTATGATATTCCACTGCTGGACATAGACCTCCCCTAATGAGCGCACTAGAATGCATTACTCATCATTTGGGGGTTATTGCCCATAATCCCCACGCTGGGCATGCGGGTTGGGGATCGCAGTTCGGTGGAGTTGTTCTGCAGAGGGTGCTGCTGCCCGCCCCCCGGTGTTTTCCCTAAGTCACCTCTTACGACACCCACGGGAAGAGTTGGGGTAGTGAAATTCTATGCATTCTATACGGCCCTTAAGTAACAATCAGAAAAAATAAACATTTATTACCAAAGAAAATTGCAATTAAATGACAGAACTACTAACTACATATAATACTAGTATTTAGGGAAATGCCGTGTGGTGCTGGCATAGAATTTCACCACCCCTCCCTTCCCGTGGGTGTCGTAAGAGGCGACTAAGGGACACACACCGGGGGGCGGGCAGCAGCGCCCTCTGCAGAACAACTCCACCGAACTGCGATCCCAACCCGCATGCACAGCGTGGGGATTATAGGCAATAACCCTTCAATAATTAATATTGCCATCTATGGCGTTCATTAGGAGAGGATTAAGTCCAGCAGTAGACTATAATAGGTTGATGTTGTGATTGAGAGAAATACTAGTTAGAAGGGCAATAACCCCCAAATAATGATGCCATCTATGGCGCTCATTAGGGGAGGCCTATGTCCAGCAGTGGACTATTATAGGCTGGTGATGATGATGATGATATAAATACCAGTCGGAACCGTCCCCAGTCTTGGAAACGCTGAGGGTATGGGTCGCTCTATGTCAATGCTGATGCGCTGCGCCGGATACTTCAGGTCTTGGGTCACACGTCGCTTCGTTAATATCAGATTTTATTTTGCCTTCGAATCGAAACTTAATTATTGTATAATAAATTGGATTATAAATAACTTATTGAGGGACTCAGTTCCGGTTCCGGTTCTCGAAACGTCAACACGTCTCTCGACAACACTCCTCGAAAAATATAAATAAACAGTGCAAAAAGTGTTCGCGCATCGTTATTTTTACGTGAAATCACACAAACACGGTACAAGGAAGATTCCTCGCAAAGAAAACAAGGTGTAGGAAGTTTCATTTGGCGAAAATATCTCCAGCTAGAACTCAGCATCATAACCTAAAATTCGTGAGTCACCATTATCAAACAGTTCAACAGCTAGCGAGCAAGGGTACCAACACAACAACATTGATTGATACCGAGATTAGCAATTACCAAGGTGACAGTTTGTTTCGGTGTTACCAACTCAAACGACCAAAGTTACCAATACCACCGCCGCGCCCGCCACTACATTCCAACAGAATGGAACAAAGTATGCAGCTTTTGCTGGCCAAACTTGACGAGAAGTTAGATCAACAAACCTTACTCATAACAACTGCAGTAACGCAAAATGTCATGGAAGCACTAAACGACAAAATGAAAACATTATTGGAAGAAAATAAAAACCTACAAATCAAAGTGTCACAGTTGGAACAAAAAATCATAACCTACGAAAAAGATAAACGTAAAAATAACTTGATATTTTTTGGAATTGAAGAAATTGGTAAAACTGAAACAGAGTTGGTGGATTACATCAAGGAAACTGTAATTGAGACGGGAACGTTCCTAGACAGCCACGAAATCACCAACATTTATAGGATCGGGCAAAAGGCCAGCAATAAACACCGACCCGTCGTAGTTTCCTTCACTACTTTGTGGAAAAAACATGTTATACTGAAAAACAAATCCAAACTCCCAACTGGTGTATACATCAAGGAAGACTATTCTAAAGAGGTTTTAGAAAAGAGAAAGCAGTTACAGTCACAAGTTGAAGAGGAAAGAAGGAAAGGTAATATAGCCTATTTAAAATATGATAAATTGGTAGTAATACAACCAAAGGACAACAAATCAACAAAAAGGGGTAGAGAGGACTCCGATCATAGCTCACCCTCACCTAACTCCTTGAATCCGAAGAAAGTCACCATAAGAAATAACACAATGACGAAGACCACAGCGAAGGAGATAATTAGACCTAATATACTCAACTATGTGGAGCGAGTAAGATCAACCTCAACATCAGAAACTCCAAAAAACTAATAACTGACTCGCACACCCGGAATCGGAATAAAATATATAAAACAAACACAATTAAAACAAATTTTGAAAAATGCACCCCAAGCCGGCCGGTCACCGTGGGGGAATGTGACCACGACCCTCTAAAAGTCAAAAATCTACAAAAACCAAATAAAACCTCAACAAACATATACTTAGCAACACTAAACACCAGATCACTGCGAACACACGAAAAGCTGTTAGAGCTAGAACTAGCTCTAGATAACATTAAATGGGACATCATAGGAATCAGTGAAATGAGGAGACTAGGAGAAGAAATTCAAGTCCATAAAAATTTTATCCTACATTACATTGGAGAGACACCAGGGATGTATGGTGTCGGCTTCATTATAAGGAACTACTTGGCAGAAAAAATTGAAGAAGTTAGAGGAATTTCAGAACGAATAGCAATTTTAAACATTAAACTTCCTTCTTTCAAAGGCAAAGAAGAGATGTGGTCCATCATACAAGCGTATTCACCTACAGAAGCAGACAAAAACGAAGACAATAATAAATTAGAACAATTCTACAGAGATCTACAAGCAACGGTACAGACAGCGTACCGGAACTTAATAGTAATGGGAGACTTTAATGGTCAAATAGGAACCTGCAACACTGGAGAGGAATATATTATTGGAAAACATGGACATGGCAATAGAAGTAAAAATGGCTCAAGAATTGTCACTTTTGCTTTAGAAAATAAACTTAGTATTCTTAATACATTCTTCAAAAAGAAGAAGTCAAAGAAATGGACATGGATTTCCCCCAATGGCATGTACAAAAACGAAATTGACTTTATCATGACCAACAAACCAAAGTTGTTCCATAACTTATCTACTATAAACCAGCTAAACTTCAACACAGACCATAGAATGATCAGGACAGCAATGACAGGAGGGTATGTGAAGAAAAGTAGGAAACTCCATGATAAAAACACAGCTGCTCTCACATGCACTGAAAACTCTGATACACTGCTTGAAAATCTAAAAACAGCACTAAATAACAATGATACCACAACCTATTGTTCAACTCAGGAACAATATGACTGGGTAATTAATATACTTAAAACAGAGACTAAAAAAACTAACAAGCAAAGTGAAGATGTTATATCCCTTGAAACTAAAGAGCTGATAAAAGAAAGGAAACAAATTATAAACAAGACAAAAAATAAGGAAACACGTCAAAAGATAGCTGAATTAAGTAAAAAGATAAGCGAGCACTTAAGAAAAGACAGGAAACGGAAAAGACTGGAAACTCTTAAATACTTTGTGGATAAAACTGGTGGAACAAAAAAAGCTTTCAAAAAACTGAACAAATTAAAAATCTGGATGCCCAACATGAAGAACAAGGAAGGAATAAGAACAAGCAAAAGACATGAGATACTCAAAATTGCCACCGACTACTATAAGAACCTGTACAGCGGACACACAAATACAAAAGATTTACAAAAAGAAAAAGCTGCTATCACAGAACCAGAACCAGTACCCAAAATTCTAGAGAGTGAAGTAATAAAAGCAATAACAACACAAAAACTAGATAAATCACCAGGTATGGACCAAATAACTAACGAACTGCTAAAAACAACCTCACCTATTGTTACTCCAATACTAACAAAAATATTTAATGACATAATAATAACAGGGAATATCCCTGAGGACTGGTCTAAATCAACCATAATCTTAATACACAAAAAAGGAGATAAGGGAGATATAAACAACTATAGGCCAATCAGTATTATGTCAAATATCTATAAAGTATTCTCAAAAATAATCCTATCAAGAATTTCAACCACACTCGAAGAGAATCAACCTAAAGAGCAAGCTGGCTTCCGAAGCAAATTTTCAACAATAGACCATATCCACGTCCTAAGACAAGTTCTTCAAAAATACAAAGAATACAACAAAGTTTTCTACTTAGGATTTGTGGATTACAACAAAGCTTTTGACTCTCTTGAACACAATTGCATATGGAAGGCACTAGAAAGCCAAGGGGTAGAAGACAGATACATAAAAATTCTCAAAAATATATATAGTAATTGTACAGCTCAAGTGAAGCTTGAAAAAGCAGGAGAAGAATTCCCAATACAAAGAGGGGTCAGGCAAGGTGACCCTATTTCACCCAAGCTGTTCACAGCGGTTCTCGAGATGATCTTTAGAAACATAGAATGCAATGAAAAAGGACTGAATATCAATGGCGAAAACCTAAACAATCTACGTTTCGCAGACGATCTCATTATATTTTCGGAAACTCCGGAGGGACTACAGGATATGCTGCAAAAATTGGCAGAGGAAAGTAGCAAAACAGGTCTGTCAATGAATCTTACCAAAACGAAAATAATGACCAACTCAAAACAAAAAGATATTAAGATAAATGGAGTACTAATAGAATATGTTAAGGAATATATATATCTGGGTCAACTAATATCAACAGAGGATACAATGGGAAAGGAAATAGAAAGAAGAGTAGCAAATACTTGGAAAAGATTTTGGTCTCTAAGCGAAATTATGAAAAGCGAAAATATGCCTATGAAAGCTAAGAGAAAAATATTTAACACATGCATTCTACCTTGTTTATCCTATGGATGTCAAACATGGGCACTAACCGCACAGCAATTACACAAAATAAGGGTATGCCAGAATGGTATGGAAAGGAGTGTAATCGGAGTAAAAAGAAGAGATAAAGTTAGACTAGAAAATATAAACAATAAAACTAAGTTCAAGAACATACAGACAGTCTATAAACAACTTAAATGGCGCTGGACAGGACACATGTTAAGAGAAGCAAAAGAAAAATGGACAAAAATAGTAACAGAATGGTACCCCCGAGGAAACAAAAGAAGTAAAGGCAGACAAAACAAACGATGGGAAGATGATATTAAAAAAGTGGCAGGCCCAGAATGGACCCGCCTTGCAAAAGACAGGAAACAATGGAAGACTTTAGAGGAGGCCTATGTCGAAGGACAAGCTGGAAACAAGTAACAAAATGTTAATATTACCAACAAGCATCAAACAAACACATTGGTTCAGCAATAAAGGCTTATTTTATTTTATTTTATTTTATTTTATTGAGGATCTGAGGATCTCTGGGGTATTTCCACCAAAGTACTAAGTTCAATCATCAGGGAAGTGGCTCCCTGTTTGGCCTTTATTTTCAATAGTTGCGTTGACGCAGGTGTTTTTCCTGATCTCATGAAATATAGCAAACTTGTTCCTCTTTACAAATCTGGTAGCCACACTGATCCAGCCAATTACAGGCCAATTTCCATACTTCCTGCTTTTAGCAAAATCTTTGAGAAAATAATTCTTACTCAGTTAACCTGCCACTTCAACGTTAATAGGCTATTCCATAAAAATCAATTTGGATTCACTAAAGGTAGATCGACAACAGATGCAGGTACAGTTCTAATAAAGCATATATTCGATGCCTGGGATAAAGCAAAAAATGCTATTGGTATATTTTGGGACCTTTCTAAAGCTTTTGACTGTGTAGATCATGGTACTCTAATTATGAAATTGAAACACTATGGTATTAATAACAAGGCACTGGACCTTATGCAATCATATCTATCTGATAGAGTTCAAAAAGTTGATATTGGTAAAGAAAGATCTAGGGGTTCAAAGATTGAATTAGGCGTTCCGCAAGGATCAATATTAGGACCATTTCTATTTTTAGTATATGTAAATGATCTCCCTTTTTTAGCGAAAGATCTTTGTGATATAGTCTTATTTGCTGATGATACTTCGTTGATTTTTAAAGTTGACAGGAATAAAAATAATTATGACGATGTAAATAGTTCTCTTTCACAAATACTAGATTGGTTCACCGCCAATAATCTCTTACTAAATGCTAAAAAAACCAAATGCATAAAATTTATGTTACCCAATGTAAGAGATTTCCCTACTAAAATTATGCTTAGGGATGAGATCATTCCTCTTGTAGAGTCTACCATTTTCTTAGGGCTACATATTGATTCCTCTCTTCAATGGAGACCGCATATTGATGCTCTCGCAGGCAGACTTAGTTCAGCTGCCTATGCAGTTCGAACAATTAGATATATTACCGACGAAGATACAGCTAGGTTAGTTTATTTCAGTTACTTCCATAGTATTATGTCCTATAGTATTTTGCTATGGGGACAGGCGGCTGACATACAGACTATCTTTGTACTACAAAAAAGGGCGATCCGTGCGATCTATAAATTAAAGCCACGCGATTCTTTGAGAGAATTATTTAAAGAAATAAATATCTTGACAGTAATATCGCAATACATCTATGAAAATTTAATGTATACGCATAAAAACAGAGATAACTTTTTGAAAAACTGTGATGTTCACGCTAGAAATACAAGAAGTAAAAACAAATTACACATTCCATCATACAGATTACATAAGGTAGGGAAATCATTTATGGGAAATTGTGTGCGCTTCTATAATAAGCTTCCATCTGAAGCAACTGAGCTCCCTATTCGTAAATTTAAACAATATATAAAACAAAATCTTATTAAGAAAGCCTTTTACTCTATAGATGATTACGTTAATGATACTAATGCTTGGCCAGATGTCGCTCCATTCCACACCGACAATAGCATGTAAGAAAATGAATGTTGTGTTTAGTTACATATCCATATGTATTTTAATAATTATTGACATGTATCTAAATCACACTAAACTTAGATTTAGATAGGCAAAAAAAACATTGTATTAGACACATAAGTTATATATGAATGTACTAGTGGTTTCTTTTTCACTTCTTCCACTAGTGGACAAAAAATTGAAGTGAAGAGAAATCAATAACATATTTTATTTCTTTTTTATAATAATTTATCTGTTTGAAATTTGACTTGTCTAAGTGCTTATTTTGTAAGCCTAAAGAAATAAAGTTATTGAATCTGAATCTGAATCTGAATCTTATAAATGGCGAGCTAATTTTAGTCATAATATAAATAATGCTAAAAAACGATCAAAATGCGTTTATGTCTTCAAAAATATGAAAGTGAATGTTGTTTCGTGGGTTTATAATATTTTTTGCAATATTGCAATAAAAGTTCGCTTTCAATTCGTATATACCGTCGACCTACAGGCTCTCGGGTCAAAAATCGGTTCGACCACACGCTAAAATATTTTTTTATAAATCCGGAGTCTCGGTACCCAACGGACCTAGGGTCTCGACTCCAAGAGCATCAAATGCGAAGGCATTTGATATTTGCATATCTAGCCTAAAGCTAAGAAGAGCTTGTGTGTTATGCCCATAATCCCTACGGGCATGCGTGTTAGGATCGGAGTTCGGTGGAGTTGTTTTGCAGAGGGCGCTGCTGCCGTCCCCCGGTGTGTTTCCCTTAGTCGCCTCTTACGACCACGACCACACAGAGGTCGTCACATCTAGGATCGTTACCTGAGATCATTAGGCAGGCTTGGCGCGTGGTCGTGCGTCAACAGACGAAGGCAGTACGACAACGCGACTGACGCCACTATCTGCATACGTTGGACCACGTCCGGACTGATGTCCGCTTCGGGGGAGTTGTCTTCTGCTGTGGCCTGCGAAAATAATAAAAATGTCAGAGTTAATCTTTTTGCATTTATTTATTCATCATTTAAGGCTACTACTATGTTATTTAGCAAAAAATTATCCTTATGATGAAGCATCTCGATCGATATGATAAAACTAAAGAGTAATTATTTTTGTCGTGTTGCGGCGTCGATTCCCGGTTCAACTCGGTTTTTTAAATTGTTTTTTTTAATTAAAATCCATCTGCAATATTTAAGGTACTTTCCCTCCATGTGACATAGCCGTAGGACGCCCTGTATATACTCTTAAGAGAATCCAATGCTCTATTATCCAATGCCCATATACTCTATTGTAACTCACAGCGTGTAGTTCACAGAAGGGATCCCGCTTCCACGCCTCAGTATCCCCGCAGTCGCAGCAGCCGCCGCCGCCTGACTGCCCCATCTTGTACTTGTGGTGCCGATGTGGGGACACCTTGAAGCATTCCACGCAGAGTACGCAGGTGTTGTCCATACCTGGTAAGGATAGATTGGTTTGATTGGCTTCGGTCCTACCATTATGTAAATGTATTTATAATAAAAAATTGTATTTATAATAAAAAATTGTATCTATGTAATATATTGTGTTAAGTACTTATATCGGTCACTTAGTACCCATAACACAAGCTCTGCTTAGCTAAGGGCTAGATGATACTGTGGTAAATGTCCAGCATTATATATTTTATTTATTCGTATAAAGTCTGTTTTATGTTGGTTTAATGTATGGGGAACCTATAATATTATCAATCATAGAGCAATCGGGCGCACACTAAAGCTTAAGCATCGGCGAATGCATCACAGCCGTTATCAGTCCATCAGACATAGACCATAGTTGAAGTCAGTGACTTTCAACTTGCCGCATCCAGCATCCGCCAGTCTTTCCCATCTAGCTGGAGGGCATGCTACACTACGATTTCTGAAGCGATCTCTACTCACGGTAGTCGGTTCTTCGCGAGATATAGCCGGCCACTTGGTAATTGCTTACTAACTCTTTGAGCTTATAACTGATAAATCTGGTGCTCAACGCCAAGAATTCATGGTCATGTGGCATCAAATGATACTCACCACACTCCCTGCAGCTGTAGGCAGGCTCGCCTTGCTTGAAGACCCTCCCGCAGAGCCGCGAGCGGCGCGGCGCCACAGGAGGCTGCCCCGACGCGGTGCCCCATACGAACTGCTCGAGGGGCTCGATCAGGAGCTTCGCCCCGAGTTGCTCGTCGAAGGACCAGTCTGGAAATAGGGTTTAGTGTTAAAACTATCTTATGATCAGTGGATAGTCTACTGCGAAGAAGACCTTTCGTTATGAGCGCCATAGCATCCTGTCTGCAGCTTTCTTTCGCAGATCTTCATCGCACCTGCAATGGTTTCCTAACAAACATTGACCAAAGAATCCTATCCTACAGAAAGAAAATATAAGCACAGCACTATAACATCTCGCTGAGCGAGTTTAAACTGGTAGATCGGCAGTACCTTAAACTGAATTTCATCAATTCAGCATTCCGGACACTCGCCGAGCGACCGAACGACGCTTTTCCTCTATAAGTTTTCAATTATAAATAAATAAATTCTGATTGGTTTTCTGTAAATTCCAAGTACATAATTACCCAGGCAAGTCCTGTTTGGCTGTGGAGAATATATCCTGGGCACAACGACGCGCCAATGCTCCTGGAAGTGCGAGAGAGACAGCACTCCCTCTGCCATCTTCTTCCGCCATAGCTCCACGACCTCATCGGCGCGCGCCGGCAGTGTGTACCTGTAACCAAGTAGAAACAGAAATTAAAATCGATTCCTTGAGGTATCAAATCAGTGGTAATCGATGTCGTGTTTCCACTTGTTGATCTCACATAATCTGGATGAGAAAATGTATCTGGATGCAAAATTCGCTCACCTACAAGACAAAGGAAGCTCATAATAGAGCAATGTAAAGCTCGGTTCGCTATTTCCGGAAACGACAAGTAGGAAATAATAAGACGGGAACTGCTCAGAATATTTTGTTTGTTCGTTCTGTTCATAGTAGAATTTGTATCGCTAAGCTTATTCAGTTATATTAATTTCTAAAATGTTTGAATAATAAGCACATTAGCACACAAAATATGATAATATCCGGACAATTATATTATTTTGAGGAGGAACACATCCTGAATTCGGCAAGCCACCGTATCTTTATGGCAGACGTCGGCACTCTCCCCCATAGCCAAATATCTGGGCGAATAATAGTCTTTACACTTGGCGGATATCATCTACGGGTATATCATATTTATATCAGTCTTTTCAGTTTTTAGTATTTTCTGGCAAAATAAAATTTATTTGATTTGATTTGATACTGTGCAAACAAGGATAATACCCGCTATGTGTCTGCTTTACTCTCATAAAGGGCCTCTGTGCTGTTGGCTACCACGCTACCTCCCAAAAGACTGAGTCACTTTATGACCCAGCATGGAAATGATAATACAATATTTAAAGATCGAACGCTAAACGAGATTAGATTATTTAACAACATTAAACTCTGGCAACCCACGTGCTAAACTAGTTTTCTAAGATGTCTATTTTAGAGATCACGTAGTAATTCAAGAGCAAAGTATTCTCAATGCTAAGCAATTATCTAATTTGCATAAATTAATAAAACATGTTATAAAACGTGTTGTGAGCGGTGCAGCTAAGAGATGAAATGGCATTTCAATTGATGTAACGACCTTAGTGATCATTAATTTGGCAACGATATCAAAACCGCTGATGAAGCTGATTGAGATGAATCCGGTAGTCGTTACAATTAATGACATCCAAACGCCAAAAGGGCAAAGGGAAGCCAAGTGGGCCAAAACCCGGCAGGTGGGTTAATGTTTCACCTGCCCCTGCTATCTAGGAAGGGGGAGGATTGGGAAACATAATTATCCCACTTAATGGGGGATCTATATATAATAAATAAATAAATAAAGCTGGACAGTTCACACAGCACCATAATCTAGCTAATCCCAAGCTTAGCAGATCTTGAGACGAAAAATTTCGTGATTAAAGCCCTATTTCTGCACATTCATTATATTAAGAATTAAAATTTTGTTAAATACCCGTGCGAAGCCGGGGCGGACCGCTAGTATTTTATATCATACACTTCTGTATCGGTCGGTGAACTTATGGTTTATTTCTCAGCTCACCTCAAAACCTTTGTCTACATCTACAGTATCCGTTAAACAACGCAACAAAACGATTTTCATGTTACTTGTTTGTTGGCTGTTTTGTGTGCAAATATTATATTTACATTGTGCGAAGTCCTCTAAAACTCATCTGTCGACCTACAATGAGTCAGTATTATCCCATGAATAATGAATTCGAAACCGTTCAATAAATCATTTATTTTTAACATAGAGGGCAAAGGAAAAACAACAACAATAGTGTTATTAAGATTATGAGGTTAACTCGTTAACATTTTAGAAGTCCATTAGTCTAATTACTATGGATTTGTTTGTAGGATAGATCGTTAGCTACAGCTTGTACTAGAATTCAAGATGTGCTAGCGGTCGGCCCCGGCTACTCATGGGTATTAAACAAAAATTTCAAAAGTTATACTTTTTTTCAGATTTTGGACGTCATTATAAAAGTTTTCATAGGGAACCCTAATTTTTTAAAAATATTTTAGAGCCTAGCTTATCAGGGTTATTGTAGGATTCTAACAGAAAGAATTTTTCAAACCAATCCAGTAGTTTCGGAGCCTATTTAATTCAAACAAATAAACAAGCAATCAAATCATTCCTTTTTATAATTTTAGACATGAAAACTTAACTAAAACTGATGATAGTAGCTGAAAACAATAACAAGGTAAACACTAGAAACAAAAACAACTACAACAACGGTTAATTGCATAGAAGCATAGATAATTTCTTTTGCCACTATAAAAATCTGTTAATTCAAGGAATTTGAACTCTTTAGTTTTTGTTAGAATTAGACAATTTCTGAAACTCTTGAACCGTAATTAGATAACATCGAATTTCCAAACATTGAGTCCAAAACTGGTATTACTAGCTTCTGTTACAATAAATAAAGTTTAAAATTTAAGGGGATCCCCAATGGTAAAATATGTTACCTTATCGTACATACTAAAAAAACTTAGTGTGACGATAAAAACTTGATGGTTTTGATTTTTCTCTGTAACAGATGTGTTATTCTTATACGGAACCCTCATTTTCGTTTCTGACTCGCACTTGACAGGTTTTGTTTTTAGTTTAATAATTTTTTTTTGTTTTTAGCTGAATGTTCGGATACCCAAGCAATCTAGAATCCAGACAGAGTATTCGATAAAGCAAAAATAATAATAATCCTGGACCATCGGGTCATCATCATACCAATGGCTTAAGTTTCTCTGCATCAATGGATATACTTACCTATTACCCATGACAACAGCCACATCCCCAGAGCAATCTACCCATAAACAAGTCAGACATTTGACATCACACGTGCAAGCCCACTCAAGTATAAAAATACATGCTCAAACTGGATTGATGATTCACATACATGTATCAATGGAATGGAAATCTCAAGGTCACAAAAACTATCGAGTCTAACTGCCAAATCCACTAGCACTCACTCTTCCTCTGTCATCTCACTACACTATAACACCGTTTTGTTGGTCACTGTATTCCCAAACACTGGGAGTTCCTTGCACCAAGGTGGTTCCTTTCATATGAGTGAGACGTCGTCGCCTTGCGAGGGTAAACATTGAACTGACGTGAGATTTTGGCAACGTTCCATAGGACTGATAACTCAACTCTTTGTCTTCATGTTCAGAGCAAGCCAAAACGAGTCGGGGTAAATGGTACATTTCAGTTTTTTAGGGTTCCGTTAAAGATGACTGTCACAAATGAAGAACGGCACAGAATTGTTAAGATCCACGAAACAGATGGTTTAATGGAGCAACAAATGGTTTAAAAGAGGATAATCCACACAACATCGTCTAGCCCCAAAGTCCAAAGTAAGCAGAGCTTGTGTGAGAGTGAGACTGAGTCTATGAAACAACTTCTCGAACATTTTGTGGCAACATAGACTCAACTTTGTGATCTTGGATCTTAGAACTACCATTTAATAAATTAATTTAAGTTGGCATTGTATAAAATCTGTGAATAGGCTATATCTAAACTGTACGTTAGAAAGAACCTACAAGTCCATTCGAATAATCCAAACATCTTCAAGGTTTTATCTTGTATCTTGATAACCTTTCCTGATATCTTTTATTTTTCAGCCACATCTTCGCTTTCTTAAGTGTGTGTGATGTGATAGTAGTCAAAGGTACTATCAAAAAAAAAATAATCAAAACTTCACATAGGTAATATGCAAATTTTTGAATTCCGGTATTTAGTGACCAATTCAAAAAGATCTTTTGAATTTGTAAAACTGGTCCTAACCAGTAACACCAACCTGAATATTTGTGGTTCGAACAAATTACTATCGCTTTTAAGGCGCATACAGCACCTAAACTAGCGCCACCACCTACTTTATGTTATTATTCTGTTTAACAAAGGAATTTTCAAAAATCCATCGTCCACTTTGTGATACCTATCATAAGCTTTTTTTTAATGCCTCTGTAATAGTTTTATTCTATTTAGTTCAGGAAGAGATACGAAGTTGCCCTTGGTGGCCACCAAAATCTATTTTCGTATCTCTTCCTAAACTAGAATAAAACAATTACAGAGGCATTAAAAAAAAGCTTATGATGGTATCACAAACTGGACGATGGATTTTTGAAAATTCCTTTGTTAAACAGAATAATAACATAAAGTAGGTGGTGGCGCTAGTTTAGGTGCTGTATGCGCCTTAAGAAGAATAACTCGTTTGATTCGTTTAAAATTAAACGGAAGGTGTTGAACGAAAGTGAATTTATGTTGATCGATTAAAACATTATGTGATAGATAAGATCAAATGCTGTTTTACATAAAGATTAAGGTCCGTATAAAGGATAATTAGTCGTATGTTTGAACGTTTTTTTGGTTTGCACCATAGAAAAGCGACAATCAAGCATAGATAGATGACTATGGAAGCTTTCATAAAACGAGCCTTAAATACACATAACATGCCATCTAAATGCGAATTGATATTAAGGCCGATGTATGGGCTAACGCGCTTTACTCCTTGATAAGTGTTTAAAAAAAAGGATGTATCGTAAAATAGACATTAAATTATATATTGTACGTATAAAATGATTGAATTTTAATTATTACAGTATAAAAAAATCCAATGTCTTTTTTTCACTGAAGTTCAAACGGCATTGAATTTCAGTATTTTTCTTTCACTTACATACATATTATTCAAAGCATTGTACACAAATTGAACGATTGAAGAGTTAATCAAGTTATATACGGCTACGAAGGATTTTTTATGTTTTTCTATGAAATGGAACTGGCCTGGACTGTGAGCGAACGGTAGTATAGCCCTAATCCTCAAGGCTGTTAGCCCAGACTCAAGTCTAAGGTCTTCGATATTTAATAGGTTAAAGAAATACCTATCGTTAAGAAACGATATAATCAATTATTTATACGGAACCTGCGTTGTTGGATTGTAGTCAAGATTGGCGAGTTTTTTTTCTTAACTTCTGATTATGTCATTTTTTTCTTCAATCGACTATTCGAGAAGGTCAGTAACATAACTGGATAGGCGGATATGTTAGCTTTGGTTCTTCCTTCTAGGGACATAGTAGTCTGACTTAGCAATAATATATCAATAAAATAGTCACAAAGCGAACATATGGACATATTATTATTATATTATTACTATATGGGGGTTTTCCTAGTATATTAAAAAATATAGTATTATGTAGAAGTTACTAAGTATTTAGTCTAGTACCTATAACATAAGCTCTGCTTAGCTCGGGGCTATATAATGTTGTGTGGATTGTCCCGTATTTACCTATTTATTTAATTTACAATATACTTTATTAAAACAGAAAATTAAAAACAATTCATGAGTTCCTTCGTTAACTTCGATTAACGTTTAACCGACTTGAAAAACCCAAGGTTTGCAATACTATTTGCGTTTATTTATTTATGTACGGTAAAACTGAGTAGATTTATTTCCTGCCACCTAGGTAATGTTGTTAGGGGCACGAAATATATCATGAAATTAATTTAACTGATAAAAGGCATTTAAAAAGAGGGACTGAGGGACTGAGGGACGCTTACGCCCTTAGAATCCCTAGAAAAAAATTGTGTAAAAATTGTTCTTGTGGCATGATTTATATTAGATACAATATTCTACTTTTATCTCTAGCTCAACCTAATCAACATCAAACCTATGATTAGATACCCTAAATCGCAAATACTAAACAGTTCAAAGTGTTCGTTGAACTGCGTAGGCAGGTTTTTATGCATGTTTTTGTAAAATATCCAAAACACATGACGACATATCTGGAGTAGAGGGCGAAGATCCGCCTGCAACATAGGAGGTAGAGGGTTTGTTTCCTGCCACGGGATAAAACCTGGCGAGTGCATATATTTTGTTGTGTTATTATTTGTGTTTATTTTTAGTTCTGGGCTTTTTCGCACATGCTATTATGACGCCCTTATTTCCTATATTTTATTTTTCTTTCTTAGGGATAAAATACAATCACCCTTGTAATATTATTTCATATACTATAAACTGATTTCTAAAAGTGTAACCAGTCCATTATCCGCAGGTTAATAAGGAAAGGGGAGGGTTAGTGAATTGACATTTGTCAATTGACACATTTTCAACCAGAAAGATCATCTGGTCCAAATATCTACCGTCCAGTTAACAGTTTTTTTTTATGTTAATTGAAAAAACTATATGTACATCAGTTATTGATGATAACACAAGCTCTGCTTAGTTTGAGGCTAGATGATGCAGTGTGAATGGTCTAGCATTATTATTATTTTTTATCAGAACCCACCGTCGTCTTTGTGTTGTCAAACAAAGAAAACTTCTAAAGAGATATCAGTCCACAGCCGTCTCAACATTCAAATAAAAATAAAAGCGCAAACGGTGTCAGTGACCTATAAAAACATAAATTACTCTCGGCCCACAGAAGATAAACGTTTATCTAAATTCGCTATCTAGCGAAAACAAGGTTTATGCAAAGTGCGTATCTTGCGATCTCATTAAGGAACTTCATATCTATGATAAGATAATTCTAAACAGTAAACGGGGTATTCGAAATAATCTTGTTATTGCTAACCATAGGTATATTATAAGAATCATCACATCATGATAATAAAGTTTTTACTATCACGAAAGTCCGTTTAAGGCCGGCGACACGGATGAATTTCCCAAATTTAAACAAACTTAATACCAAAATGATTTGTAATTTGAGCATATGTATTAACCATGATCTGCTCTTATTTGTATTAAAATTGTACCTATTTATCTAGATTCCAACCTTGCATTGCTCTTTGTCGCCTCGCAAAAACTTATGAATGGACAATATAAATAACAGACGTCGAGAAATGAAAGGCGCTAGATATTTACTCACTTTCTACAAGGGTGTTAGCTACTTTACAAGCAAGCCTAACCCTTATTTATAAGTGTCCCAACTTAAAGCATTCCTATCTTCTTGACATAAGTTAGAGGGATAAATAACACTCCTTAGAAACTGTTTTAGGTAAGGTTCTCTAAGTACCACCAGGGTCTTCGGGCAGTCGGAGTGAGGGCTCCGGCCTCCCAAGGCGGACCCCGGGCCATAACGTTGTTTACAGGACGTTGGGGACCGCTGGATATGTGCTGAGTATAGCAATGAAAGTTGAATCTAGCGCGGTCCATCGGAGTTTCCAGGCACATTTATAACGCTCCGAAGCAGGGATGGCAGCAGGCCACTAGAGAGTTGTTTAGTGGGTCGTTGAAGCTTATCTTCTACATCCCTATTCCCCATACTATAACCATAGTGCTCCATGGAGTATGGTATCTGTTTGCAGATTTACACGCGAAACCAAAAGAAAAAAAAAGTTATCTAAGCCTATCCCCTTATCCATAATAGTCAGCTACCTTTAGGCATTTCTATTTCTCAGTCGATCAAGACCATCGACATAAGTTAGAATGAGATATAACACTCCGTAGCGACTGTTTTACGTTAGCAGACCATTATAAATAAGGGCGCATGTACACGCCTAGTTCTACAATCGCCTTTGTTGGTAGCTGGCATCTATCCAGGCGTCACTTCACTACCTGAATGCAATGCCCTTGCTCTCGACATTGAGGGCTGGGCCCCGACTACGGTCAACAAATTAGTTAAAATAAGATGCACGACAAATTCGACACAGGCAAGTATCAACTACAATTTCATTGTTTCGAAAAACGAATACTACTAACTTCTACTGGCTTCAAATTCCTATGTATTTGTTCGGGGTGTTCTGGTTGTTTTCTATGCATAATAAAATTATCTATGTGTATGTACAATATTGTATTACGTACAGAACTTGTGCTCCATACCCATAACACAAGCTCTGCTTAGCTTGGCGCTAGATAATAATGTGGATTGTCCAGCATTATTTATTTACACTGTCTTAGGTTACAAATACCTTCGTATTAATTTTTTTAAGGGATCTTGGGATCCTCCTTTATACTATAGCAAAAGAATAATTAAAATCAGTCCAGTCCATAATTGTCGGAGAATTGATTGGCGAACATACATAAAAAAAACATACGTAAATTCAAGCACAGAACATCCCCCTTTATTGAAGTCACTTAAAATTTTCTTGGCGCTATAATGTAGCGTTGTCGTGTACCACCACATTTGGGGCCAGTGGTAACCCCCAAATGATAAAAAAATGCTATCTATGGCGCTCATAAAAATAATCTAAGCTCGCAGTCGTTCGTTACTGGATTGTGCAAGTGACCACCGATAGTGATGTGTGTGATATGATCTTAGATAATGAGAAAATAATCATGAAGCGGTGTTAGCCGAATGCAACTCCTAAGTTTTTTAAGTCAGTCTATAACAACGCTTGCAACTGTAAGGTAACTAAAAGGTAATCTGTAAGTACAAAAATGGCAATGACGTTATCAATGCTGTAAAACAGGTGTAACTTGCCTACTTATAGAATGGGATTGACATGATGTCATCACCGTCTGCATCTCAGGTCTGGTAGTCAGGTGTTAACGTTGATTATGTTCTGTTTACACTTCGTTTAGTTTCCTGCGTGACGTCATAATATTGCTCTATAACCTGCTGCTGCCTGCTCAGTTCCGATCGGCGCGGCTGTGGAATTACGCTAAAACCACCCAACCTATAATTGACATTTGTCTATCAAATGGCTATCATTTGATAGACATTGAAAACCATGGCCTTCGCCATCTAAACAATTAAAGATCGCGAAAGCCATTATAGGATGGGTGGTTCTAGCGTGATTCCACAGATGAACGGGACAGCATGACAGTGGCATAATAAATTAATTCTCAATCCGATTCATTAAGTACGCAGCTGCGAGGTTTACACCTGACTAACAGCGGGACAGAGAGAATTGTAGTTTATTAAAATACTCAATAAATGTTGCATTTGTCATATAGATAAATATACATAAATGTATAGATAATAATAATCTATACTAATATTATAAAGAGGAAAGATTTGATTGTTTGTATGTTTGTTTGTTTGTTTGTTTGTTTGTTTGAATTGAATAGGCTCCGAAACTACTGGACCAATTTCAAAAATTCTTCCACCATAAGAATCCTAAAATTTCCGTGATGAACATAGGCTATAAAATATTTTCAAAAAAGTTAGAGATCCGTATAAAAACTTCAATAATAAAACCATAGCGATATAAACCAACATCAACTTCTTTTTTTTTTCTTTTTTTGCGCTGCTCGCTTTTGCTGAGTTTTGCTGTGACTCAACTTCAACTTCTTTTTTTATGGCACCGCTTTTGCTACGACGACTTCACCGCCAGTGTCAGTTATGGATTGTCATAGACATCACAATTCGTTACTGGGGTGCGAGAGGAAACTCAATGTCAAAAAATATAAAAACTTCAAGATTGGAACCATGCGATGTGTAGGCTGATGTAGGCGATATAGCGGTGCGAGAGAAAAGTCAATGCCAAAAAATTAAGTTCTCCCTCCTGTTTTTCTTTATCTATGTAAAGGAGGTAAAGGTACAATATAAGTAAAGGAGGTAAAGGTACAATTTTAAAAAGGAAAGGTTTTATTGTTTGTTTGTGGTCTGAATTAAATAGGATCTGAAACTGCTAGACCTTTTTGGAAAAAAAATCATCATTAGAATGATAATCATAGGCTATACAATATTTTTAAAGTTAGTGATCCCTATGAAAACTTCAATAATAAACTACCTTATCTAACGTGTGTATGTAAGAACTTAAAATTCTTTAAAATACCCGTGCGAAGCCGGGGCGGGCTGCTAGTAATGTATATAGATAGATAAACGTTAGTATCGTACGGTCTTGATCAAGAATTCTGAACACATTTTCGGTTCCAATTTGTGTACAAAGAGTCGAGATCGAGATAAGCTTGTCAAGATTGATGGTACTAACTGAAGACACTAAATAGGCTAATATGTCTTTATGTAGCGGTTTAAAGTATCAATCACAACAAACATAAAAGATATAGCAAGGAGAGGTCTCAATGCAAAGAGTAATTTTTAGGCATTGAGTAGTAGGTACACGATGTTTTTAGGTCTTTTCAGATGTTTCACTAATAGACTAAAAGATCAAGAGAAAAGATCTTTGAACTGAAAAACACAGCATATTTTTTTTTTTCATTACATAAAAAATAAAGCGCATAAAAAACTTGAACTGGTCAATTAATGCTACTATAGAAGGTAAAAAATAAGGATATTTTTATATTAGTAGGGTAATTTTAATTACAAAACAATTTAGGTATATGATAGGATGCATAATAAATAAGTAGAACATGTTCTATTTTTCTAAACGATTTCAACATAAAGGATCAGCACATAAATTAACACATACTACTGCACTTTTGTCGTCATCCAACGCTGCAGGGCCAAGGTCATTAAGGTCATAACGACTACACGTGTTGTTACGTGATGCCCGCACGCAATTAAAGGTAAGCTTATTTTTGAACACGTGCTAGTAGTTTTAAGCCTTCATAAACCGATAAGCATTTAACGACTTTGTTTCACAAGTGATTTCACTGCAATTGTTGTGTTTTTTCTAGGATTATCTTAGACTTCACTTGACTTCTTCGATATGGCAATATGTGTCTGATTTTCCACTTTTCTGTCAGTGTACAGTTCATGGAAATGTCCATGGAATGGAATGGAGGCAATTTACAATAATAATATGAGCGGTAGTTTTTGAAAAACACCGATATATCTTTTGCCAGTAGGTACCCTACGTCGTTTGTAAACAATTGTTTACAACCATGAACTGTCAAGTCAACTGTCAGTACCCATAACACAAGCTCTGCTCAGCTTGGGGCTAGATAACGCTGTGTGGATGGTCGAGCATTATTAATTTATTTCAATATCTAGATAAATAATACCTTTTCCAAGAAAGTTAAGACTAAAAGTTTAATAACTAAAAGGTAATGAATTGGCGGCCTTATCGCTAACTGCAGTAACAAACACTCACCAGGGAATAAAGCGAACCATGTTATTAAACTTTTGATGCACGGATTAAGAAAAATATAAACATTTTGCTGTGTTATGATGACAGAGTGCAAGAACTCACATAGGTACTAAATCCAATGTTGATGTTATTAATTATAATTACTGATAATATAAACGTATAATCAGTCACGTCTTCTGTAATCATAATCACGCAGGGTGCAGTCCAAATATTATGTAACTTAAAAAAAAGAAGAAGAATATAATAAACTAGCGGTCCCCCGGAACTAACCGGATTATATACTAGCGGTCCGCCCCGGCTTCGCACGGGTATTTAAAAAAAAAAAATTTCGTACGGAACCGTAACTTTTTTAAATATTCTACACCATTAGAATTCTAAATTTTGCCTGATGAATACAGGTGAAATACTTAATTGTTCAAATTAGCACTAGTATTTCTAATTGAAACAATTGAGCTACTGCAGACTGTTGCAAACAATCTACAGTTAGATGAACTGATCCATATCATATAACCAGTCGGAAGCGTCCCCAAGACGCTGGCTGGCCGACTTTGCGTCGGTATGGCAATGCTGATGCGCTGCGCCAGAAAAAAATATTTACATTAAGTAAACGCATATTTACACGGGGGTAAACGTGTTCTTGAGTAGAGACTCGGCTCGTTAAAAGTAGTGTAGGACGCCATTCTGCCAGATGGGATGACGATCTGCGAAAGGCTGTTGGCAGATGCTGGATGCGACAAGCTAAAGACAGGGTGCTATGGCGTTCATTAGGGGAGGCCTATGTCCAAAAGTGGACTAACATGGACTGACGATGATGAGGGTGATGATATCTACACATCATACACTAGACTTCTTTCATTGCATTCAAAACACATTCTACAGAAATTCAAATACTAGGTACATTTCAATGTCATATTAACTCAGCATGGATAGATTGAACTACCAGCCTTATGAACCTTATATTGAAGGATGTTATGGATAATGCAGTGTTATGCTTGTGTAGTAAGTATTCAAATTTCTTTTTTTTTGTGTATTAAGTATTCAAATTTTGAAACTTTTTAATACATAGAGTGTTTCAAGAGGAAGGTTTTTGTTCCAGCGTTGCACCCGTGCGAAGTTACGGCGGCTCGCTAGTTATATCTATTAGTAAAGTATAGTTTATATATTTATCCGCATACCGTGCCACTGACTCTTTTCGCTAAGTTTATGATCAAGATTAGGGCAGGAGTGGAAAAGATAGATTTGTGTGTTGATGACAATGACAATACACTACACTACTGGAGATACAACACAACACTTAAGATATCTTATTCACCTTCTATGATGATGATCAATGACATGTCAACTTGTTATGGAACATCATACAAGGAAAGGGTGGTGCTAATTCTAAGTTGGCACGCTATAAACCAGTAAAGTATAACTAACTTATCTCCTTCTGTATTTAATGTAACTACTTACGTGCAGTAGTGTAACAACTTATCTTCTGCTGTATTTAATGTAACTACTTACGTGCAGTAGCGTTTCAGCTCACAAGACATTTTAGAATCTTCTAAAACGAATTCTCTGTAACGATCATGACAGCAAAACGTTCGCAAAATGTCTTTGATTAATATCATTGTTTTGTTTTAATTTAGTTTGATTGTAAAAATTTTGTATTTAATTTTCACACATAAATTCCTGTTTAGCACAATCACATTTCACTCTTTTTCTTAGTTTCTGCAAATACAGTAATTCGTATTTTGTGACGTTTCAAATAGTCTTGTAAGTTCTAAATGAAATAAAGCGCTTTGTATTTGATAGGTACTACTTTTTCTAATTAGCACAATTTTTTACGTATTTATAGAAAGAACAGAAAATGATTTTTTTTTCTCAAGTAAAATACCTACTAGTAATTTGGCTTAACTTTATAAAAACTCTACACGATAAAGCGCAATCATATTAAAATTTATTACTCAAATCCTCTCTAAATTTAGTTTTGGTAATTACCAAACGGCGAACTCACATTTCACAACTGTTATAGAATAGACATTCTAATGTATATGAACTGAATTATTAGAGTTTATTAGATAAGGCCTTATCCAGATTATGAGTTCAGTATGTA
Organism: Eupithecia pulchellata; assembly: GCA_963931895.1. Taxonomy (NCBI): domain Eukaryota; kingdom Metazoa; phylum Arthropoda; class Insecta; order Lepidoptera; family Geometridae; genus Eupithecia; species Eupithecia pulchellata. The sequence goes on along the minus strand of OZ007534.1, from coordinate 2,685,077 downwards.
AATCAAATCGGTTTGTTTGTTTGTTCGTTTTTGACCGGGTCTACTCTTCAAAGATCAGTGACTAAGCTATGTCATTTTTGTCTATTCTACGATTTCTCAATATCATTCATATGGACCAGCCAAATCGGCGTGAAATGTTTGTAAACAAATCATGAAACAAAAACTAAAACTAGCTTTGCGTTGTGTTTCCTATACATAATTATAAGTATTGTAAGCCATATTTTTTTAAAGATAAGATATCAACTAGCATCTTTTTATACGCAATTCACCTCAAACTTGGAAAAAAAATATTGTGTATGGGTCAACTACAGGCGGTTTATTTACAGATTTAGATTCAGATTCAATAACTTTACATGCATTCTACATCAAATTGGCTAGCATAGGGACAATGAACCCTTATACTTATTGACGTAATCATCATGACTAGGTTTTAGGTTCTCATCAAGCCCCAAGCTAAGCAATGCTTGTGTTATGGGATACTAGATAACTTATACAGTATACTTATATACTAGATACTTATACAGGCACTTCAATACTAAGATAGATATTTTTATTATACATAGAAAAAACTGGAACACAGAATAAATATTCTTGCTTGCCTAATTAATATTGAACTAAACAATGCTGCGTTTTGCTGACCTATAGGATTCAACCATCACCCCCACGACGACGACGGTCAAACGGCGTCGTATCTAATCGATTAATATAACACATCGATGTTGTTGTTTTGGAATTTTCGATAAAACAAGGAAAGTGGTTGGACTGGTTTTTTTTTTTGAACTGCGTATTTATATAAAGACTTGTACTAATTATATAAATGATCATGTGTTCTACAAAATGATAATCGGACAGTTAAAATAATAATTTCATTTTGATACAAGTTCTATTTCGGTTCTATTATGTAAGGCGTTACCCCGACCCAAATTAACGCCGCCATTCACTTTTATCTTATTACTAGCAGTCCTCCCGGCTTCACACGGGTATTAAGCAAATATAAAAAAAATTACACAACTTAACACGTTGGGTTGGGTTTACATTATTGAAGTTTTCATACGGGTCTTAGCTTTAGCTGCATATAAAGCACTATTTTGACAATGACTGTCGCAGGTTATTTTTTGATATTGATTCTGCTCCTCACCGCAGTGTCATAATTTTTCAAATCGGTCCATTTGTTTCGGAGCCTATTCAATTCAAACAATAAAAATTTTCTTCCTCTTTATAAGTCTTATTATATCGTTAAACAAAGCAAATTTCGAAAATTTCATTGGGGGTGTTTGTCATACCTGTATATAGCTTAGCTTCATTTAATATCTCTGTTATGGTTTTTTTTTCGTAAATTTTAGGCAAAGATGCGCTAATAGAGTTTGATGGCCAAAGAGGACAACTTTGTAACTGCCTAAACTAAACTCGATAAAATAAGACTATTAGGTACATAAATACAAACGACCAGAAAATTTGAATTTCTTTATCTTTACTAATATTTATAAAGTTTCAAAGCTTCAAGGATTATATTCCTTCGTCAAGGAATTTTTCCTGTCAGTAAATTGATTATTGGTACTTACTATTTATTTATGTATCTAATATTTTATGTGTCATTGCCTGGAAGAGTTCGGTTCTAAGTGATAAGGCCAAAAGATATTACAGAAACAAGTACACTGGGCAGCGTACTTGTTTATGTAATATCTTTTATTATGTTATTTTTCTGGTGTACAATTAAAGCATTTTTGTATTGTATTGTAATATTATAAATACGAAAGTAACTCCTAATTATTTGTACTATTTAACGCGATAAATCGGGTAAAATAATACCAATAATTATGTGTTCAGATCGCGTAAGTTTAAAAATATTGAATGTAACTCTGTCAGTCTGTCCGTTTTTCACGACTAACCCATGGAACCGAGTTTGAAGAAATTTGGCACAGATGTTGTCTAGACCGGGGGACAAAGGACATAAGTTTTTTTTTTATCCCGGTGTCATGTTCCCGCTATAGTACGTTGATAGTATTTTATTTATTATTTAGATGTTATAATTATAACAAAACAAAATTAATGACGTTAAAAACCAATTAAATATACTATCCGAACCATTTTATGCTTCTACGCGAACGAAGTCGCGGGCAAAAGCTAGTCAATAATAAATAACGAGCCTCAAGCTTGGGACCAGATGATGTTGTTTGGAGAGTGGACATAAAAGATTGTTGATTGGGCAAACTAGCCTTTACCTGACGCTTTGATGACGTTAGTTTTATATCATCAATCATCATCAATGCCGAATTTGCAAATCATAATGCAAAAATAAAAGAGTTAGATTGAAGAGGTAATAACAATATGATAAACAAAGGTAGGCCGAATAACTGAAGGTTTCAGTTTACACTATGCAGATAATCTGTGTTTGAATTTGAACCATCTAATTGTGAGTGCATGCTATATCACCTTTCAGTAATAGACCTCAGATTACAGAACACTCCTGTAATTTGAGTTTGCCACCTATATTATAATCTACCATTGTTAGTTTTAATAACAAGTCTCACTTAACCTGATATAATGTTTAAATATTGTTAACCACAAAAAAAAACTGAATTTCACATGCTTGGCATAGTTTGAGATGACCTTTATGGTACATGATCAGCCATGATTGATATACATACATAGTACATAGTATAAAACAAAGTCTCTTCCTGCTGTCTGTCTATGTGACGGATTTTAATGCGGTTTTTTTAATAGAGTGATTCAAGACGAAGGTTTCTGTATCAGCATTATACCCGTGCGAAGCTGGAGTGGATCGCTAGTACATGATAAAAAAGAGATAACAGATCTGTGAAAAGAACTGATAGAGGTGATAAATACCTGTCCGAAGGCTTCATCACTGTGGCTTCTTCTTCCATGGGCTCATCACCCACTTCCACCTCCAGTTGCACTGATGGTGGAGAATGCATCGCCAGTCACCACCCTTGAAAGAAATAAAAGCTTGTTTTATCTTGTTCATCTCTCATTTTACTATTCTAAGCTTTTAAATATGCATCTCACATTACAACAGGAAAACCCTCTAACACAGGTATCTCTACACTTAAAAGAGGGTTCCAAACCCATACAATGTATATTAGTTTAAGTTTACTTGAATAAATATTTGTATTTTTTTGTATCTCACATTGGTGAAACTCCACCGAACTGCGATCCCCAACCCGCATGCCCAGCGTGGGGATTATGGGCCAAATGATAGCCGTCTATGGCGCTCGTTAGGGGAGGCCTATGTCCAGCAGTAGACTATTATAGGCTGATGTTGTTGTTGTTGTTGTTGAAACTGTTTAGTCAAGATGTATCAATAGAAATGTATGAGAATCACCCTAATATCATTGGGTTTCACCTCACCCTTACAGGTCTTGTCATTATAATGGTTTTGAGAGAATATCAACACCTATCAACTCCTGAGTGCCTGGCTCAGCTTTAATACCTGGTGACATTAATATTGAGCCGGGCGAGACCTTTAAGCTCAGAGCAAAGTCACTGTTTTTTTTTTTTGTTTTAAGTATTTTGTTTTCCTTATATATTAGAATAAATTCTTTATGTTATTTGCTTTTCTATCACAAATGTGTTTTTTATTCTGTAAGATACTGAGTAATATGCCAATAAATGATTGTCCAATGTTGTAAACTAGTCTAGCCCACAAATTAGTAAACATTGGTTTTAGCTAAACATTTCATTTGTGCAGTATGTAAACATAAATGTATCTATCAAAGATAAAGATTGCACAAGATCATGAAATGGGTACTTGATTTTGTGGTGTAGCGGTTAGTGGACAGACTGAGGGTTGAAGGTTCAAGTCCCACCAAAATTGGATATTATTTAATTTCCTAAAAGTCAAGAAACTTCTATACACCAAGAACAATGATTGTTGTCTTGGTTGAAATAGAGTAAGATGAAATAATGATTATTATTGTTAGTGAAAGTGTAAAATATTTGAATATTATTCCTTCAACTATAATATTTTTCTGTATGAATGTGATGTATTTTCTACTCAAGAGAACAATCTTTGTGCTTGGTCTACAGATAAATTCAATGAAGCAATATAGACCACAATTAGGAATATTATATTATGTAATAGATTACAATGCCTAGATAAGCCTCAAGTCTCATAAGAATTGATACAAGTATAGATAGTATTAAAACTTTGATCATTGTGTAGTCATTAACTAATCAGACTTGTACAATGAGCTTCATTCAAGATACTTAAATTTATGAATAAGACACAATCCCAGAAACCTACAGGAAAGTTAGCAGGCACAATATAGTACCTAGTGAATAGTAGCTTGAGCTATGTTGATACTACATTAAGTTTACATTAAATGACTTTGTATTTTTATGCCTTTATTTTTATTACTAATTTGTCTTCTGTGAAACTCCACTAGCTTAATTAGAAAACGTAGATACACGTATTATCAAAAATCAGTAGTGATTTTCCGATAGAACAAAAGCAAACCTGTCATAAATCAACAGTAATCGCAGGTACATGAGTAACTATACCACTCGCTCAGAAATTTACGTTTCAAGCAAACCAACAACAAAAGAAATCATCTGAGGACCTACCTTTGGTTTGCGACACTTCAGCTCATAAACCTGATAATCAATTGATTAGCACCTAATGTTCTAGAACAATTCACTAAATCAAAACACTTCTCGGACGAATAAACTGCGTATTCATCACAAAACTTTTTCACTGAAAAAATATTTGATCATTGGCACGAATCCACGAAAATTTTGACATTTCATTACTCACAGGCAGGCAGATTATTGAAATCAGCTGAATGAATTTGCAAAATTAAAGTAAAATAGTAATTAACAATATAACTTCGAGGAATATTGTTTTAGGCTGAGAAAATTTTGTAAATTTCATTATAATTTACGTGTAATTCTACACAATATTTTGTATTTTTATTAATTCATCCAACAAATTCGGGACAACCATCAAAGAACGAGTGAAATGAATGATTATGATTATCATGACAATGACAGACCTTGACAGACACAATATGACTATCGCAATCATAGATCACATGCTACCGGAAAAATAAAGAAATCGTCCTCGCTCTTATTTCCAAACCCGGCATCGGAACGTTCCGTCGTCTGTGAGTTGTGTTCACAACACCCAGAGACGGACGACGAAGAGATGTCGTCGTCTCGTCGGGAGACGTGATAGGTAAGGTAATACAGTTTTAGACTGCTACGGCACGAGCTGTATAATATAATTGTTTTCCATCGTTTTAAGTTGTATACTTAAAGACCGGGGAGGAAGTTACTATGTAGGTCTACTATCTTCCTCAGAGTTAAATAGTCTTACTTACTACAAATAAAACATACCTAGCATGTACCAGAGTCTCTCACATAGTATAATATTCGTTTCAAATGTGGTTGTGGTTATATTTATTTTGACGTGAGTAGGTTAAGAAAAAAAAGACTTAATATTTTACAAAGTTTAATTTTCAAAATATATTACCTACGCTAGTATAAACTAGTCTCAGTTTGGCGATTTAGGATTTAGGAGGTGTGGAAAATCCTAAGGGCGGGTATTTTTCTAAGAGTTCTGCTGCGCCCGACGGGTAAAACGCCATGAATTTGAATCTGTCACCCATCTTTGTAGGATTGACTAGCATATCGTAGGCGCTTCGAATTTTCTCCTTTTCTGCATCAGTTTTTGCATGGTCCAACAGAACCTACAACATAAAAAAACGATACACATTTTATGCTGCGTACACACCGGCCAAACAAACGCCAGCGATTGGGTATGTCAGGAAACCTAGAACCTGCGGCAGAGCGTGGCATTAAAGGAATGCAATTCAGGGTCATGAAGTTAAACGAGTTAAATCTCAGATATACCGAGATATTATTTCCACTATACAAATTTATATTCCTATAATATGCGGTTGTCCACCCCTCTTTAGTTTTTTTCTTTAGTACTCTCTCTTCTTCAATTTTTCAGTAGATCTACTAAGTGCAGCTATAACCTACCTGTAACCTAATTTCAGCTTGAGAACGTTCTAGAAAATCTTTCTGCGTGACCGGACCCAGCACCAGGGCATAGTGTTCATTGTTAGCAGTCTTGGCAACGGCTGATCTCAGCTGGGAGAAATCCACATCCGCTGTTAGATCACACTCTCCTGGCTTCTCCAGTGGATCTACTATCTTGTGTTTGTGGAAGGCCTGAAACGAATTATTATTATATGATATCATCTTAATTTTTTTGGCGATCTGTTTATGTAAACTATAATCCAATATGCTCTAAAATATGATCCACTTTATGTGTCGTTAGTAGAGTGGACTCCAATGAGTCACCTCTATGCTTTTGTCAGAGAATCTTTTAACTAGGTTTAGGATACTGTCTCTTCAGTCTAGAGAATTCAAGGGTTCCGGTTTCTTATAGTTGCGAGGATCGCCTCCAACTACTCAACAAAAGATGATTCAAGTGCCATTAGTTTGATTCCTCTCCCAAACAAAGATGAATGGAAAATATAATCCTCCCCATTCATAATTTTGTTAATTATTACCACTTATTACAAATTTTTTTTTAAGTAAACATAAACTAATATACATTGCGTGGGTTAGGAACCCTCTTTTAAGTTTAGGATACCTGTGTTAGAGGGTTCCGCTCTTCCGTAATAAACAGTTATGATAACATTGTTTGTTTGTTAGGTGCGTATTTGAAAGCTTATAAGATTAAAATTTGAAGGAAACAGATATTAATACTAAAGTTTGCTAGCGATTGAGATGTGTGCCTGCGTGTGTGTGTGTGTGTGTGTATGTGTGTGTATTAACAGTCTGGAAATATTTAAGTACCGACCATCTTCCTTCGAATATAGAAAGTTTTTGTTAGCTTCATCTAAGTTCTAATAAAAAGCTTACCCTAAAAGTATCGCCTTTCTCCCCTTCATGTCCATAATCCGCGATCAGCGCTATCCCCCCGAATTCATCCACCCTCGCAGCGAGTTGTCTCGCCAGACCCAAGCTCCTTGGGCTGATCTCCAACGCTGCCCTGTCTCCAGTGTCTAATGGAGGCCTGAAACATAATAGGTACAATACAAATACACTTTATTGCAAGCCAAGATAGAGTAAAAAAGAACAGAAAAACATGGAACACAAAAGGTAGGTACTGCAATGATTGGCGTAAAGAGTCTCCTTGCGTACTCTCGCCAAGACTGGATGATGCATGTCTCTAGCACTCTCTGAAGGACCGAAACCATGTATAGTGTACAATATTTATCTTTCCTTAAAAGATAAATATAGAATAGAATATTTGGCTTTATTATAAATAAATAATGTTGGACAATCTTCACATAATCCTAGCCCTAAACTAAGCAGAGCTTGTATTATGGGCACTAGATGACTGATATACATTAAAATAGACAACAGTGATTACAACAAATGCTATGTAAGTAATTAAATGTAAGTCGTAGTTGGACTTACACAATCAGAACTTTAGATGAAGTGGTTTCGTTGACTGATATTCTATAACGCAGTTTTCCATTTTCTTCCAGATCTATGAGTACTTCACGCCAGCCTTCTGGTGTTTTCTGGAAATAAGAAATAATAAATTAAAAACCACTGTTTTGGTTTTAAATTATTATTTTTTATCTAAAACCGATTACATATTTTTTGTTAGTGAGGATGGGGTAAACTTTAAGTAGCTAGCTTTTAGTTAGGCACCTACTCATACTCGTTTATATTTATATTTATCACTCTAGGTAGATGACTGGTAGTAGTAAGTACCCATAACGCTAGCTCTACGTAGCTTGAGGCTAGATGATGCCGTGTGGATTTTCCAGCATGCGCATGCGATGCAGGAGGTTGCGGGTTCGATTCCCGCCTTGGGACAAATATATGTACAACCTGCTCATATAATTATTATAAATAAATAAATAAATAAATTTATTATATGATGCATTGATGCATGTCAAGAATCTTAGAGTTATGTAATGTCAAAGTACCGCAAGGGGTGCTGATATTTATGTAATTTTTTTGAGCAAGTTTTAAAACTTGGCCCTTTTTGTAAATACAAACATACCCACATTTACTCATATTAATTGTCCAGCATTTTTTTTATGTTTATGTCACTTACTTCAAATTTATGAATCGGCAGCACATCAAAGAACTCATGGGCAATATACCAGGCAAAGTTGTTAGGTACTTTTTTTAAATCATTGTACCAGTAAACCTTGATTCCACTCGCAGTTTCACCCTAAAATATATAGAAATATTTAGCAATTTATATATAGACATATAGACAACCTAAGAGGACCTAGGACCTTAATGGGAACTGAATGGCCGTATTGATTCAGGTATGGTCGTCATACTAGGTCACAGTCACGAAATTGTTTCCGAGGACACTAACCTCGGGTAGATTTTTCAGATAGGTAAGAACTATTTCAGGAAGGAGGATAAGAGAAGGCAGCATTTGGGAAACTACATGGAGTCTCTCTGTATCCATACCGCAGTGTTTGAAAGTTAACAATGAGTGCATACTAGCGCACTGACTGACCATAACTTTCGTTCCCCTTATGACCTACGGAGCTGAGATTTGGACACTCACGGCAGGGCTGCGGCAGGCTCTTAATGGGTTATTAATAGTTAACATTTAACATTAGTCATAATGAAGTGAAACTGTTTGTTTTCCAACTTTTTCTATATAAGCAGTACATACCTAGGTACTATAATCTGCCTCATATTTTTTACTGAACAAAGAACACATATTTTGATTCCAAATATTCACGGCAGTACATGTGTTAATTAAGGCTACGTACCTCATAATTGTGTTTCATATCTAGGTCCACAGGCCTGTGAGTAATACAAAGTCTGTTTGCTTGCACAGTTTGCATTGTCGATGATATTTCTACGAGGTGCAAGATGATGTGTTTGCTCTTGTAACCCAGCCGATGAAGTACCTGAAAATTATTTTATAGGCTTTTTATTCATGATAGTTAATTTAGAACTATCTTGCTGTAAACCAGATCAGTTATCTATTTAAAAGTGACCTTTCTATACTAATATCATAAAGAGGAAAGATGAGAGAAGATTGTTTGTTTGAATTGAAGCTCCGAAACTACTGGACCGATTTGAAAAATTCTTTTACATTTATAATCTTAAATTTTCTGTGATGCACATAGGCTATAGAATATTTTAAAAAAGTTAGGGTTCGTTATGAAAAATAATTTTTTTGTCAAATACCCGTGCGAAGCCGGGGCGGACCGCTAATCTAATATAATATATTCTTGTTACCCGTAGCATATCCAGCAACAATGTAGCGTTTCCTGGACCTAGCTCTACAATATGCAGAGGTTTTGAGCTACACATTTTCTGTGATTCTGAATAAAACCATATCGCCATTATCTCGCCGAACAACTGACTTATTTCTGGCGAGGTAATAAAGTCTCCGCTTTCACCAATCACATCTTTTTTCATATAGTAACCTTCGGTGGGATTCGTTATTATTATGTGCATGTATTCTGCAACAGTTACGGGTCCGTTAAGACGGATTTTCTCCTTTAGTATTTCCATCAAACTTGGCGCCGACCCTGGTGCAGGCATTTTTAATGTTTTAGGGTCTGGCCGCTTTACCACTTTGTACGCTGCTAGACTTCTGGATATCACAGGGAATAGAATACGTTTACTGCACATCCTGAATAACAGATTTGAGTTCATATTTGGAGAATACCTACTCGGTTACTTCTTTACAATCACACTCAACACTAACAACAAACAACAAAACAGCTGACTGCCAGGTGTTTTTGACATTTGTACATTGATTGTGCCACAGGGTAATTAGGTATCTTGTCTTTGTCTTGTTGTTTCCACAGACAAAATCAGAATTTTTAATGATGACTTGACTCTTGACTTGACTTCTTCGTTATGGCAAGAATTTAAGATCGTCTGTAGGAGAATTTACTTTCATCCATTTCAATTCAACAAAGTCAAAGTCAAAAAATCAAAACATTGCCGAATGTTGAAATTTGAGATTTTTATTTTGTCAGTCCTATATGAAATAATTTTCAACAAAATATAGTATGTACATGCTATTATTTCATAATTTCTATTGTTATCAAAGGTACGAGACACAATTTGACCTCAACCTTACCTTCCTTATCATTCATACACACGAAAAAGTAAGGTTATGTTGTTTATTACCACGTGAAAAACTAGATTTTCCATCGAAATGACTCAAATAGAAGAAGATAACACCCGGTACAGAGATGGGGTGAACCAGAACGCCAGGCTGATGATCAGGAATATATCATTCAAGGCGACAGAGGATGCTTTGCGGGCCCATTTCTCTAAACATGGTAACGTTGAGGAGGTCAAACTCCTGAAGAAACCTGACGGGAGGCTGGTGGGCTGCGGTTTTGTACATTTCACTCATGTGGATATGGCCAACAAGGCTCTAGCAGCTACTAATAAGAAGCCGTTCCTCGGTAAGTCTGCCAATGCCACTGCATAGTTCCCCCATCTTTTTACGTCGTCCATAAGTGGTTAGCTAAACTCGATTACATATGAATACCATACATATTTTGTTTTACATAAATTTTGACCAGACATATTTTGTACTTATATGATTCCAGAACGGCCTATTAGTGTCTCATGGGCCATACCAAAGCACAAGTATTCTGAACAATTAGAACAGAAGCAAGGACAAGGGAAAGAAAGAAAGCCACAACTGCAACGGGAGCCACAAAGAGAGCAGCACCCTACTGATGATAGCCTCTTTGAAGAAGAAGATAGAAGTAAGACCCACTACTAACTGCAACCTAGGAGAGAATTAAGTTAACCCGTTAAGTCCATACAACGCTCAAATTTGAATTTTTTTCTCATGTATTGGATTCATTTTGATAACCCAGACTTCAGATGTTACAGTTTGAACAGAGAATCTACATGAATTTGGGTTGTTTGAATGAAACACATGTTTATCGCTCACCTCAGACAATGTATAAGCCACCTTTTTGTAGCTAATGCAAAAACGGATACATTTAACCAACTAATACACAGCCATACATATTAGAGTGGGTTTTGTAGTATTATCTGTGCTTTTGCTAAAATAAAACAATTTTTTTTATTTTAAAATACTGATTTTCAATAAATAGTTTCACCAATACAGCAGGCTTACCTTACGTTAATTACTTTGTACTGTTGTGTAGATACTATATTATCATGATTTATCACGATTTTATACTGAGTTACTTTATCAACAATGTGTATTTATTACAGAAAACCGCAAGAATGAGAATAAAAAGGAACGAGTAAACCGTAATGCCCGACTCATAATACGCAATGTCTCCTTCAAAGCCACCGAAGAGTCCCTGAAAGAGCATTTTGAACCTTATGGCAATGTATTAGAGGTGAAACTACTGAAGAAACCTGATGGAAAGCTGGTGGGGTGTGCATTTGTCCATTTCAAGAATGTTCCTATGGCTAAAAAGGCGCTGTTGAACACAAATATGAAGCCCTATTTAGGTAAGCTGCTTAGTAGTCATGTTCATAGGAATCATCTAAATTCGAGCTTATGTATCATCTAAATTCAAGCCTAATTTAGACTATTCCAAGTGTTCTGTGTGTACAATAAATAAAGTGAAACTAGGGAGATATAATCGCCGTGTAGATGTTGCCACTGGAACTTAGACTTAGTGCAATTGTAAGGAGCTAGGCCGAATAGAAAACAAACACTGATTCTTTGGGAGAAACTATTTCATTTCATTCTACAAGATGGGTAAATAACTTTTAGTCGTTTTGAACATCACATCTGAAATGTGCCATTTTGTTATCTACATAGCCACTATATAAATCATCTTATTTTAATAAATCAATAATCTGATTCTAAAGTAGCCCAGCTGGGTGAAGTCTTCAATTATTCCAGGTAACCAGTGTACCAATAATTTGAATTTCCAGGTCGTCCCATATCAGTGGATTGGGCAGTCGCCAAAGACAAGTACATGCAGCACATTGTGAACAAACAGCTTGAGATGCAGGATGATGTCAAGAAAGAGGAGTCTGACAGTGATGATGATGATAAACCCATTAACATCAGCAATGATGCTCTGAAGGACGAGGTTAAAAGTAAGTCAATTCAGATTAAACAGGCAGAATAGCCAGTTTTAGCAGACTTGTAAAAAAAGGTTGAGGTTCCGCTGAATGTTTTTTGATTGATTTTGAAAATTCCTCCATCATTGTATGTAGGGATCCCGAGGTAGTTCTATAATTTTTTTTATGTATTTGTGCCTAATTTAAAGACAAAAAGACAATGTAAAATTAAGTGATTAGAAGTTAATAAAATGCCAGACTAAACACACAGCATCTCTGCTGTCGGCTTTTAGTTTATTGAAAACAATAAATGCACTTACGAACGCGTAAGATTGAGCGGGTTGTTTATTAAATAATGAATCATTAGAATGACCTTGGGTATTTAGGAATATTCGTAGCATTTGGGCCGTGTGGTGCCGGCATAGAATTTCACCACTCCCACTCTTCCCGTGGATGTCGTAAGAGGCGACTACGGGACACACACCGGGGGGCGGGCAGCAGCGCCCTCTGCAGAACAACTCCACCGAACTGCGATCCCCAACCCGCATGCCCAGCTTGGGGATTATGTGCAATAACCCCCAGATGAAATAACGCCACCTATGGCGCGCATTAGGGGAGGCCTATGTCCAGCAGTGGACTGATATAGGCTGATGTTGTTGTTGTAGCATTTAGCTCGCTTTTACGCCATATCCCTCCAGGCATTTTAGTACAACCAATATGATTAATATACACTTCACCCTCACATTTTGCTACCGCAGTGTGTAGCTAATACGGCGTAGATCTGAATGGGCTGAAAATTTTATTTACAGGTGAATCAGATGGTGACGAAGACAGTGATTCAGAAAGTGATGCTGACTCTGAAGTGAAATCGGAAAGTGATGATGATGATAAAAGTGATGTCAGTGATGATGATGATGATGACGAGGATGAGGATGATGATGACGAGGACGATGATGATGAAGCGGATGAGGATATGGAGACGGAGAGTCAAGCTGATATTAAGGAAAGGCAGAGGTTAGTGAATTAAACTCAAAGGTCCTGACCTATTAATGTTTTGAAACTTACGCGATCTGAATTACATAATGATTAGTAATTAACGGGTATTTAACACTCTGTCGTGGTCACGAGATGACTCATCTCGTGACCACGACAGAGTGTAAACCTGTTGAAACGTCGAGAAAAGAAGAAGAAGAAAGGAGGAAGAAGAAACGCGATAAATACTCGTTAATTACTAATCATTATAGGTCCTGACCTAGTTCGGTTTGAAAGGTTGAGTGACATCGTAACATCTCATTTTAAATGGGATTTAGTACAATAAAAAAATGCGTGTTGTCCACAGCGACAGATTATGGGATTTTTTCACACGTTTTCTTATTATTTGTAAATAGAAAATTATTTTCAAAAAAGCTTGTTGTAGGAACCTAGATTAAAACTGTTCTAATACAAATAATAGCAGTACATGGTGAAAATATGCTCAAATTACAAATCATTTGGTATTACGTTTGCATGAGAAATTCACCGGTACGAGGCCCCTAAGTCTAGACATGTGTTTAATGAGAGTGAGTCATACAGCTCCATCAATCGACTCCTTGGCGATGATGTTGTTGATGTTGATGATGATAAAATAAAGTCGCTGCGGTTTTTTTTAATGGATAGAGTGATTCAAAAGGAAGGTTTTTGAACCAGCATTGCACCCGTGCGAAGCCGGTGTGGGTCGCTAGTAATTAATAAATGAAATTCCAGGATAAAACTAAACGACGCTGAGGACGGATGCACCGTGTTCCTGACAAATGTTCCGTTCAGCGTGCACAACGAACAACTGAAGGAATTCGCGGAGCGCACCGGCCCCGTGCGGTACGCGCTCGTCTGCGTCGACAAGATGACGGAGCATAGCAAGGGCTCGGGCTTTGTCAAGTTCGATGTAAGTGCATTTATTTATCATTTGATTAGACAAAGTCATCGAACAGAAGTTGTTCAACTTCATCTACCACAGTCGCCTTTAAGACGTTATTGATCATCTACCTATAACCCTATATAACGCACGGTTTTATTATTGAACTTTTCATGCGGATCCCTAACTTTTTTAAAATAATTTATAGCTAGCCTATGTTCATGAGAGAAATTTAGGATTCTAATAGTAAAAGAATTTTTCAAATCGGCGGCCCCGTTGTTTCAGAGCCTATTCACTTCAAAGAAACAAACAAACAATCAAATCTTTCCTCTTTATAAAATTAGTATAGATAATGTCGTTGGTACAATGAATGATGATCAAACACTATGTTCCGTTTCATTCTGTAAATGCCGCTTTGTTCTACTCATGTTTTTGACGTGTTTACCCCTTTAATGTTGCCAGTATTTGAGTATCCCATAACCAATCAGGTTTCCAGCTCACTGAACTTTCTCCTTCCAGAACAAAGAAGATGCAGACAAGTTCCTCTCCCTTCCCGCAGACCAGTTAAAGCTGGAGGGGCAGGTGTTGGCGGTGAAGCCAGCGCTGAAGAGAGAGAACCTTCAGGGGGGCAAGAAGAAGGAAGCCAAGGACAATAGGAACCTGTATCTTGTCAAGGAAGGAGGTATGTAATCTTTTATTTAATTTATTTATTTAACCAGTGAACGGATAAAACATGGAAGCATTCCTTGCGCTAGAAAATTACCCAACACAAAAGTGTGCTGTGATAATGACATTTGTGTGTAGAAAATGACGTAAGCGACAAAGGGTGCATTCCGAATTACGCTAAAATCGATATTATCGCGCTCACAACCGTTCCGAATTACTGTAAGCGCGACAACGATGTCGCGTCAAACGTCATTACAGGTCGCCATTTTGCGATATCACCAATGAAATCACTGAGCGCTCTGTCAAAACTGACATTCCAATGTCAATATCGCGATATCTAATTCGGAACGCCAAATATCGTTGTGATCGCTATCAGCGCTGTAATCGTAATTCGGAATGCACCCCTACACGATAAACAACAATTTAATCTCAAACATCAAGAGAATAAAGTCTACTTTTAACTGTGCTTCGCGAGATTTAACAAATTGTTGCAAAATCAGCGACGTAGTTTTGACAAGTAGGTTTGTTTGCAATGTTGTATTAAGTTGCGGGCGTATTTTCCTTTTTAAAGCTATAACATTACAAAGTAACGAAATGGTCAAAATGTAATGTCAGCGGGTATTTCCATTGGGTTAGAATTGGAACACGGAGTGGAGATTAATAGAATTGTTTTTACATATTTTTTTTAAAGAACAAAATGGTAATAATGTAACAAATGTATATTTCCAGTGGTGATAGCGGGAACGAAGGCAGCCGAAGGAGTTTCTTCTTCGGATATGGCGAAACGACTCGCCCTCGAACGGAGTAAAACTCAGATGTTGAAGAATTTGAATAGGTTCGTATATTCATACATAATGCTCGATAATTCACACAGCATCACCTAGCCCAAGTAAGCAGAGCTTTTTTATAGGTACTAGATGACTGGTGTACTTAATAATGCTTCGTGTCCATCTCGATGTTGTCTGGAAGAGATCGCTCTCAGCGATAAGGCGCCCATTGTGTAAAGTTTGATTTTCCTGATTTTATGTATTTTTCTTCTTTAATGTGCATTAAAGTGTATTGTATTGTAAGTATTGTATTCTGGATTAGAGGGGTTCAATATAGATGACCAAAGTAGCGTGATAGGCAAAGGTTCACCAGCGACGCAAGATGTTGCGGTTTCATTTCCCATCTCGGGACAAATCTTTGTAGGTACAGCAGATGTTTGTTCAGGGTGTTCTGGTAGTTTTCTGTGTGTGGTAAAAATATCTATCTATTTAATATACATATTTTATCAAGTCTATCAGTTATCTAGTACCCATAATACACAGCTCAGCTTAGCTTGGGGCTCGATAATGCTGTATAGGTTCATCATCAGTCTATAATGGTCTACTTTTGGACCTCTAGGCCTCCCCTAATGAGCAACATAGATAGCTTTATTTATCATTTGGGGGTTATTGCCCATAATCACCACGCTGGGCATGTGGGTTGGGATCGCTGTGTAGATTGTCCACCATTACTTATTTTTATACCGTCGTGAATGCGTTTTAATAACCATGCTAGTTAAAAAAAATATGATTTCATTTAATTACAGATTCGTATCCCGCTACCGCCTGGTGGTATCAAACCTACCACCGCTCTGCGACGACGCGCAGCTCCGCAAGCTGTGCTTCGGCGTGTCCGGCCGAAACGTCGCCATCACCGAGGCGAGGGTCATGCGAGACTTGAGAGCGGACGCGCCGGGGCCCGACGGGAAGTACCCGTGAGTCTTAAACTACCCTCATCTGTAACTATACTGTAAGTCAGCCGAAACGTCGCCATCACGGAGGCGAGGGTCATGCGAGACTTGAGAGCGGACGCGCCGGGGCCCGACGGGAAGTACCCGTGAGTCTTACACTACCCTCATCTGTAACTATACTGTAAGTCAGCCGAAACGTCGCCATCACGGAGGCGAGGGTCATGCGAGACTTGAGAGCGGACGCGCCGGGGCCCGACGGGAAGTACCCGTGAGTCTTAAACTACCCTCATCTGTAACTAGTACTGTGAGTCAGCCGAAACGTCGCCATCACCGAGGCGAGGGTCATGCGAGACTTGAGAGCGGACGCGCCGGGGCCCGACGGGAAGTACCCGTGAGTGTTAAACTACCCTCATCTGTAACTAGTACTGTGAGTCAGCCGAAACGTCGCCATCACCGAGGCGAGGGTCATGCGAGACTTGAGAGCGGACGCGCCGGGGCCCGACGGGAAGTACCCGTGAGTCTTAAACTACCCTCAAATGTAAGCGTGTGGTGCCGGCATAGAATTTCACCACCCCAACTCTTCCCGTGGGTGTCGTAAGAGGCGACTAAGGGAAACACACTGGGGGGCGGGCAGCAGCGCCTTCTGCAGAACAACTACACCGAACTGCGATCCCCAACCCGCATGCCCAGCGTGGGGATTATGGGCAATAACCCCCAAAATAATGATGCCATCTATGGCACTCATTTGGGGAGGCCTATGTCCAGCAGTGGACTAGTATAGGCTGATGATGATGATGATGAGGCTTATTTCACCGTTAGTTTCTTGAAACGCGTTCAATAACTTTGTTTCTCAGTATTTCGTTGTTTAGTTTTTAATCTTTCGATTTCAAAACTATCTTCGAAGGCTCGTGATAATGCTTTTTCCATTGTTGATGTGCTCAAAATTATTGACAGAATTCTCTAAATTGACGTATACAAAAGAAATGCTAGTTCATTGACAGTTCTTGACTGCGTTTATAGACGCTGAACCGCCCATACCGGGCGTTCGTGTTTATTGGACCTTAGTCCGTCTGTATAGTTATAACTAATTTTGTTCTGTACTACATCACAGAACAAAATTAGTAATAAGTATAATACTAAATTGTTCAATAATATTGCGGACGAATGGAAGGAAATTATGTTGGTGTGCCTGAGGTTTTGCGAGAGAGAAGAATGAATGTTGTTAAATTTTATGTATAGTTTCTAAGTTTTTATTTGTTCTTTTGTATATGTACCTACTTTAACTAGTGTAATTGGTTTATGTAATCGTCCTAGTTAATAAACTAATAAATAAATAAATAAATATTTCTCCTCTATTCTAAGGAACATTTGTTTGGTGTTAGAGAAATAAACCTTGTTTTTATTTGTTTCCCAGTTCGAAAGGCTACGGTTTCGTAATGTTCACGCGACACGAGGACGCCCTGCACTGTTTGCGCAAACTCAACAACAATCCGGACATCTTTGACAGAAATAACGTACGTCACTTCATCTATATCTATACTAATATTATAAAGAGGAAAGATTTGATAGTTTGAAATGAATAGGCTCCGATACTATGGGACCGACTTGAAATTCTTTCACCATTAGTAAATTTCCTAATGAACATTAGAGGTATATTATAACCTATTTTTTGAAGATTTAGCACTAAATAGAATTTCTTGTGGTGAATATTGCTATCGAATTTTTTAAAACCTACTTCAGCTCTCTAGCTGACGTTACGCTTTTTTATGGCCAAGAAAGTCATATCTTTGTTAAAAAGTTAAGAATAACCCTACTCTTATTTTAATGGAGAAATTTTCTGTCGGTTTGGCGAAGACAATCCAAAACTACCATTGCATGCATGACGCAATGGGCCTGAATCATGTAAGCTTAGTTAAAAGCGCGTGCGAAATCGTGTACATAATCTACTAGGATATAAAATACATAAAATAATTATTTTATATGAATATAATTATTTTCAGAGGCCTATCGTATCGTTCTCAATCGAAGACCGAACAGCGCTCAACGCACGAAAGAAACGTCTAGAAAAATCCATCGCGAATAATCCTTTACAACAGCAACAAAGCACCGATAAGAAAGGCAAGAGAAACCGGAAACGGAAGCAAGCAGCGCCTCCAGACGAGAGCTACGTCAAAAAACGGAAATTCGATAACAATAAGAATAAACCCGAAAACAATCAAAATAAGAATGAACAAAATAAAAACTATAACAAAAATCAAAACCGTAAACCGTTCAATAAAAATGATTCAGGTAAATTCGTTAAGAACCCTCAAAACCAAGAATATGACGAATACGCTGGGTTGACGGCTAAAGAAGGGTCCCAACACAAGATGAGGAGCAACCAGAAGTTAAAAGCACAAGCCGAGGTCCATAGACAAACGGTCAAGAATGAAAAGAAGAACAGCGGTAGAGCATGGCGACTCAAAATGGCGGCTAAAGAACGAGTGAAACAACCGAAGCAGAAAATAAATAAGGATAAAAGTGCACCGTCTAGACGGAATAAGAAAAAGTTTAGTAAATAATTTTTATTACAATAAATGTATTTATGTTATACACAAAACATGTTTCTAATTAAATATCACAATAATATTAAGCACTAAATCCTTTTCACATAACCCTTTAAATCTAAGTATTAAAACTAAATAAATAACAACGTGGAATGTCATTGCATGGGCTTATTTGAGAAAATAGGAAATATGCCAAGGCCAACTTATGTGACCGATCATCAAATTTATGAAAGCATTTGTGAAAGACATAGAAGTAATTAAAATAATCTAACCATTAAGTATCACTATAATGTAGTATCACTATAAATAATCTAACCATTAAGTACCCACGATTCCGTCAGTAGGCCAAGTACAGCGATCGTTGTCTAGGGTAGAATAAAAAATTGTCATCACATCGTCGTCAAATGCGTAAAACATAGTCATTTTCCTCTTTTTCAATAATTTCGCGCTATGTACATTTTTCCTATTCTATTCTAAACAAAAAAAACTATAGCAGCATTTCCTCTACTTCAATAATTTACGCAATGTAATTTTTTTCTATTCTATTCTACGAAAAAACTATGCTAGCAGCTGCATTGATCTATTGTAAAAACCAGAACTATTCTATTAGTCATTGCTTCAGTAAGACGCCTTTCTTCTTAGTTTGCAGCAGGCCACACTCTTCTAAATGAGAGAATAATGCAGTGAGGTATTCTTCTCGATGGGAGCTGTAGTGTAACACGTGAGGGGAGTCGTCCCAGCATTGCCAGTTACACTGAATATAAAGGAAATAAAGGAAGTAAATAAACTTAGCTCGAAGATGGGTAGAGCTTATGTAACAGTAGGCCAAGCACAGCCATCGTTGGTTAGGGTAGAAAAGAGAAAAACTGTCAGATTTTGTCTTTTATCTATCTATACTAATATTATAAAGTTTGATTGTTTGTTTTTTTGTTTGAATTGAATAGGCTCCGAAACAACTGGACCGATTTGAAAAATTCTTTCACCAATAGAATCTTAAATTTTCCCTCATGAACGTAGGCTATAGAATAGAATATTTTCAAAGTCCGCAAGAAAAATTAAATTTTTCATAATTACACGTGTGAAGTTGGGGCGGACCGCTGGTATTATACATGGAAAACAACCATCACCACCATACATCAGTCATCTACCCATAACACAAGCTTCTTAGCTTGGGGCTAGATGATGCTGTGTCGATTGTCCAGCATTATTTATTTTATTTATACAAATATTTGTCCCGAGGCGCGAATCGAACCCGGAACCTCCTGCGCCGCAGGCGGACCTTCGCCCACCGCGCCACAGAGGTTGTTTAGCCTAGACAAAAGGTATAAATAGAAAAAAAAACTGTGTTACCGCCGCCGGTTCCCACATGTCTCCGTTTTACTGTTCCGTTTTATCGTGTACGTAGTTTTTTCGTCGATTGCGTATGTGGTTGTATGAGCGACTTCACACATGGCACAGTATTCTGTATACAGATCGACGAACAAAATACGTACACGATAAAACGGAGACATGTGTGAACGGGCCGTTAGACTAATCGATTCAATACTGTGTTCGTACCTTGATTCCCATCGCAATCATGAGCTGCCTCGCTCGCCGCGCGCGCCGCGCAGGGCTGATGGGGTCCGTCTCCGACACCAGGAACAGAGCGGGCGCGCCGCACGGCGGCTCGTGATACGCCTGCGTGGCGCGCCAGTAGTGCTGCGTCGCCACCCGGTACAGGACTTGCATGTGCATTCTGTAATATGGGAAAAGCTCGTTCATTTCGATCTCATTATACAGGACTTGCATGTGCATTCTGTAATATGAGGAAAGATCGTTCATTTCGATCTCTTATTTTATATGTAACACTGTTCATCATTTATAAAAACTATCGTAAGTAGTTTGATGAATTCATTATGAATCTAATGGATGAAACGTTGGTGTTCTTACAACACTAAATAGGTTCGTAGTTAACCCGCTTACATTCATAGTAAACTGTTCATCATCAGTACTACAGCTTTTTTTTTTGTTTTTCTCGATTTAAATTGAATGTCAGTCGTTCAGTATAAATCGAGAAACATAATTAAAAGCTGCAGTTGTCTAAGTGCAGCTTGTTTTGTGTCTGTGTACTGCAACTGTAATAGACAATAGAGATTATTTTTGCCGCATCGTGCGGCGATTGTTACGATAGTCTCATGGAATTTTTATAAAAATAAGTCCTTTGCGTTGGATTTATGGCCAGTTTCATAGCGGCCATGGACCTGCCGATTATTGGCTTTTTAATATATACAGGGTGTTTGGTAATTTGGTACTAGCTATATTATAGCTCAGCTATATTATAGTCATAAGACTAGCTCTGCTTAGCTGGGGCTAATGATCCTGTGTGAATTCTCTAGCCCTTTATAATTTACTGGGTATCTACCTATGTACCTACGTTAATATATCAGGCACTTACTTAGCATAACCTTTGATGAGTTTCTGCATAAGCATGTTATTGGGAAAGAGAGAATGGGACAGGCCGTTGGGCATTTCCTCCACATCGGCTGGCGAGTCCCACACTTGGGCGGCGACGCGGTCCAACACTGGCTGGTAGCTAGAAGCAAACAAGGACATTCAGAACTGAAATTATTTTAAAACCAGCATACGAAAAAGTGCTTTTGCAAAGTATTTAAGGTGTGATGTGTTTTAGGATTTTTTTGTAATACGGCCCCCTTGGCCCTTTTTCCAGCTACGGCTAACGGTATTTTTACTATACTAATATTAAAAAGAGGAAAGTTTTGATTGTTTGTTTTGAATGGAATAGGCTCCGAAACTACTAATCCGATTTGAAAGTTTCTTTTAGCATTAAAATTCTAAATTTTCCGCGATGATTATAAGCTATAAATATATGTATATTCAAAAAAATAAAGATTCCGCATGATATTTTTTTTTTAAATACCCCTGCGAAGCCGGGGCGGACGGACCGCTAGTATTGTACAAAGACATTTTACATTTTCCACCTTCGTATCCATCTATCCATGGACCTTCCTCTATCTGGCCCTAATCCTGAAACAAATAATTCCTCACCGTTCCAAATCCCTCAGCGCGTGCACCAGCAGCTCGGCCCACACGTACGCGCCCACGGAGAAGCCGTGCACTACCACGGGACGGTGCTGGTTCGATTCCAGGAACGACATCAGTTCCCTCGCTATCACCTGCACGTTAGGATAGCTGATGAACTATATAAATAACGTTAAATAACCTAAGTGGTAGTCGGGTGACAAATAAATTATAAATTAGACAATATCTTTTATCATCATCATCATCATCATCAGCCTATGTTAGTCCACTGTTGGACATAGGCCTCCCCTAATGAGCGCCATAGCGCCCTGTCTTCGGCATGTCATATCTTTTATAGCACCTATAAAATAAATTATGTAACAAACAGTAAGCCACACTAGATCTAGTCGTTTACTACGGTAAACGATAGATCTAGTGTGGCACAATCTGCAGTCTTATCGATAAAAGCGATCTCTCCCAGGCAACCTGATGGACGGATCGGTGTCTGTTCGTTGTCACCTGTTCCCGTATTCACCCGTCCGTTTCTCCTCCGGTTTGTCGTTCTTCTCCGATTTGGTAGTGGTGTAAATATTGTATTTTGTTAATATGTAGGTACGAGAACTTCTTGAAGTAACTAACTTATGAGATATAACGTTACGATTTCTTTCGTTATATTCATATGTAGGTTGATGTTTTTAAATAGTATTCTACCTCCATGGTACAATGTCAACAAGTATTTCTCTTTGTTAAGTCGAATGCGTACCTGAGAGCCTGCTAGTGGGAAACATGAGTTGCAGCCACTAGATCTAGTGTGGCTTACTGTTTGTTAGGTACATAAATTATAATTTATGTAACAAACAGTAAGCCACACTAGATCTAGTCGTTTTCTACGGTAAACGATAGATCTAGTGTGGCACAATCGGCAGTCTTATCGATAAAAGCGATCTCTCCCAGGCAACCTGATGGACGGATCGGTTTCTTTCGTTATATTCATAGGTTGATGTTTTTAAATACAGTAGTATTCTACCTCCATGGTACAATGTCAAGTAGTATTTCTCTTTGTCAAGTCGAATGCGTACCTGAGAGCCCCTAGTGGGAAACATGAGCTGCAGCGGCGAGATGGAGACCGTGGTCACATCGAACCCCATGTCCAAGTAAATGTCTGCGTACTTCATCAGGTGCCTCCGCCTGGCTGCCATCCAGCTCAGCATCACGCAGAGCGGCCGCTCGAGCGCGACCTCCGACCTTGGAAGAATCTCAATGTCAGAAACAGAAATTTACCTAGGTTGTTAAATGAGAGACTGCTGGCAGATGCTGGATGCGACAAGCTGAAGAAAGGGCGCTATGGCGCTCATTAGGGCCTATGTCATAGGCTGATGATGAAATGAGAGATTTCGTCAATTTAAAATGAAAGTAAATCAAATATGTATTATGAAAATAGGTGATCGGGATCTTTTCATCCTTGCCGAATTTCGGCCACAAACAAGATAGTGCGAATATTCCAAGGTATAGATATATGTATATAGTAATCATCATCATCATCACCAGCCTATGATAGTCCACTGCTGGACATAGGCCTCCCCTAATGAGCGCCATAGATGGCATCATTATTTATTTATTATTATTTTTTTTTGTGGGGATTATGGGCAATAACCCCCAAATAATGATATAGTATTAATATATGATATAGTAATACCTAGACTTAATTCGTTTTTTTTTCATGATAAATGTCTTTCTTTTTTCATAACTGTACACATTTTAATAAATGCCTACGCAGAGACCAACAAACTTGCAACCATCAACAGGTAGCTCAGCTGATCCAAACTTACTTCAAAGTGTTCTTGTCAATCTTGAGATCCAGTACATCATTGCTGATATACTGGAGGTTCTTGGTGATCTTCTGTGTGTGATGCCCGCGGATGTAGAATGCAGGCAGGCGTTGCAGTGTTTTCATGGAAGGCTGTAAAATAAAATAAATGTAGGTAATAGTACTTCAATGAAATAAATAAATAATGTTGGACAATCCACACATCATCATCTAGCCCTAAGCTAAGCAGTGCTTGTGTTATGGGTACTAGTACTAGAACACTGATATACATAATACAATAGATTACATAGATAATAATAATTATACAATTATAACAATCCAGTTTATAAAACGCTTATTCTAATTATTTTTAGGGTTTCGAGATCGGTTTGGAAACCCATCTTAAATGCACTAGGCGTTTGTAGATATACCTAGACCTATTTAACTGGACACTTTCTGATAAAATAGTTAATTTTCAAAAGCCAAAAGTGGGAAGTCGTCAATTATTTTTGTACCTACTCCGTAAACTCTGAAGTAACTGGCATTTTTCTAGTAATTCAATGGTATTTGTATACATAATTACTTAATCACAGAATAAATATAAAGCACTATAATATAATCGTCAATTGTACGAAACCCTCGGCGTGCGAGTTACACTCACACTAACGAATCTTGTTTTAATGGACTTAATATGTGAATGCTGTTGACCGCAGATGGCCATGAATGACGGCTTTAATTTAACGAACTCTTTTGTTCTATTTCTAGTATGTCAAGTATGGGAGATGGAGTTACCTACCTAATTCCCCAGCATTTAGCCGAAAGTCGTTCTTTGAGTAGGATTTTGCGATTAACAGTTTTTTTCGACATCTCAGTAAAAAGAAGTAAAACGGAGTTGCTGCCTCGTACTTTCATTGCCCAGTAACTGCTCGTCAACAGTAGCATATATATCGTACGCAGTTTTTAAAAACAAGACCTGTTGCTACGCGCCTAAACATATACATATACCTACGCATATATACTTACCGGGCTTACCTAACAGGCTTCTCGCGCAGAACCTAGATAGACTAGAATATCTTTGCAGATGAATGGAATAGTTTAATGTTGGTATGCCTGAGGTTTTGCGAGAGTGATGAATAAAAGGATGTTTGTTTGATTCGTTATTTTAGTTAGTATTGGCGTATTGATTTAATTCACTGTAATACTATTATGAAAATCCCTTTGTATAATTTGATATTTGAAAAAGCCTTTATTAAAAAATAAAATTACAATGATCAGTTGAGCTACCTGTAGTTTGTTCGCAACAGTCTGCAGTTAGCTCAATTGTTTCAATTGTAAATTCTAGTTTTTATTTCAGTTAGATAACTTAATAAATTTTTCTAATGTAAATTATAATCATAAATAATGCGTTTTAATCTTAGTAACAATACACCTACTGCAATTAATAAAGAAATAATATAAATAAGAAAAATATAGGTGCAAGTTCTGTTAGGTATATGTCTGTGTAAATAACTCATTTTATACTCACATGTCCTCCTCCAGGATTTACATGGCTCAGGAAAACTGCTCTTACACTTCTGCAGAAGCTCATCTTTAACTTATAAACACTAACCACAACACAACACTGAGGTATTTCATAAAATTGTGCAAACTCCTTTCTTGAATGCAGCCAGGTTATTAAAAGAGTTTACACATCACAAAATTAACACACAATTCACTTCACTGCATTTATTTTTATTTTTAGAAGACCGTAAAATGTTTTTAGATTATCTTATCGCATTATGATAATTTTTGGTAAATACATTACGTCTAAAGTGTAGGTTTTCTGTACACTAAGTATACACTGTGGTATCTACCTAAATAAACTTGCATAATAATAATTTAAGAGAATAAAAACTCGCTTTGTTTCGTGCGTCGAAGTCGAACCTTGGAATATTGGTGGTCAGCGCCAGAAATCACTCGCAGAAGTCGCAGAATAGTACCGCCAACCCACCCCGCCCCGCCCCGCCGTGCCATCATTTTGTGACATCACAAGTGGAACCTGGTACAGTGCGCAACAAAGACATAATGAATGCTTTTTAACACAATTTTAAATTAAAAAACAGGGATGTTTAACCGTACAGTAAACATCTCGTAAAACGGACAATTATGTATAAAACATGAAGTTGTACAATATTGTGGAACAAAAGTCATTAAAAGTACTAATTTAATTGGTTAAAAATAAATAAATACAACAATCAACGAAAACAAATTGAACAGTCAAGAAACAAACGTAGGTACAGGGTGTATTGCACTCGAATTGCGTAGTAGGTAGGTATAATGACGGAGAACGTTAAATAAAATCTAGGCGCTGTGCTGCCAATCTTAAACATATCAATTTAATAAAATAAACTATTTCGAGTAGAACATACGTACAAATAAATGGCACTGTTCTATATTTTAGGTTTGTTCTGCCGACTGTACTTTTATTGCGAAGTAAGCTAAGATCCTGCCTATTTCTTTTTAAATCGCATAATAAGGAATTATATAGATGTACTTGAACAATTTTTACATACGCCAACAATTTAAACTTAAAAAAAACAAAATTCTCGATTTAGCGTACCTAGGCGGGGCGCGGTGGCGAGTTTGAAAAAAACAATTGACAGTAGGTACATAGGTCAAATATACATACGAATGTAGGTTAACTATTGTATTAAAACAATAATAATAATAATAATAACGTTTATTGAAAAATATTTAAGACTTAAAATTATTACATTGTTGATCCCCACTACGAACAATAATGTTACAAGTTTTAGTTTTTTTCTGTAAACTATTTTGCAATTTTTATATGTATATTATATTATATTTAATGTCTGGGACAACTCATACCAAACTGACCAGATCTTATATTATTTATGGGTGTAGGTACTTTACCTTCCGTATGATGATAAGCCTGAGTATAGCTTTGTTTGTCTATGGTATAGCTAAATGGTATGTAGGTATACCAGTTAGCTATGTTTGGTCAAGACTGAGGTAAGACCTTAATCCCGACCAAACTATGGTGATCAAAGATCTCCCTAATGATCGTATGTAACATTATGATCAGCACATTACATTACCTACCTACATAGGCATTGCTTTGCTTGGTACCTACATACTTGCAAAATGAAATAAACAGCAAAAAACAACCTTTTCAAACAAACGAATGACACAAGTTTTTTCATGAATAAGTACCTAATTTATATTGAAAAATAAAATCAACCGATTTAGTGAGTTTTCAGAAACGTTGATGTGGCAACAGACACTAAAAGAAAATTCAAAAGGTCACTCGCACGTTGCGTGGTCGTGTAATTTAGTACTTACTTATCTTTAAGATAGGTAGGTATCGACTATTGACCGGTGTTACAGGGCTAATGTACAGACAGAAGCATTAATTGGTAACCCCCCTAATAGTTAAAGTTTACATTGCAAATCACTGTACGATTTACAAATCTTTTACTCAAATACTAAGAAACAAAAACGTAACACCCAGTGGGAATCGAACCAGACATCCAATCGCTCACATGACAAGTTGACCACGCACCAACCAACTAAACCAACGAAACAGTTATCAGAGCGTCGAAATTTTATGTTATTAGTGTTCGACAGCGGATTTTTATTTATGAGATCTCTTTACACTGGATAATAAAAATAAAGAAGTGTTTGAGGGTAGATTTAAATATAATCTTGGTGAACAATGAAAAGGTCACTAGCCATTTCCAATTCTAGTCTTGACTTACTGGTTTGAATCATAAATGAATTGAAAAATATTGAAGGAAATTATGCAAATTAAGAATTTTGTGAGAACTAAGATTGCGGTGCTATTCGAACAGCAAATGACTAATCAGGAGATTGCTCGTTTTGAATTACGGTAAGTTATCAACTTATTATTCTTGTGTCATAATCGTTACGAAACAAATACATATTTTTTTAGTAAAACCTTGTTATCTTTAACTTCATTTAAGTATTGATTTGTTGTCTTACAGATAAAAACCGTGCGCTTAAGTGTAATGTGGGGATTGTAGAAAGGCTCGTGGATCAAGGTTGTACCAGTCCTAATTGTGGGAGAAGTGTAGACACCTCGTGGAAGTGGGCAGCAGGAAAATAAACACAGGATCTTCTTGGGTTTCAATTGTTAATGTATTTATTCACACAATAAATACTCGCAATACTCAGATTGCCTCGATTTAAATTGGTATAGTTAACACGGGAATAACAATAAATAAAGATTACAGTTCTTTGCACACAGCGGGGAGACAAGAAGCAATAGGGAAGGACCGGAACCTCCATCATGACAGAAGTTCAATATATGTCACACAGACATGACGTTTGGCATTGATGGATTACTATTAACGTCAAATTCAACACTACCCCTTAATCCATACAATGCCACACAAGAACATTAATAATATAAGGTATACACTTTACAAACAAAACATTCAGTTAAAGTACATACCTACATACAAACAATAGCAAACCATGCAGTTATACATTTTATATAATAGCATAGCAAAATCAAGTAAGATATCTTTACACAAAGAAATCAATAATTATTGGAGTCAACACATATTACAAAATACTTAACAAATACTAGTCATTATCCAGTCTTATCAATAAAATTAAGTATCAGACTCCTAGGTTCATATCACTTACAAATTTATCATGTTTTACAGTACCCAAAGCCTTGGTCAGTATATCAGCCGTCATAGAATCTGTCTGCAAATATTTAATTGTCACAACATTATTTACAACTAAGTCTTTTACAAAATGGTACCTTACATCAATATGCTTAGTACGCTTATGATTATACTCTTTAGTTTGTAACAATTTATGAGCAGACTGGTTATCATTAAATATTGTTACATGATACTCATTGGGAAAAATCTCAGAAAGAAAACTTCTTAGAAAACATATATCTTTACATACATCTGTTATAGCAAGATACTCAGCTTCAGTACTAGAAAGAGCTACACATTTCTGTTTACGTGATTCCCAATTTATTACATTATTCCCCAGTTTTACAATAAACCCAGAATAAGATCTTCTATCAGTTGGGTCATTGGCCCAATCAGCATCTGCATAAGCAGTTAAATTCAATTTACTACTTTTATAACAATATAAAGAATAGTTAATTGTACCCGCTAAATAACGCAGAATCCTCTTAGCTGCCTGCCAATGAGTTACATCAAAGCAGTTGTTAAACTGGCTTAACTGACTACAAGCATATGAGATGTCAGGTCTACTACATACTGATAAATACATGAGACATCCCATAAGCTGCCTATAGTTATACTGATCATCACATAAATTAGTGTCACCTTTGACTAATTTACAATTGGTAGGCATGGGTGTTTTGGCTACTTTACAGTTTTCCATTCCAAAACGTTTCAATAACAATTTTATGTATTCTGACTGATTTATTTTAAGAATTCCATTTTCTCTATCTCTTTCAATGTTCATACCCAAACAATTTTTCAAAATACCTAAATTACAAACATTGAAATTACTTTTTAACAATGGAAACAATGCATTATCTTTAGTACTGTAAAATACATAAAAGTCATCAACATATAATGCAGTTATAATAATTTCTTTGTCAGAACATTTAAAATATACACAGGGTTCACATTTACTTTGCGAATAACCATTACTAGTTAACAATTTGTGAACTTTAGCATTCCAATTTCTACTTGCCTGTTTAAGGCCATAAATTCCTTTTAACAATAAACAAACCTTATCATTATCTTTACAAGTAAAGCCAGGAGGCTGTTCCATGTATATGGTTTCCTCAAGCTCACCATTTAAAAAGGCAGTTGCTACATCAATATGGTCAATGTTTAAATCTAGTTGGTTAGCTATTACAAACAATATTCTTAAAGTACTATGACGCACTACAGGGGAAAAGGTATCATTATAATCTACCCCTCTAACCTGAGTAAAACCCCTGGCAACCAATCTAGCCTTATATTTCTGAAAAACGCCTTTTGCATCATATTTTAATTTATAGACCCACTTACATTTAACAACATTTACATTAGGTGGCCTATGTACCAGTTTCCAAACATTATTGGAAATCATTGATTCAAATTCATTTTTCATAGCAACCTTCCACTCATGATTATCAGGTGAATTTACAGCTTCCTCAAACGATTGAGGTTCAGCAAGTGGATAACCTTGCGCTAATAACGAGAAGTCTATCTCGTAATCTGTGTACTTTACCGGTAACCGAGATCTGGTACTACGCACGGGACGTTGCTGAGACACAAGGGGTACCGGGGACAGCCGACTGTCTCCGCCCTCAGCCGCCACCTCGCGCGCGGGCATCAAGCAGTCCTGACGGACGCCGCCTCGAGCCGGGGATGCAGCAGGGACTCCCTCGTACTCACTGCCTGTGCAGTACTCATCGCCATCTGAAACATGGGAATTGTTACCTGTATTTTCACATACCAAATGTTCAGACGAACCCACAATTTCTTGTGTATTATTATCATTAGGCAAATCATTACCATTATTATTATCATTACATGTCATAAATTCATAAAATATTGTATTCTTTGTTTCATTTATTTCCTTCATATCATAAAATAAATTTTCTATAAATGCAACATTTCTAGATAAAATAACCTTAGTAGGATCTGATGGATCGGACAACCTGTACCCTTTAGACGTTTCTGAATAACCCACAAATATATACTTTTTGCTTTTAGGGTCTAACTTACGTCGTTTTTGCTCGGGGACCAAAGAGTATGCTATGCAACCAAAAACATGGAGATGACGAAGATCAGGTTTAGATCCGGTCCAAATCTCCTCTGGCGTGAGTCCTGAAAGAGCAGCTGTGGGACTCCTGTTCTTTAAATAAATTGCGGTCATAACCGCCTCGCCCCAATAGCGCCCACAGAGACCAGCACCTTGCAGCATACACCGAGCCTTTTCCATTAAAGTCCTATTGAGACGCTCACTTACACCATTCTGGCTAGGACAATATGGTACGGTCCGCTGGTGAATAATACCTTGCTCTTGCAAATATTTTATAAAATCATGATTAATATACTCACCTCCTCCATCAGTCCTCAAAACCTTAATAGGCAATCCTACTTGCTTCTCTACAAGTACTTTAAAATTTATAAAATGTGACAATACCTCTGATTTGTGCTTCATCATTATATCCAAACGACTTCCTGGTGTAGTCGTCAGTAAACGTTACCAAGTATCTCGCACCACTCCAGCTGCTCTCTTGTAATGGCCCGCAGACATCAGAATGTATCAATTCGAGGGATTGGGTAGCCCGCCTTGCCTCTCCAATCGGAAACTGCTTGACTGACATCTTTCCCTCCAAACATGCTACGCATTCCTTCAAAACCTGTTCATTATACTGAAACAGAATACCAGTTGCACCACCATTCTTTAATGTACACAAACCTTGCATACCTAAATGTCCGAGCCTCCTATGCCATACATCTATAGGCAATGAATGAACAGCCACCTGTGCACTCTTAGATTCCTGTCTATCACACAGGAGAGAAGAATACACTCCTTGCGAATACTTCTTACTAGACGTACGCACCCTAAAATGAACCCTAAAAAGGCCATTATTACTTGAAGCAAACATTATTGGATTGCCAGAGCTTTTGTCACAAACAAAACATCCCCCTTTATCAAAAGAAACAGTTACATTTTCCCGTGTGAGGCAACTTACCGAGAGCAAATTATGTGACAGTTTGGGAACATATAAAACATTTAAAAGTTTCCTTACCATATTTCCATTCTCAATAATTATGGTACCTTTTCCCAAACACTCGAGTTTGTCATCATTGGCAATGTTTACATAATTTTTACATTTAACAAAATCTGAAAACAAGGATAAGTCACAGCACATATGAGCTGTGCACCCAGAGTCTACAAGCCATCCAGGGTCCGTATTGGCCAAAAATGCAGTGGCAACCAGCGATGTATCTTCAGTCTTCGATTTTTCTTGTTCCTTTTCTCTCTTGAGCTTGAAACACCTTGACTTAATGTGACCCGCCTTCTTACAGTAGTGACAGATAATTCTGCTTTTTGTTGCCTTTTTGTTCTTTGTGACATATGCTGTAGTATCTGCACTATTCTCAAAATGTTTCTTGCGACAGTCTTCCTGTAGTAGTCTGGTTCGTACTAACTCACTTGAGAGAGAATTTGTTATACACGCTGTCTCCAAATTAGACACAAGAGCATCAAACTCCTGCGGTAAGCCACTCAACAGTAGCTCTGCTACTTCTGCATCTTCTATAACTTTACCAATGTCTGCCAGCTGTTGGACCTTGGTCATAACACTATCTATGTAATTAGTCATGCAACTATACATACTATACTCAGTGTGGTGAAGTTGCCTTAGCAACAAGACTCTTCGATATAGTCCTCTGTCTTCAAAAACATTCGCCAATCTCTGCCATGCTTGTTTGGCAGTAACACAATCTCTCACGTGTTGAAAACATGATGATCTTACGCTTAGGCAAATCCTCGCCAAAGCTCGCTGATCCATCGATTCATTAGTCACACTCTCGGCTACTACAAAATCCCATAAATTTTCCAAAGTGAGAATCATTTTCATCTGAAATTTCCACGATGTGTAATTGGATACACCTTCCAATTTGTCCACGTTCATTCCTCCAAAAAGGGCTGTCGACCGCTGCTGTTCCGTATCGGTATCGGCCATGTCGACACAGTGAGGTTATGAAAAAATAAAATCCAAACGTGCTCACCACAATTTTCACTTGGACTGGTAATTTCTTCAAATTGCAAAATGCCTGGGCCCATAACCTGTAGAAAGGCTCGTGGATCAAGGTTGTACCAGTCCTAATTGTGGGAGAAGTGTAGACACCTCGTGGAAGTGGGCAGCAGGAAAATAAACACAGGATCTTCTTGGGTTTCAATTGTTAATGTATTTATTCACACAATAAATACTCGCAATACTCAGATTGCCTCGATTTAAATTGGTATAGTTAACACGGGAATAACAATAAATAAAGATTACAGTTCTTTGCACACAGCGGGGAGACAAGAAGCAATAGGGAAGGACCGGAACCTCCATCATGACAGAAGTTCAATATATGTCACACAGACATGACGTTTGGCATTGATGGATTACTATTAACGTCAAATTCAACAGGGATGTGAATGTAAGAAGCAATGGCAGATAAACAACAGGAGTGTATACAAATCAGTGAAGTCGCCACAATAATATTGTTGACATTCAGACTAGTTCGCCTTTTGCATCCACTCGTTCTACTGCTCAACAATATTGGATATCAACATCAACAGAAGGCATTTGCATGCAGCTGATATACTTACACAATTATCGAGCAGCAAAAATAGGACTGTCTGCTGAATTCCACCGCAGGGCATGAATAACTTTAGGTAAGTGATAATACTGATAATTCTCAACAAATTCGAACACCTTTATCTCTGATTATTTCATCATAATAATAATATTTTTAACAAGTTAGTATTTACACGAACTAAATAAACATTATAACAGTTGATTTTTTTTCTTTTTAGGTTTGGGAGATGGATATCCTCTATGGGTCCTGGAGAAATAGTAAAAATAACTGGGCGCATGAATGACGAGCAATTGAAAGTGTTGAAGGTTACTACGCGGATCGCGTATCCAGAAGCCCAAATTTATTTTGTCCATGATAATTGTGGAGTGCATCGTACGCGGATGGTTTCTCACGGGTTGTTCATCTCTAGAAGACATTACTGTTATTTCTTGGACATCTAAAAGTTCGGACCTAAATCCGATAGAAAATATGTGGGGTCAAATGGTTTTAAATTGAGATCCGATCCGTTAGCCCTTAAGCTATTAAGCGATGTATCACTAAATATAAAGGACGATAAATATCACTACCTACTAAACCCTAATGTAATTTTACCTTTTAACTTTGTCAGAAAAACTCCATTTGACCTCATTTACTTTCAAAACTACCTGATT
This sequence comes from Eupithecia pulchellata, assembly GCA_963931895.1. Taxonomy (NCBI): domain Eukaryota; kingdom Metazoa; phylum Arthropoda; class Insecta; order Lepidoptera; family Geometridae; genus Eupithecia; species Eupithecia pulchellata. The sequence continues at coordinate 2,651,393 of OZ007534.1, read as the reverse complement.
ATTTAGTATTCCATGATTTACAAGAGATCCAAATTGTTTAATTCATTAGATTAGCAAAGTAAACGAAAATCTAATGAAAACATGTGTATTCTCGAGCACTAAATCGAAAATGGAATATTATTTTTCAGGATAAGAAGCTATTTGTAAGTAGGCTAAATAATAAAATAAAACATGTCAGAATTAATTACATTTTTTGTGTTGTTGATTGTATCTAAGGCAAATTTTTGAAAAAAATAAACGAAATTGTTTACCTGAAATTATTATTATTGTTTTATTTTATCAATTACTTTAAATTCATACTAATAGACAAAAACTTCACTATTACACATGAATAAATGTCATTACATTACTAAAATTAAGTAGTAGTTAAAAAACAAAAACATCCACTGCAAGGATTCGATGACGATCATTACGATGTGCAGTGACAGAATCTCGGTTACACTAACCACTACACCATAGTTACATGTGATACAGGCTCGAAATTTCAGTATCGTTACTCCTGATAAAAGAAATGTAGGTGTTGAAAAAACATTTGTTTTTTATTTAAACAATTAAATAAACTTTAAAAAAAAAACAAAAATAAAAAATAATGTAAATTAAAATGAATATATAAATCTTCACGGGTTTGAACCTACATGCTACTGAATGATAACTATGACATATTCTGTGAGGGGGTTACCAATTAATGCTTCTGTCTGTACCATTGCAGTGGCATTGCATGCGTGAGCGGCGTGCAAAAACGACATCGATCCATTTCTCGTTGCGAGGATATTCATCCCCCGTACCACATAATAACATACATAATACTAAGTACCCTGAGTGCACTGACTGTGCCAACACTTGCTGTGGAACACGTAATGTAAGACCGCACCCTTCAGTCAGTACACGGCTTAACTGCGAATAATTCCCGGCTTCAACATCACCAGCCTATAATAGTCCACTGCTGGACATAGGCCTCCCCTAATGAGCGCCATAGATGGCATCATTATTTGGGGGTTATTGCCCATAATTCCCGGCTTATTAGTATTCATCTATGGCGAACACCTCTAAACTTTTCTTTCATTAAAATAATGAAGACTATTAAATTTATGCCCTCTGTGTTGTGGTGCGTTGGGATAAAGAATGAATGAACACTTCATTTCATCTCCCAAAATGTACAGAAAAAATCAGTTAAACTAATTTATAAAGAGGAAAGATTTCATTGTTTGTTTGAATTGATTAGGACAGGACTGGACCGATTTCCAACATCCTTATCCCTGTTGAACATAGGCTATAGAGTAATTTGAAAAAAGTCAGGATTTCGTATGAAAACTTCAGTAAACCCTCAAGTAAACCCAACGTGTGACATAAGTTATAAATTTAGAAATTTTGACGGTTTCATTCGTCACTGGTCTTCGTAAGAACCTATCTGACCAGAGCTATCTGGCGCAGCGCATCAGCATTGCCATACAGCGAGTCAATGAAGCCAGCGTCTTGGTGACGCTTACAATCCAACTGGTATTTTGAGCTACCTGTAGATTGTTTGTAAGTTAGCTTGTTGTTGTAGTTAGCTCAATTGTAAATGATCTAATCTGTTTCTATTATGTATTTGATTATCTTATCAGAAAATAATTTTTCAAGCTATGAAGTGTTTGACCCCTGTGGCGCAGCCAAGGTCGACGCAGACATTTGTCCCGCGGCAGGCATCAAACCTGTACGCTTCTACACCGCAGACAAACCTTCGCGCCACAGAGCCTTTGGAAACGTAAAACACTTGATGCGAGTAGATTGAATATCCACAAGAAAGGGATAATACTGCTTCGTGGCTCTACTTATCCTCGTCAGCCATCTTGCTTGGTTACGTCATACACTGAAAACTTTCAAAAGCTTCATGCATGACCCACGGATGAATCATGGAGTAGGTATAAGCTCATAAGTGCATGACCCACGGATGGGTCACTTACAAATATTGTGTTTTTTTTAATAAAGGGGCAAAAAAAAAACTATGTTTTGTCACTGTCATTTATATGCTACCCTAACATAATATCCACATTAAGCGTTTGCACGTAGATTGTCTCCATAATCTTGGCTGCACAGGGAACGTGTTAAAATATAATTACACATCGGTCTGATAAAAAACATTACCTAATTAACTTGCAAACAAAAAATTAGGATGCGTTCAGTCATTCACAATGGTTCCCGCGACTTTTAACCCTGAACAGAGGTCGTTTTTTATTTAACCTTAAAAATTGCAGAAACAACCTTTCGACTTCACAAAACATACAATCAAAGCCACATATATAACCCTCTAACGCAGTCGGATAAAAAAGGAACCCATTTCAAATTCCTACCATAAAGATCAGCTGTACAAAAAGAAGTAATTTGTCAGCTATAAAGTTAATATAAAAAGAAAACGATTTTACCAAAACAGATATTTTATTGTTTCACTATAAGTTTTTGCTTATATCTAAACTATAACAAATCATAAAAAACGCTTACACATAGTTCGGGATATCTTAGAATAGAAAGTGTACAATTGACAAGTTTTATATAAAAATCTGTTATTATTTAAATATGACCTTACACTGGTTTTATTTATAATACCACTAAGAGTTTATCTATAACTTGTAGAAAGGTAGTTTTTTATTTCAGCTTCTAGAATTAATATTATTTGGGCCGTATAATAAAAATAAATACATAGGTTTATATAAAATACCATCTCCATAGAACCATAACTATTTTTGTTCCCATATACAGTAATCAGTTGATGTAGGTGTAATACCAACAATGAAAAATAAAAAGTCAAAAAGCCTCTAAAACATTTTGTATTTAAGTCCTAAAATTTTATTTGACTTGTTTATTTTGTAAGCCTTAGAAATAAAGTGATTGAAATCTGAATCAAACCTAAACATCAAAACCAGTGCAGCGTAAAATATTATATTTCTAACGTATCTTGATGTTTTACATACATATTATTTTAGACAAAGATATTTAATATTTCCCTTCTCATTTCTATTTTAACTAGCCTAATACCTACTGATTTCCTATACATATAAAAGTCTTCAATAAAATTTTGCTATAACATTAGAAAAATTCGATATCAAAAGTTTGAAAAATTTAACTTAAATTTCCAAGAGATCTCAAAACTAACCAAAATTCCGTACTTTTAGAGACTGATTTTGAATTTATATAGCTTTTATCTGAAAAATAAACTGCCTGTTGTTATTATAAAGGTTAATGATTTGATTAATCATATCGATTTACGACAAAAATCCTAATTCTTGATCGTATTTCACTATTCAGTATTGCAGATTATTTACAGATCCATTTCCATCATGTCTGTTTAGATACGACTTTAAAGTTTTACACAATTTGAACCTTTACACAGAAGAGAGTAGATTTATATGACAATAACATGATAAGTTCTATCCTAATCTTAATTCAATTAACTTTTAGCTCTATTACACTGAAGTTAAAGACGAATTTTCATTTGATCTGGCTGTGACAATAGTCTAGCAAGTCCCGCGCGCTTGTACAAGGTTACACGAGTTTCAACTTTATTCTCAAGAGACAAAACTCAATTCCGTATAAAAAAATTCAATATGAGGATAAATAACTATACTAATCCTACTTCGATAGACTTTCAGCTCTATTACAATGAACTCAAAGACGCATTCTCATTTTCTCCGGCTGCGAGATGAGTCCGTTCGCGTCGAGGTGTGTGAACAGCGCCGCCACATATTCCTTGGGGTGCTTGATGTAGTGTTGAACGTGCGGTGACTTATCCCATATCTTCCACGTACACTGAAATAAGAAATATGTTAAAGTATATAAAGTAATTTTTGACATGTCAGTATTAGATTTGTTGTGGTCAAGAGTAATACTTTGGAATTCAGTTACATAAATTACAGGTCATAGATTTCTTAAATCCAATTAATTTATGATCTTATAGTTTAATATTGTACTCTATTGCATTGGGTGTTCCCGTCAAAATAGATGTACGTTTGTAAATAAAAAAATAATAAGTTATATATTGAGATAATTTAAATAACATCATTTCTAATAAACGCTGGCTGCGTTTTAGGTATAGTTTGAACGTGTTGTTGTGACAAGGGCCTTTCTTCATTCTAGATGTAGGTAAAGTAGTCGTGGCGATCATTTTGGTTCATTATAAGAAGTGCATGTTATCTTCCTTGTGTATATAATGTAGTGTATATATATTCACAGGCTTCGCGGAGTGACCTCGGCAAGTTGAGGTTTTGCGTTCGTTGTGCTGTTACGCCCTCCCTCTCCATTCCAGGACTACGTAGGCAGAAGCAGAGATGAATATCTATTTTTATTTTTAACAATTTCTGAACTTTAGTATATGTATTTGTCACCAATTGCCGCCCGTAACGTCAATATAAAGGTCTTTGGCTGAAAAACAGAGCTTAGCATGAAAGGTTCAGCACACGCTGAGCCAACCCCTATTTCGGCGCAGGAAGGAGGCAGAGTCACCCTATTTTTATTTTATTTATTTAGACTTATGTACATGTTATACGTGTTTGTTTACTTTATACTTTGTTTGTCTGTGTACCTGTGTCTAAATATAGTACATTGTTACCCTAGGGTTGGAAGTAACTTATTTAGTCCCGAGAAGTTGTTTGGAGCCCGAGCGTACCGAGGGACTGGGTTCAACCTAGGGTTGAAAAGTATCACTTTCGACCCGCTCTACAGGAAACTTCCGACCTATTTTCCGAGTATGAGTAATGATTTTTTTTTCTGTTCTGTTCCTGGTTGTGATGTCTGTGGCTGGTGATGTTACCTTGATGCCCATCTGGTCCCAGCTGTCATGGACACTGCGGTTGCTGTTCTCTGCGCCGACGGGGTCGCTCTTCGAGAGCAGGAAGAGAGCCGGCGCACGGCAGAGGTTGGTGTGGAACAGCTGCGAGGAACGGATGTAGTGGATCGTCGCTGCTTCGTGGAACGTCTTCATGTGGTATCTGGAGACGAGGGTTACAATCAAGATATTTTATTTGCTTGAAAACAATATTAAATAGATGTTAGTAAATTTTTTGAATCAATTATATTCTACTAAGATTATCCTGCAAATATTTTAGTATTTTGTATTCTTAATCAACAATAATACACTCCTAAAAATATTGTCGTCAAGATATTTTAAAGATAAAATGATATATAATAGAATAAAGATTACTAAACTAATATGGGCTGATGATGATGATGACTAAACAGAGCTTGTGTTATGGGTACTAGATGATTGATATACATAATACAATACACATAGATATATATTTTACTATTGTATCTGTATTAAGTACCTATTTGGTGCATGTATCTATATTAAGTTGTTTAAACAGCTGTTCCAGTGATAACGGCAGTTATCATCCAGATCCAAGGTCGCAAGTGATTTACTATCAAATGCAATCTATTTTATACCGATTATATTATAGAAAGATTAATATGACTTCTGTTTACGATGTATATCTATCATGTAATAAATTGAGTTATCTAATAACCATATCATAAGCCCTTCTTAGCTCAGAGCTAGATTATCTGTGTGGATTGTCCAGCGAACAATAAAAACTGTCTTTTAATTTGGTTACAGAAGCTAAGTAGTTTTATAAATTAATTTAATCCTAAATAAACAATAATATACATATTCATGACGTGTGTGGTTTTCTAAATGTTGTCACTATAGCATTCTTGTTTAGGCTCTTAGTTATTTTTAAGCTAAAGCTAGAACGAATAATAGTAACTTTATGATATAGTTAGTAACTGTAGAGGTATAAGAGCGCTTGTAGACGTCCGTTTTTTTCACCGGATAACGGACCGTCAATAAACGGCTATCCTGGTATACATATTTTTTTACCGGATGGATGGACTGCCGTCTATATGCGTAACCTGCGTGAAAACGCAGGTAGACGGCACTCAATTAACAGAAAACAGGCAATACGTCCGGCAGCGTCAACACGCACCAATACACTGGCGTGGATGACCGCCCTTTCTTACACCGGACCGGTGTCCGAAGCGGTGGTGCATCCGGCGTAAATTGTTCGCCGGACCGATGTCCGGTGCATGTACACACATTCATTATAATTCATACACCACCGCGAATCCGGCAAAAAACACGGTTCGTTATCCGGTGAAAAAAACGGACGTCTACAAGCGCTCTAAGGCGGTACTCCTGGACTCTGCGCGTATCGTCAGGAAGTTCCTCTCTCTGCAGCCCTAGTCACCGGCCGCTTGAGCCTAGCTTCGTGGTCGGTGATCCACCGTTTTGATATATTTTTTACTGTAGAGTAATTTCATAGTAATTTTGTCGTATTTTTATAGTAAAAAATTAATTTAATAATAAAAAAAAATGATTATATAAATAAATAAAATTGAATAATAATGCTCGACAACTCGCACAACCCTAGCAACAGCCCTAACAGCTTGTGTTATGGGTACTAGATGACTGATATACATAATAAATTAATAATATACAAGTATACCGAGACTTAGAGGCGTTATACAACTCTATTCCTCGTTGAATGGTAACGTGGAGTTGTATACTAGCTCCATATAATTTGTATCAACATCAACATCACCAGCCTATAACAGTCCACTGCTGGACATAGGCCTCCCCTAATGAGCGCCATAGATGGCATTATCATTTGGGGGTTATTGCCCATAATCCCCACGCTGGGCATGCGGGTTGGGGATCGCAGTTCAGTGTAGATGTTCTACAGAGGGCGCTGCTGCCCGCCCCCCGGTGTGATTCCCTTAGTCGCCTCTTACGACACCCACGGGAAGAGTTGGGGTGGTGAAATTCTATGCCGGCACCACACGGCCAAATAATTTGTATACTCACTCCATATAAGTTGTATACTCACTCCATATAAGCTCGGAGCGTCTTCTGCATGAGCGCGTTCTTGGGGAAGATGGCGGCCGGCACGCCGATGGTGATCTCGGTGATGTCGGCCGCGCTGTCCCACACCTGCGCCGCGATGCGGTCTAGCACGGGCTGGTACCTGCGAACATATTATTACTAATATAAATTTACGTAAAATTAAATTATTTGATCGAGGTGTCGATGGCCCCATCGGGGCCAACGGGAAGTTTACTTCCCGTTCGTCCGTGAATCCCGTCGAATCGTGGGGACGAGCGGGAATAACCCTACAAATTTGCTTTGAGTCGAGACCGTAGGTCCGTAGGGTACCGGAGCTCACAGGTTTTCAAAAAATTATCTAAGCGTCTGGTCAAGCGACGTGTGACCCGAGAGCTGGTCAATATCTGAAGCAGCACATCAGGATTGCCATACAGCGGGGCAATGCAGCCAGCATCATGGGTACACTTCCAACTGGTATTGATATGGATCAGTTGAACCACCTGTAGTTTGTTTGCATCAGTCTGCAGTTAGCTCAATTGTAATTACTAACTCAAATTTAGTTTTAGATAATTGAAATTTTCTTTGGTAATAAAGGCTTTTTTACAATTCATAAAGGGTTTATTACTGATCAGTGCGAATCAAAATTAATTTCAAATTGAATAACTTTATTTAGGCTTACAAAATCAGCACTCAGATCCCACTTGCTCTCACTCACACTACCTACACTCAGATACTACTTTGGAGTTAAATTCTAATTTTATCTTCTACTTCTTTGCTGTTTGTTCAACTGACAGTCATATAGTAATGTCCTAGTATTCTGGTAAATTTCTATGTATAATAAACATACTTATAATGTAATATATTGTATTAAGTATATCAGTCACCTAGTACCCATAACACAAGCTCCGGTAAGCTTAGGGCTAGATGATGCTGTGTGGATTGTCCAGCAATATTGATATCGAACAGCGTGGACATATTTTTCAATAACCTACTGAAACTACTACAGATTGCACACTTTGCACAGGAAGTTATAAAAACTAAATGTTTAGATCAGTACCAGTCAGAATCAGTATGATTTTGTATTTGCCTACTAATACTAACATATACCATCGCCCTGGGGTTAAAAAAAACCTGTTATGATAGTATACTGTTTGCTAATGAGGCCGTGTGGTGCCGGCATAGAATTTAACCACCCCAACTCTTCCCGTGGGTGTCGTAACAGACAACTAAGGGAAACACACCCCGGGTGGCGGGCAGCAGCGCCCTCCTACTCCACCTAACTGCGATCCCCAACCCGCATGCCCAGCGTGGGGATTATCGGCAATAGCCCCTAAATGATGAATGATGCTACCTATAGCGCTCATTAGGGGAGGCCTATGTCAAGTGGACTGGTTTAGGCTGATGATGGGATGTGATTGATTTACTCCTAATGATGTGATGTGATTGATTAGCTGGTGATGTGATGAGATTGATTAGCTGGTGATGTGATGAGCTTGATTAGCTGGTGATGTGATGTGATTGATTAGCTGGTGATGTGATGAGATTGATTAGCTGGTGATGTGATGAGATTGATTAGCTGGTGATGTGATGAGCTTGATTAGCTGGTGATGTGATGTGATTGATTAGCTGGTGATGTGATGAGATTGATTAGCTGGTGATGTGATGAGATTGATTAGCTGGTTATGTAGTGTGTATTGTCAGTAACTCACAGCTCCTTGTTGTTCATGACGTGGACGCAGAGCTCGCCCCACATGTACCCCGCGACAGAGAAGCCGTGCACCACCATCGGATGCTCGTTCTCATTCTGCTGCATGAACTTTAGCAGGTCTAGAGTCAGGGGCTGCAAGGAAGGAAATAAACTAATTAGTCTATATACAGGGTTAAGTATAGGTAGAATAGCTGTTCGCCCCGGTGTTTAACAAAAATTTAATTTTTCATATGGAGCTCTTTCTATGGATCATTTTTGAAAATATTCTATAGCCTATGTCCATCAGTGGATTTTTTTTCAAATCGGTCCAGTAGTTTCGGAGCCTATTCAATTCAAACAAATAAATAAACACACAATCAAATCTTCCTTCTTTATAATATTAGTATAGATGATCAATAACCTATCATCATCTACCTATCACCCTGTATATAAACATTTATCCATATTTCCCTTTCTCACGGCATTACGCGTGGCATTGGCACGGCTAGACCAATTTTGCCAATTATTTTTTCATTGTGTTTGTTATCATCGGAAGAAGGTTCTTATTTAAGGAAACAAAACGTAAAAATCCCCTACTCCTATTGATCACGGGCAACAAACGGGGCGCAGCCTAATAATAAAAAAATGCTGTAGGCCAAGCACGGGGATTGTTCTCTAGGGTAGAATTAGACAATAATGACATCGCATCGCCATACATTGCGTACATTATTAAAGTTGAAGAAATTAATTTCAAATAATTTACGCATTCGATGACAAAGTGACGTAATTTTTGTCTATTCTACCTTAGACAAGAAAGCCCGTGCTTGCCCTACTGGTCACTTCACAAAACAAAAATTTATTTTATTCTTTAAAAACTTAAATAAGTTGGAAGAAAATTAATAGGAGGGTTTTGATTACGAGGGTAATAATGATAACGGGTAAAGCCACCAACCTGGGTCCCTTTCATAGGCCACATGAGCTGCCAGGGGGTGCACGAGAGGGTGACGACGTCGAAGCCCTGCTCCAGGTAGAGGGTCGCGTATTTCATCACGTGCTTCTGCCGGGCCAGCAGCCAGTTTATCATCACGCAGATCGGCCTTTCTATGGGCTTGTCCAACCTGGAAATTTATTCGATAATTTCAAAAACAGAAAACAGATTTCAAGTTTATTTAATACCTTTCCGGCTTCGCACGGGTATTCAACAAAAATTTTGAAAATGGTACATTTTTACACACAGATATACGTTGGGTTACATTATAGAAGTTTTCACTTTTTTATTAGTTCAAATCGTCCTGTTGCTACGGAGCATTATTCTATCTAAACAAACAATCAAAATCTTCAATCAAATTTTCGTAGGAGGTATAGATTTAGATTTTAAGTAAGTTTACAACCAAATACATATATCCCTCAAGGATATATTTATTTCGTTTAGACCTTACAGGACTCTCTGGACTTTCTTGGACACGTAACAAAATACAACTTTTATTTTAGCTCTGCCTTTTGCGTGATGTGATGACTCACATGACCCCTAAATCAAGAAACAATATTTGACGAGCTGTCATATCTACTCCTTCCGTAATATTTTTAGCCATCGATCGCTGATGATATTACTGCGGCCGCATCTGTCTGTTCCCGTATACGCCTTACAACTCATCTGTGTAAGTGCCGAAGAACAAATACCACATGAATTTCCTTTGTGGAAGTAAAAGTCATTGCATTGATGATGGATAGGTTAGCTCTGTAGCGCAGTAACAAATGTTGGACACTCGCAACGGAAAAAACAAAGTAAAAAGTAAAGTAAAAATTAAATTTATTGACATAGACTAGTGTGACAGATAATAATAGGTATAGGCCTATAAGCTCCCCGAAGTACCTACCTAAAACCTATATAATAATCAAATAGTCTTTTTATTGTGCCACGTAGGTTTCTAATAGCAGCAGAATACCTAGCTAGATCTTTATCACTGAATCAGCTCACGTGATGTTCATAAACGTGCGTAGGCGTCCACAGCTCAGAAGCGTGCCTCAATTGCTACCATTACCATCATGTCTTTTAGTCAGATTATTAAAAAGATAATATAGATATTGAGAGAAATTATAAATCGAGAGAAATTATAAATGAAGAGAAATAATAAGTTTCATTTATTTCATGTCATCACAAGACGAGTACAAAGTAAGGACCATACGATAAATTAATATACACCGGATTAGAATGCAGATTTTTTATAGATAAGAGTGATTCAAGGTTTCGCTGTAACACAGCTACATTTTAGCTACCACAGGAGACAGTGTTCCAACTACAATTGTATTCACACTTTTTGTAAATAAACGATTTGTATTTGTATTTTTGTAAGGTTTATATGTATAACTTGGTTATTATCATCATTGCACCCGTGCTAAGCCGGGGCGACTCGCTAGTAAAGAATAATAAATAAAAATTCTATTCTTATCTATTCTATTCCTTCTATATCAGCAAGTGGATGTCTTAGACGAATAAGGTAATGTTACCTTTTAAGTACGATAGGATGGCGACCGTGTGAATTTAAATCCATTACGATCAGTAATCCTGCCAATACAATACAATACACATTATAATGGACACGAAGCAGTTGTACCTTTAGATAGCCAATAGTGATTATGACTCTCCCTGGTTTGAGGGGGGATGTTCAGCTTTGGAGGAATGTGTGGTGATGAGGTATGCTCACTTCATAGTCTTCGGATCGGCGGTGAGCTTGACCTTGTCGTTGCTGATGAACTGGATGTTCTTGGTGATGTCCTGGGTGTGGGCGCTCCGGTCGAAACCCATCATAGCCACGGGGGCGCATGACAGCAGGGGGCGGAACGACTGGAACAACAGATATGATCAGTCAGGGTATATCTGAAGAGTTGAGTTTTGAGACGGTAGCAACGAATAGGTTTATTTTATATATTAACCCAAATCTATTCTTGCAACAAAAACTCGTGCGTAGAGCTTTAACCAGGTGCGCTTTGGAGACAATTGATTTAATATTTATTAATTTATTGGGAAATTCAAATCATGGTAACTATCTCGCTTCAAACGTTTTATTAATAGTACTGAAGAGACACTTAACAGAGAATATACCTATTTACCTACAGATGTAATGCTACTCGTCTTCGATATATAATTTTTTTCAGTACGTAGTTAATTAAATAAATAAATAATGCTGGACAATCCACACAGCATCATATAAAGGTGTTTTCCAGTCAGGCTTGTGTTATGTTAGTTGTGAATATTTTTTTTATAATTTACATTATTTTTTCAGATAAATCAGTCTTTTGTCAGGCCGTAGCCTGCATATAAACAATGTAATTATAATTAGTTAATTAATCATATTTAAATACATTGTTTGTACGTATGTACTTGTCTCATAAATTTGTTCATGCTGTGGCACCCTTTAATTAGAAATACACTAGACTTAAGACCACTTTTCTCAGATATTTTGCATGTTATGCGATTTTTTTTTATAGTGAATACTATAAAATAAATGAATCAACTTGTCAACTTTTATCAATTGACTCCTGTGACTGTTAAAAAATATGTAATTCTTCAGACACAGTTCCTGATCTCGACATGCCTAATACGAAATAATTTAGAAATTTTAACCTTATTTTACTTGACGTGAAACTTAAAAAGGTAACTGGTTAAAGTTAGATGAATTCTGTGCTATAGCATATCATAGGATTAAATTCAAAACTAAATTGAAAAGAGATATTTCAAATGATCGACAAATTTTGCGCATAGAAGCGCGAACATCCTCCACATCCCATCATTATCTGTTGCAATTATCAATGAGGTTTCCTTGGCCAACGCGGCAGGCTTGTTGTAACCATTCAGTTAATCATTGTAATTGTATACTATACCTATTTGTTTCAATAAATATTTTAATTTCATTTCTTTGAAACCCGTTCACAACTGAGCATTAGCTTGGGGTTCAAATCGAGTCTATCGAAAGTAAAACTCAATTGTTAGCCATTCCCAAAAACATATTCTATTGAATGTTATTTTTGAACGACAAGTATAAACTGTATTTGCTTAGGACTCGGATTAACTTCAGAGTGTCGAGCACCGAACTTCAGGTCATCGTTACAACCCACGCACGTACTAGCGGTCCGCCCCGGCTTCGCACGGGTTTTAAATAAAAATTTCTGAAATTATACCCACTAACACGATGGGTTTCACAGTTTTTATACGGATCCCTTACTTTTTCTATCAGCATTGGGGTTTTTGACATTGACTCGACACTTCATAACTGACACTGGCCGTCGAGAAAAAGCAAACAGCGGAGCCATAATAGAAAAAGAGGTTGAATATATAGCGCACGGTTGAATTACTGAATTTTTCATGCGGATCCCTAACTTTTAAAAAAATATTATATAGCCTATGTTCATCACTGAAAATGTAGGATTCTAATGGTGAATGAATTTTTCAAATTGGTCCAGTAGTTTCGGAGCCTATTCAATTCAAACAAACAATCAAATCTTTCCTCTTTATAATATTAGTATAGATATAGATAGCCTATAGTTCTGGACAGCTCTGCTTTCTGTGGTAATTTTAAAAACTTACAAATGGGGAAACGCACTTATACTTTGGTAGGAATTTATCAACTATACTCCTCAACTCACCCACTACATAACATTAAGGGTGTTTGACAATACAAATATATAATGTTATGAACATAGTATATAATAATGCATTGAGTATTGATATATAATGCGAATATGCGATGAATAAACTCAACGAACAATTAATAACAACTGCAATCGAAGGACGTTTTCCTCACGTAATTATCTATCGAGGCATATGCCATTTTCTATTGTTATGTGAAACCTGTGTTACTATAGTACAAGTGTATATAATAACTAGCAGCCCGTCCCGGCTTCGCACGGGTATTTTAAAGAATTTTAAGTTATTACATACACACGTTAGATAAAGTAGTTTATTATTGAAGTTTTCATAGGGATCACTAACTTTAAAAATATTCTATAGCCTATGATTATCATTCTAATGATTTTTTTTTTCCAAAAAGGTCTAGTAGTTTCGGAACTTATTCAATTCAGACCACAAACAAACAATAAAACCTTTCCTTTTTAAAATTATACCTTTACCTCCTTTACTTATCTATACTAATATTATAAAGAGGAAAGATTTGATTGTTTGTTTGTTTGTATGTATGTTTGTTTGTTTGTTTGTTTGTTTGTTTGAATTGAATAGGCTCTGAAACTACTGGACCGAGTTAAAAAATTCTTTCACCATTAGAATCCTTAATTTTCCGTGATGAACATAGGCTATATAATATTTTCAAAAAAGTTAGGGATCCGCATGAAAAATTCAATAATTGAACCGTGGGCTGTATATTCAACCTCTTTTTCTATTATGGCGCGTCAGAATAGAAAAAGAGGTTGTATAGCGCACAATGCTTGCTTTTTCTCTACGGCCAGTGTCAGGTTTGGAATGTCGAGTCAATGTCAAAAACCCCAATGCTGTTAAAAAAAGTAAAGATCCGTATGAAAACTGTGAAACCCATCGTTTTAGTGTGTATAATTTCTGAAATTTTTGTTTAATACCCGTGCGAAGCCGGGGCGGGCCGCTAGTATTATTATAAGTAAAGAAAAACAGGGAGAACTCGGAGAACTTTATTTTTGGCATTGACTTTTCTCTCGCACCGCTATAACGCCTACATCGATTGTTTTTCTGAGCCTACATCGCATGGTTCCAATCTTGGAGTTTTTATATTTTTTGTCATTGAGTTTCCTCTCGCACCCCAGTAACGAATTGTGATGTCTATGACAATTCATAACTGACACTGGCGGAGTCGTCGTAGCAAAAGCGGTGCCATAAAAAAAGAAGTTGAAGTTTAGTCACAGCAAAAGCGAGCAGCGCAAAAAAAGAAAAAAAAAGAAGTTGATGTATAGGTATCGCTATGGTTTTATTATTGAAGGTTTTATACGGATCTCTAACTTTTTTGAAAATATTTTATAGCCTATGTTCATCACGGAAATTTTAGGATTCTTATGGTGGAAGAATTATTCAAATTGGTCCAGTAGTTTCGGAGCCTATTCAATTCAAACAAACAAACAAACATACAAACAATCAAATCTTTCCTCTTTATAATATTAGTATAGTATAGATAACCATAATGATGTAGAATGTTTTGTAAATAAACTGTCTATACTGGCTAAGTACACATTTCATACTTAACACATTCACTGGCGTGCTACGATTTCGTCCTGGACCAACAGATGTGTGTCGTGAGCCATGAATGTGTTAAATTTACTCTGTTTCGGCGTCTTTATAAACGCAATTTATATTACTTGTCGATTTGAGATCCTTCCTACACCTATACCTAATATTGCTAGCAATTATATTTATTTATTTATTTTATTTAATTAAAACGGTTATTATAACCAATTACATTAATTAACAGAAATTAAATATACAATTACTTACAAATAGTCAATAGGAATACTACTATTCTAATACACACAAAGAAAAGCTAAATTAACCATGACGTTCACAAAATAAAAAATAATATTATTAAAAAAAAAATATTATATACATATATAGTTAATATAGCTTTTTTTAACAAAAATGAAAAGCTATAGGAACAAGGAAAATAACAATACTTAACAGAATAAAACAATGGTAACTAGTATTTACACTTCTATCCACTTCAAAATCTAACACCCAGAATGCTGGCAGCCACGATGCATGGCGATGCTAAATCGTTGACCGAAATAAGAGCCAGTATTTCGATCACCTTTGGACTCCGACAGTGGCTTTGTAGGATCAATTATAGTTAAAATACAAGCATATACTCGTATTAAGGTGGAAATAAGGATTAGAAATATATGGATTACATACATCTAATAACATACGGATTAAAATTTTTGAAAATAATTTACAGATATGGTTTACAATAGTACGTTTTGGTTGTCTCTTGGTTTGTATACAAACATTTTCGGCTAATGTATAGCTTAAAATAGCAATCATGTCCAATAATGTAGCCTTCGAAAATGGCGTGATTACTCGGTTCAA
This sequence comes from Eupithecia pulchellata, assembly GCA_963931895.1. Lineage (NCBI taxonomy): Eukaryota > Metazoa > Arthropoda > Insecta > Lepidoptera > Geometridae > Eupithecia > Eupithecia pulchellata. The sequence continues at coordinate 2,635,799 of OZ007534.1, read as the reverse complement.
CAACCGTTTAAAACAGGCCACTGATACCACCTATTACGTAGCTAGAATCATGATAGTTTTTGCACGAAACTTTTTACGTGCGATGTTTTAAAAAAGCTATGAGTCAGACTAAACTCTGAATTGCTGAGCAAATGTTATGTATGAGACCTTACTATAACATGGACGAGGTTTGACTTCCCGTAGGCAAAATTATTAATTAAGGAAGGAAAAGGATATCGCAATAAGAATACTAATAAGGCTGTTTGCGTGTTTTTTTTGCAAGAATCTGCAGTTAGCTCGATTGTTTCAATTGTAAATACGAGTTCTAATTTGGTTACTTAATTATAATTTTCTTTGTTACTGAAGGTTTTACCCTCATATCAAAACAAGGCTGTTGATGAAATTCTGATTCTTGCGAAAAGATTTGCCAATTTTTTCAAATTGTCATTCAATTAAATACTTTATTCTTGATAATGATAAATTATTTACTCTATACTTTAGAGTGCATTTACAAAGCTATTTAAATATTTTTATATTTCGATTAAGTTGAAGAAATAAAAGGTAGGTATTTCGTTATATTTTCTACTAGCGGTCCGCCCCGGCTTCGCACGGGTATTTAACAAAAAAATAATTTTTCTGAAAATATTCTTTAGCCTATGTTCATCACGGAAAATGTAGGATTCTAATGGTGAAATAATTTTTCAAATCGGTCCAGTAGTTTCGGAGTCTATTCAATTCAAATCAACAAACAATAAAATCTTTCCTCTTTATAATATTAGTAAGTTATAATTATAAATAGCACTTTAGGGGCTTAGTAGGGATAGTATTATGTTATCTGTGGTAGGGGTTATTATAGTAGTGATGGGCCTAATTACCGGCAACCGGCGGAATTGGCACTATTTACATCCATTAAAATAAAGCGATCATTGATCATGATCAGGCGATCGTTGATTAGAATGTCACGCAGTGCTAGCGTGTACAGAATACGGTGCGCGAGTGATAAGGACTTTTGACAGGTTATCGCGTATGCGTTTATGCTTTGTTTGTTTTTCTTTTTTGTGATAATTTGATGAATTGCAATGTTGGACTTAACTTAGCAGGTTTTCATTTTATATTTTCAGTTCCAGGTAACCAAAAAGTGTTTAATATGTTATGAATGAAATTATAATGATAAGAAATGCAGGTCAAAGTTGTTATATATTATTATTTCTCTTTTAGTATGTTCAAAGTCCACCGGCAAGATAAAATCTCTATCAGTCAGGTATTTATAAACATTTCCACAGTAGCTTGTAGATGTTTGGTTTTAGTTTTTAGTGATTTTAGTGTAAATAAATAACGCTGGACAATCCAAACAACATCACTTATAGCCCCAACCCAAGATAAGCAGAGCTTGTGTTATGTATGGGTTCTATTAACAGTCATCTAAATCAGTATACATACATAATACAATATAATAATAATAAACTTTGAAATTATACTCTTCCCACCATTTTTATAAGGTTTATACGAAATGAAACATTTAGAATTATTGAAAGTCTCCCTCGCTATTTTTAGTCAGGTAAAAAACCTTGGTGATTTGCAATATCAGACCACCATATCAAACAGTACATGAGAAAATAATCATCAGTAGGTAGGTATTACTGCATCACAATCATGAGTGCCAATCATATATCTGATAAATATATATAATAAATAATTGATTATAAAAAATAAAAAACGCTTTATAAAAAAGTACCACCCCTGTTGATCCACAGGCTAACCCAACCAAAGGCTATGCGATTACACAAAAACCATCATGATCATATTTTAAAGCCATCATAATGATATATTTGAATGGCCTTCGTTATTTGAAATTGTACAGCCATTTTCCGATGTCGATAATCCACAAGCTAAATTAGGCCAGGTGCAGACTACGGTTTTGCGTATGTCATCGACCCATCCATCGCCGTTGAACCCATTGCTCGAACCGAATTGTGTAATTTCGAGCTAAGACCTACAACCCGATTTTACGACGCAACATTAAACAAGTACGACAAGTGCGAGTGTAACTCGCGCGCCGAGGGTTTTGAACTTTTGTCGTTTAGGTAGGTATATGACGACCTCTTGGCGCGGTGGGCTTACAACGCAGGAGGTTGCGGTTTGATTCCTGCCTCGGGACTAATATTTGTAGGATCTTCAGATGATTTGTTCGTGTGTTATAGTCCTTTTCTGTACAGAAAAATAAATCATCTAATGTGATACTTATACTTTATTAAGTATAACAGCTATCGTAGTAATACCAATAACACAAGCTTTGCTTAGCTTGTGGGTAAATGATACAACGGTTTTGGTGCGCTTTGGAACTCCTATTACAGTTACTACAGAGATTAGTGGTGAGTGGGTTGGTACCTACAATTTTTTTTCGGCTTTTTTCAACCTATTTCACTAAGTATCACTTAGACGATTTTCAAAACCTGTTTTGAATTGTCGAAATCCATACCTTTGATTTGATAATACTTTCAACGAAATAGCCCCCATTGTATGAAAATTAGTTTTTTGACCATATTTCAAAAAGTATTATATTTACAGACTTCTCTATATTTTTCCTGTAAAATATAGATCTATATCTACAAACGCTTAGTACATTTTACATCAATCACTCTGCAATCTTCGGAGATAGGGGGGGGGGGGGGGAATGGTCAATTTTTCGACCTTTTTCAAAATATTTCGAAAAGTATAAAACTTATCGAAATTTCAAAAACTGTATTGGAATGTACAAACCAATACCTTTCATTTGATACCCAACTCGGTGGGGTAGTCACCCCTTTAGAAATTTTTTCCGCCCTTTTTTGACCTTATTTCAAAAAGTATTATTTTTACAGTCTTCTCTATATTTTTCCTGTAAAATATAGATCCATATCTACAAACACTTGGCACATATCACGTCGATCGCTCTGCAATCATCGGAGATAGGGGGGAACGGTCATTTTTTTGACCTTTTTCAAAATATTTTGAAAAGTATAAAATCTACCAAAATTTCAAAAACTTTTTTGATATCTACAAACGTGTACCTTTCATTTGATACTCACTTACACTTTTGACTTTGTACGTTCCATTTAAAATTTCGATTTCAAAATTTGTATGGAAAATCTTCATTTTGATTTTTCATTTATTTTTCTATAAATATGTGCGGGCGCACAAAATGTATTATTATTTCAAATTTCAAGTCAATAGCTGCAGTAGTTTCTGAGATATTAAGGATTCAAAACACAAAACAGACCCAAAGCGATTCTATAAGGGTTTTACAACCGATGGCAAAACCCTAAAAATGACATCGACAAGGAGTCGAGAAGAGAACGTGAATTCTTTGCATAACATACCAAAGGGCCACGAATTTACTCGCAACGGACTGGAACAGGCTACTTAAAACTGGTTTACCTGGTTGGTCTTCCATTACCAAGATGCAAGAACATTCGATTTTAATTGTAATTGCTATTTAACTGTAATTTTAATTTGCGTTGATTAGATAAAATCTAATACTAGTATTTATCACCTGGCACCGTAAATTACGTTTTACTCTTTGTTTTTTTATTATTCTGTGTCTAATGTTTTTTTCTTCCGTGACGTAACGAAACTTCTCTTGTGGAACACCAGCGTTGGCAGTACCGAGACAACCAGCTCATGCTGAGGTCGAGGCCGTTTTAGGACTCATTGCAAATACACAAATCTGATTGTGTCTGTACGTTGCAAATTAAAATATCATCATCAGCCTATTAATAGTCCACTGCTAGACATATGCCTCCTCAAAGAGTACCATAAATGGCATTATTTACCATTGGCAAATTAAAATATTCAATTAATAACTATAGATTGGATAATCGGATGCATATTTACCTAAAGAGTGTGGCTATTATTGAAAGCACTTTTTATCTAAAAATCCGCGATCCCAATTCAAATTTTAGTTGATGTTATTAACCCAATTTGACCAATGACAGGTTGCACTGTTACAAAGTAATATGCTTACTTATTCCTAATTTGTTTTTCAGTCAATAATTTATAGATTTTTGACGAGATTTGTAACAAGTGTTAAATCGGGCTTGTTAAATCGCAGGGATTTGGAGATTAACTACCATCAAGGCTAAATATCATGCCAACAATTTTAAAACAGGTAGACAAAATTGTCTAAGATAGAAGAATCTAAGAAAACTCTTCGCTAAGGTAAAAATGTTGTGAACGCACTTAGCAACGTCATCTATGTTATTCTATCGCTAGGTTAAATACACTGTTTTGCGTTTAATTGCTATATTAATAACAAAGCAGTATAATTTATGTTACTCATTTACATAATCCACAAAAGAGACATCATTAACGTAAGGAAACTAAACTGGCACGATTCTGAAAACTCTTTCGCTGATTGGTAGCTCGATTATCCCCGAATGTTATTCTAATCCTATCATGTACTTTTATAATTTTTTTAAGTCTTGGTTAAATTAGTATGTAGTAGTAAATTTGCCATAAGTAACGCATTAGATTAATAAAATCTGTAATGTTATTTATGTACTTAATAAAGTGAATTGAATTGAATGTATTTTAACTTGAGACTAACCACCACACCATCTTCTGCACTTGCAGTTGGTTACGTAAGTAACAGTTGGCAATTTAACCCTCTGCGGCGCAGTTCGTCCTCGACTCCTGATTACAAAACTCGTGGCAATTGGCAAATGACAGCCGATGCAGTATACCTAACCACCTACATATACAATCGAAGCTTAATCAACATTCTACACTAGGTAAACTGCGCGCGGCTTTACTTAATCCCCTTTCGGCTGCGGCCAAACGAGCGTTTTTTTAGTAAGCGCGTAAAATGAGTCGCTTCATTCAAAATTCCTTTTTGTGGCGTGAGGCGACGCAAAATGAATTGTACTTAAAAATGTGCAATATTTGCACACAATACAATTATAAATACTTACTCTATATTGGTTCAAGAAATTACGACAGACATCTATTATTTATTTATTTGTTAATAGACGAGCAGCCTATGGTTGATGTGTCTATCTATATCATACAGTGTTGAATTTTGTAATTGCGTCACTTTTTTTAGTTTAATATTTTTGTCTTGTAACCAGTGGTGTGGTCGAGATAAATATTTTCTGTTAGACCTTCATGGTCAGAGCTTATTTTAATCGGCCAGAGTCGATGCTGTAAGTAGTACTACTACTGTCTAAGTGTCTACAAAATGGTCGTTTCCTATTACAACTGTCTATTTATCAAGCTTAAATTTTTATAGTGCGATATAATAAATATTTCCAAGATATCTACAAGCAAATCTCCTAGGTTAATCCCTAATACAGCGGTTCACCTATAGCACCTTAGGCATCTATTAGATTTCGGTTGCTATTTATAGTGATATAGATATAGACATTCAAACAAATATGCAAATATCCTCAATAAAGCGCCACTCACTGTGACGTCAAGCGTGTCGTTGCCAAGTGCACAGTCGAGTATACTTCGATAACAGTAGTCTAGCTTAAGATAAGGCGAATTACACTGCAAGACCTCTTCGACTTAAACAAACGTCTCATCTTGAGTTTTGTAATGTGTGTAATTTAATTACGTAGATTTTGGTAAAAGTTAAAAGCTCTTCTTCTTCTTAATTTATGGCACGCTATGTCTGTACTGCCACAACTCTGCCAGTGTGTATGTACCTACCCAAGTTTTTTGATGCTGTGTGGATTGGAGTAGTCAGCATTATTTGTTAATATTTATTTTGGCGACTGTAATTTGCTTATCCTATCCGCCTTAGCCTGAACAACAACATCAACAGCCTATGATCGTCCACTGCTGGACATAGGCCTCCCCTAATGAGCGCCATAGAATGCATTACTCATCATTTGGGGGTTATTGCCCATAATCCCCACGCTGGGCATGCGGGTTGGGGATCGCAGTTCGGTGGAGTTGTTCTGCAGAGGACGCTGCTGCCCGCCCCCGGTGTGTCCCTTAGTCGCCTCTTACGACACCCACGGGAAGAGTTGGGGTGGTGAAATTCTATGCCGGCATCACACGGCTTAGCCTCACCTTACAGAATATTATGTGTTCTCATTTCGTACAGCTCGGTCACAGATAACATAAAAATTTAAAATCTAAAAAAAAATTTAAAAGGAGATAAGAAAGCCGTTCATTTATTTTATTTTATTGTTTACACAAAATCCACAGCTCTCTTAGATAAAACTAATTTAACTTAAAAATATCACTTACAGCCAATAACAAGATTTACATTTTATAAAGTTATTCGAGTCACCAAAAGTCGATATGATTTTTTTTTTTAAAAAGAATAGAAAGACAAACATACACTTAATACTAAGATACTTTATTGAACAAAAAGAACTTACTACTTACATTAACTTATCAATAATGCCAATGCACTGATTACTTATAAAATATAATAACACTATGCATATTTTTATACTACTATTAAAAGATCATGATTGGGTTCCATTCCACTAAATTCCATAACTCACTCGAATAATGCAATTAGTATTCGAATAATCGATCGAACCAATATAATATTATTCGAGTGCAAGCCTACCTGCGACGGTATTAAATAGGACCTACCAATTATTGTAATCATTATCATCATCAGACTTAGTCCACAGCTGGACATAGGTCCTCCCCTTATGAGCGCTATAGTACCCTTTTCCAGCACCCGTTTTCCGAGTCGTAGCCCGCACATAGATATAAAGAACACCTTACTTTCACCTCACGTTAGTTACCTACCCCAAGCTGCGGTAGAGGATTCGCTACGAGATATGGCCCGGCCCAATGCCAGCTAGCTAAGTCAGTCAGTCAAAATGTTCCATAATTCCAAAAAAGAAATTAAGGGTATCAGGACTTTTAGCAAGCATAAAACATACTTAACCTACTGAGTGTTCATAAACAGTTCATTGCACACTGTGTAAGTACAATGAACAGAGCGGTTGTATGAAGCACAAATGGCACTTATTGAACCTACGGTACTTAACTACGACAGATAGCTCGCCATTTATTCGCTAAACGAACCGGCTATAACTAGTTCTCCCGGCGCGAATTCAATGCAATCAATGGGCGAGACGAGACTAGCGCATACAGCTAGTTTGTTTGATGCCTTTCTTTGTTTTACGTACAATTGTTTCCGTAAACATTTGAGAGTATTTCCGTAAATAATTAGTCAGAAGGGTTGAAGCCAAATTGACAATTTAAGTCCGCACTTCTCCGTAAACTCATGTATGATTGATAATAAATAATACCATCTAGGGCGCTCATTAGGGGAGGCCTAGAGGTCCAGCAGTGGACTATTATAGACTGATGATGATGATGCTATGCACGTCTGTAAAGTTTTCTAATGGTGAAACTTTTTTTAGGAATATCCGACTCTTAAAATTGAACTTTAGCTGATTGCGAGAAGTTTTTTGCCCTTCCACAAGAATGAAATCACGAGCGGGTAAAAGCGCGTGTCATCCCGCGGACAAAAGCAAGTCCAAAGTTCATCGCGTGCCTTTTGTTTTATTTTCCCGTTTTCATCGCGTTGCAGCGATCGTGGTCTCGATACAAAAACAAAAGGTACGCGATAAATACCCAATAGTCTTTAATAACACATTGCGAAAGTTTAAAAATAATTATATATATAGAATAATATTTTATTCTATTGAGTATTCTGATTCTAACAATAAATTTATTTATGTAGTGTAAAATCTGTTAAAAAATATGAAATTACCTATTAAGCAAAGTTAACACATTTTGATTACAATATTTTCATAAACCAAATCGATTCAATAGGTAAAGCATTAGGGCATGACTTTTTGATTGTCAGTCGAAATACCAAACGGCAAATAGGAGAGTGGAATACAACATGTAGCAAACCTACTTATAAGCAAACTACAACCCTGTTAATAGCTAGTGCATCATCAATTGAACTGTCCAATGGGAGGTTAGACGCCATTCTAGCGCTATGCTGAGAGATAGAAGTATTGATGGGTTTCCAGCTTGTATGCAACTATCTGGTAGATAGGCTCACTATACATATAAGTACTCACAGATTTTCCGCTGGCGGCGAACCTTGCTTTACCCTGGTTGGCCAGGGACATGGCTGTTCTGAACACGCCCATTTTGAGGAGTCGTCTGCGGAAATATTGTTTATTATTGTAAAGCTCCGCTATCATGATTAATTGCGTCCTCACTGACTTCTGATTCGGCAATTGGTAAAACAAAGACTTTACAGGGTGATTTTTATTTCAAGACTAATAATGGGAAGTCTGCAAACAAAATAAAATAAAAATTAATGTAGGGAGCGGGATCATGCTCAATTTTGATAAAAGTAAGAAGAGTGAAAACAATGAAAAAGATGAAACTCAATTTTCCAGAAAAACTAAAAAAGATTCAACATGAGTTTTCGATAACTCGAATGGTTTCAAACTTCCATTTAGCAGCCCAGAATATAATAATTGACTATGTATAATATTGTGCCATAAATAATGATGCCAATAACCAATAGTGGGATGTAGTTCAGAAGGAGCATATTCAACAATAAATATTAGTTACATTTGATCCAAGTTTCTTGAATTTTTATGCATCTGTTTTCTCACCATACTGTCATTAGAGTTAAGTCAATAGAGAGTAGTCAGACAATAAACAGTAGTCAGCCAGTTGAGAAGATATACAAACCAAGTGTTACCTATGTTCTAGAAGTTATAGGTCAAATGTCGAAGAAAATGCTTATATTATAAAGTTTCTTAGTTTATTCACCTAGAATTAAAGGCACATACACATTTTAATTTCTAATTCCCTGCTTACAAACTAATGTGGACTACATTGTATTGGTTTGAGTGATCT